>ML675604.1:81107247-81152114 GCA_007922155.1 Mesoclemmys tuberculata | reverse complement strand
ACCTCATTCATATTATTGCAGTTTTAGTAGTTTATAATTTTGTTTTATTATTTCAATGAACATCACTGCGAAGATAGATACAAAGGAGGTTTCCTAAGAGCCTTTCAAACTGTTTTGGCATTGGATAGATGAGTTCCAGTAGCATTTAAGGACTAGGTCCACAAGGGGATTTGTACACTTATCTGCCCCAGTAAGCACCTAAGTCTAAAATTATATCCTCCAAACTCCTGCTCAGCTGCTGCCTAACCCAAAAATGGTTAAAATGACTATGTTTCTGCTGAAAAAGTACCCTAGGCACCAAAAAAATCTGCCATAGACAATGTGGACAGCTACCTAAATCCTGACACTGGCTGTCTCTCTCAAGCCTAAGTGTGATCCTCAAACCAAGCATTTCCATATCCATCTAGCCTGCAGAGCGCAGTCCAGTGGGCCACCTTAGAACACATCTCCTAGATTAGCCCAACACAAAACACAGCTGGAGGAAAAGATGATGGGGTGCCCTCTTTAATCTTTAATACAATGGCTAGAGCACTCACCCAGGTTCAATTCCACCTCTCCCATTTCTCAGGAATTTACCTGAGTCACTGGGCTATGGGATATTCTAGGGAGGGTCTCTCTCCTGTTGAAACCGTTCCATTTGTATAAATAATTAAACAGTCATTGGTCCAAAGAAAATGTGAGAGTGACCCTTTACCCCTTTGGATAGAGCAGTCATCTTGGAGGTAGTAGATATTGGTTAAAGTACCTACTCTAAGTTAGGAAGACAGGGTCTCCCACATCCTCTAATTACTGGGCAAAAGATTATCAAAAGTGCATCTCCTTTTTTGTAAGGATGGACCTAGGCGCTGAATCCCAACTGTGAATCCTGAGCAGAAGTAGGCACCTGAGCTCTTTTGAGGAGTAAGGCTAAGAACATACTGTCTAGAGTGGCTCAAAGGAATGAGTACCCACCTCAAGGAAGACTGCTAAGAAGTAGGGCACACATCCCAAGTTGGTTGTGAGTTTTATACTTAAATTTCACCAACAAAGTATCAGGTGTGTGTCACACTGTCTGGAGTGGGGTGTGAACTCCTCAAGTTCTACAACAGCCTTAACATGGAGTCACAGAGAGTCTGCTTGGGTACTCTGGTCTATCCTCTCACCCCAGTAAGCTTGCCTTTGGGGTAGATGGTCCCTTTCACCAAAAATCACAACAATATTCAGTGTGGCAGGGTGGAGGGAGGAGATCTATTCCACCCCCCTGAGTCCTATGCTTTCCAGCTCTGCTGGTGGTGCCGCTGGGGGGAGGTGATCTGGAGGGAAGGGGGGAGAGGAGGGGGAGAGAGACCAGGGCCTGCTCTGCCCCTGAGTCCTGCTACCTTCCCTGGGTCACCTGTCCATGGCCTGACTTCCTCAGCTGGAGCCTCTGTCTCTGGTGTCATGGTAGCAACAGTGGTAGTCCCAGGCTTCTGCAAGCCACACTTACTCCAGCTGCAAGCTCCCTTCTGGCTCCTCCTGCCTGCCTGAACTGGAGGCTTTTAACTGCTGGGGCAGTTTCCTTGATAGGCCCCAGGTGGCCTAATTACCTTGAAATAGCCCCAGCTGGATCACCCAGGGAATAAGGCTTTGCTGAGTCTGGGACTAATATACATGCCTTCCCGCACCCTTGCATAGCCATCCAGTCTGGACCTGTCACCTCAGTTTACTTCCAAAGGACTTACCCCGGGCCAATTGTACTCTAGATCTTACGCCAAAGACAGACTATCCCATAATACATTATATAAAGATTTATTAACTAAGCGCACGTAAGCACTACATCAGCTTAGCTGCACCAATGCAACTGCACCACCGCAGCTGGTGAAGATGCTGCATGCTGACAGGAGAGTACTTTCCCATCAGTATAATTACTTCACCTCCACAAGAGCTGGAAGCTATGTCAGCGGGAGAATGTCCCCCACTGACATAATGCTGGTGTGGACAGCGCTTAGGTTGCTGTAACTTGCATCGCTTGGGGGGGGGTCTTTCTCACACCTCTGAGCAACATAAATTAGATTGAGATAAGCGGTAGTGGGGACCTGCCTTGTGAAAAAGAAATAACAGGTTAAAGCAATAAACATACACACATGAGCTATGGTTGTAGGTTCCAAAAGATGGTAGAAATTTCTATAATAAGCAAGCTCTATATGTCCTTTATGGCTACCCAGACCACTGGGGATCTTTTGCTTATGCTTAATAATCCCTGCTTTTCAGAGTCCAAACAGCAGAAAGATAAAGTTCTTCATGTCAGGGATTTTGATTTGTCTTCCCACAGACTTCAAACTGATGGGATGACTCCATATGCATGTCTTCCCTTCATGCTCCCCTCCATGTGCTGGGGAGCAATTAACAAAGTCTTTGTTCTTTGCTGTTTCACAATGGCTCATTCGGTTTCAATGGGTCTTCTTGGTGGGCAGGACCTAACAATACTCTAGGAAGCCAGCATTTTACATTAGTTAATGCTTCTTTCCTGTTTAGTGAGTTCACAGTTACAGAGTTTTACAATGTAAACATTCAATATAACTTTATAACATGGGGTACAGATGTTATAAGTGAGATAATAAATGCTGCAATTTACAATAATTTCATAAAGTCTAAACACATTTTTACCAATCTAATAACTGTTTTAACAATACTAGCCCACAGGTGAGCCACACTAATTTGCAGCTATGCATTAGTCAGTGTTCAGTTGAGGCCCAGGGATCTTGGCATGACCTGGCACCTAGTCTACCAGCATCACCCATACTACTCTCCTGAACATCTGTTCTTGGCTAACATAGGCAGCTCCCTGACCAGTGTGCTGGCTTTTGTGGATCCCATTTTTAGGGGCATAACACTGCCCATTCCTTTTATGGAACCAACTCAGGGCTTTGGATTCCATTAGGTGGCAGGGCACTTAAAGTTACAAGTCCTCTTTGTGGATCAAGCCTAAAGGTTTTCACCAGGTCAGATACAGAGAAGTTTTGCTTTGTATCACACCTCTTAAAAATCAAGTACATCAGGCAACATCCACGGGGCTGGATAGTTCACACATTAATGCTGCACTAGAGCATGTAACAACTTAAATAAAACAGACTTTGCAGGAAAGAAGCATCCAGTCAATCCCTCTCTGTCTCATGCATTTTTAAGCTTTTTTGAACCTCTTGAAAAGTTCACAAGCCTTTGAGCCAGGATTGCACAGCTCTAACTAAATCCCTGCTGTGTAGAGCATGTCCAAATGCATTGAACTGCTGACTGCAGCTGGCTTGATATCTGAGCTGTTCGTTTCTGTGAATTTTATGCATTTGACCAGTTTTGCATTTTTAATGAAATGCCTATGGCTCAACACAGCAGAAAACAATAAAGTAAATGGCTCTAATTCTCTTCGCTCTTACACCAGTTTTATAGCAGTGTAACGCCGCTGATGTCAGTGGAATTAATCCTAATTTACAAAGGTGTAAGTGAGCTCAGAATCAGGGTAGTCTTTTATAATAAAAGAATCCATCTTTATTTTAAAAAGTCTCTTCCATGGTATTTACTCAAATGCATTAAATACGTAACTAACCACACTAAGCTACTAGCACATAGCATTGTTCTTCAAAGCTCTGGGTAAATTTTCTCAGTCTGATTAGCTAGCAATTTGTACAATTATACCTAAATGGATGCAATGCTGATTTCACTGCTTATTTTATTATAGCACTAAAACAGGTACAGTGCTATTGCAATGCTTGTTTACAATATTACTCATAAACAATTTTTTACACACTCTATTGCAATTTCCCAGCTTGATTAGCTACCAATCTGCACTAAAACACTCAAGTTAAAAGGAAAGGCTAATTGCTCTGAGGTTTTTTTTAGCTCGTTTGCATGCAACCGGATTTATTGGTGCTAATGAAGTTCCAAAACTGTATGTCTTCTCTCTCGCTCTCTCTTTCTACCTTTCTAATTCACTCTGCTAATTAAAAATTCACAGAGTTCCAAAAGGAAGAGGAGCTTTAGGTCCTGGAAACAGACATGTATGTGAGAACTCTTATGTTCCCACTGGAGCACTGTAGGACTCCACTGGCAATGATCAATTTGCATGACCAAGGTATTAAAAAGGTATAGATGTATCCTCTACAGCAGGGGTTCTCCTTACTTTTTTTTTCTGGGACCTCCTTTGAAAATATTTCAGGTTGTGACAACCCCCCCAAAAAAGTGGCATTCCCCCCTATGATATGCCACACTGTGTGCCATGCCATCCTTACTTTTGCGCTGCTGCTGAAGGTGGTGCTGCCTTCAGAGCACCCGGCCAGAAGCTACTTCTCTCTGGCCACCCAGCTCTGAATGCACGGGGCTGACAGCCACAGCAACGGCATGCGAGGGGCTGATAGCTCATGACCCCCCCATAATAACCTTATGACCCCTTCAGGAGTCCTGACCCCCAGTTTGAGAACCTCTGCTCTACAGTCTCCACTATGAAGAGGTTCTTCTCAATAAAACAGGTTTTGTTTTGGTGCAGATCACACTGTTACTCATTCAATACTAGCCTGAAATCATTTCTGAAAGCCCAAAGTAAAGGATATGGAAAGAGGATTTCTTGAAGTCAGATGCATTCCCGATGACTGACACCAATATATAATTTATCATTAAATTGTTCTTGCAACTTCTGTAGTCATGGCTCTATTTTATAATAAAGCTGAACATTTATTGATGCTCTAAGGAATGACTAATTATAGAGCTAATGATAAAATATAATTCAGAAAATATGCTGTAGCCTGTGTTATGCAGGAGGTCAGACTAGATGATCTAATGGTCAAACTAATGGTGCCTTCTGGCCTTAAACTCAATGAATCTATGATGAAATATAGACAGAATCTAAAGTTCTTATGTGAGATGTGGTGGGAGTGTTTCCAATTAACATGTAGGAAGTAATGGAGGCTAATGCTCCTTTTAAAGAAGTTTGTTACTAGTTCAATAAAACAGAAATAACTTGATTTCTGGTTTTATTCAATAGAGCATTGAAGTTAACCCTGCATAACAGTGATAAGTATCGATAAAAAAAGATAAAAGAGACCATAAAAGGAATATTTGACTGCAAAAGGATACCAAAAAGACGTTTGATGCTAGCCATTCAGGGAGTTGGATTTGCTGGAATCTGCTTTATTCATTACAGGATCTCTCTGAAGTTGAATGAGGAGTTGGGAAATACGGGTATGTGGCTTAATTCTTCATGCCCTAGAGAGGCAGAAGAAACATTTAAATGTTTATTTAAAAGTAAAGACAACAATGATAATAAATAGTAATGGAGAAGACTGATAACATTTTATCTCCAAAGAGAACCTGATTCATGAGAGAGCATGTTTATACCTGTCAAACAGAAAGCCTGGGGGATACAACTGAAATATTTTTAAATATTCTTTATATATTAGCTGACAATTGTGAGATTGGAAAAGGAAAGTAGGAAAACATCAGGGACTGGGATCTCAGGAAAAGAACGTTCCTAGCAATTGCAATTAGCGTGTCTCAAAGCTGCAAATTCAAGAATGTATCTTTTCAAGAACAGGCCCTTTCACTTTCCATGTGCGATATACAACTGTGAAGAAGTTAAGCCAGGTGAAAGTGGTGCTATTCTTTCATGCATCAGTTGTCCAGATTATTTAGTGAGCCGTGAATCAGTGTTAACTGGTGAGGCATCTCACCAGCCCGGGAAAGGATCAGTGCCATGTCTGAGTCCGTTTCAGACCCTTGCCTCAGAGCACAATATATTATTCAAACACACACACTCATGAAGTAACATAAGACAAAGCAGTCCCCAAAGGCCTTTCGCCTCGCTTCTCTCATCAATCTCCTGCTGCATCGTATGAGAGACAAGCAGCTTGTAGCCATTTCCTAGTTGTTCACACAGTAATATTGAAATTTGATTTAAAGTTGCCACAAAAGCTGATACATTAATTTGGATATAGCAATAGTATCAGAATTTGCATAATCTTCCTAGTTCAAACACACTTTCATTCTATCTTTGACAGTTCAAAGGAAAGCTTTAATTATAAAGGGCAGTGTCTAAATTTTAGATTAAATTGCTCTTCCTTTAGTTGTGCAGGATCATTCCTTCTGAAACATATTCTAGTGTTTTATCCAGTGTAATTCTAAAAGTCCCAAGCATTGGGCATTCACCATAATGGAAATGCAGACATATATTAAGGAGCTAGCAGGCACTGGGATTTCAAAGAGTGTCTGCATTTATTTCAGTGGTGGTTATATATGTGCAGATAGTGAAGTGCTCTCAGATATTTCAGGATGAAAGGAGCTGTGTGAAATATTATGCCCATTTCTGGATGCTCCAATCACTGAGAAGCCCAGTGAGTCAGTCAAAATGACTAAGGTAACCTGATTCACTTGGAGTTATTCAGATGCAGAAGTGCAGTGATTAGCTCTCTCGACTCCATTAAGTTTAAGCATTTCAGTTTCACTGTACTTCCTTTCAATTCTTCCTTCCACTTCCTTATTATAGATTTAACTGAACCCAGTTGCATGTTGCTGAGATTCATTATAATCAGATTCCGAGGTGTTTTGCTGGAGAATGGGCATTCAAATTTGCAAAAGATTTGAGACCTAAGGGCCAAATTTCTAAAGGTATTTAGGGGCCTAAGCTACTAGTAGATTAATGATTCAATGACTATTCGGTGCCAATGTGCTTTTGTAAATCCCACTAGGCACCTTGCTGCATCTTTAGGCTCTTATATACCTTAAAAAATCTGGCCTTAGGTTCTGTAATTTTTTTTGACTAACTACAAAGCACTTGTTCCCCTGATAAGAGCTTATATGTGTGCCAGTGTGATGATAAAGACTACTTTGCATGATTAAGTGCAGTTTCCAAGAAGAACGTGTGTCTAGCAAGACCCTGGTAGTTGCTGTTACATGTTTAGACAACCTTTTAATATGATTGATGCAGGAACATTAATAGCTGTGGAAACTGACACTTATGGAAGAGCTTTGTCCAATTCATCGTGACACCAATCAGAGAATTCACTGCCAAAAATCCAGAATGTGTTAAGGACTGGAAAAAGAGACTGGCCAACATATATACAGGAGGCAGATTCAATGCTCTCTGCACTAATTCCATAGAGAAAAATAACGTTTCAGGATGTAATGTAATATTAGTTTGCAGAAAGAGGATACTCATTCCAGAAGAAATGTATCAATGTCTATATATCTGTTAAGTCTAAATATCTATTAAATATCTATTAAATCTAAATATCTACATTTCTATTAAATAGCAGAGATAGTTTGAGGGAGAAAGAGGCAGGAAGGGGGAAAAATTCACAGAAATGTTTTCATTTTTCCTAGTTTAAAAAAAAGTTGAAATTTTTATTTTGTTGAAATATCCTGAACCAACAAATTCATGTTTGGTGGACACAGTCTGGAAAAAAAGTCTAAGTAATCACTGAGAACTGTATATTGTGTTCAGAAACTGAGTTTATACAGTGTAATCAGCCATGAGAGTAGCTGAGGATATGGCAAATATGGAATTGTTTGTCTACATCTGACTATTTTTCCCACATATAAGTATTTTAAAAGGTCCTGTGTACTCTGAGACACACTGGACCTAAATTTTGTGGCAAGATCCCTGAGTTGTGCATCTCTCTAGTAAACAAAATTGGAAATTCTGATGTAATTTTACAAAATTGGGGTGGGAGGGATAGTAAGGGGTGTAGTTAATAAAGGTCATTTGAAAATAAATAATACAACCAGTAGAGCAGCTGGGCTATTTACTTTGATATTAAATTCAATATCTTTTTTTCTGTTTCATGTTTACAATCATCTGTGCGGTAGATTTTATATTGACAGTGCAGAATAGCTTCAAAGAATCTTGTGGGGATCCTGGCAACTGGAAGTGCTCAGGTTTTTGGGAACTTGATATATACACTACAGCCAGTGTAAGAAGGTGTAGGAAGGGCACTGAGAGAGAAGTTGTGTTCATTGTCATTACAGAGGACAACATTTGGGTTGAGGAAAGATAAGGGATAAGTCGTTCTTTTTGCAGAATTTCAGTATGTTGAAAAGGGAAATAATTTAATAGAATGTGATATTTTGAAAAAATGGAAATAGGCAGAAGTTTAAAAAAAGTTTTAGATCCATTAAATTGTGCACATGGCTAGACTATTGAATCATTTGACTTCTTTCCTGATATGTTCGTCCTCCTTTCCTTGTTTCACCCATGATTTGTTACAACAATTTCTGGTGTCTTTCTTTAAATAGACTATAAACACTTCAGGGCATTGGGGGGTTATCTCAATGGAAAAAAGTGTTGCCAACCCAGTCCTTCAGAAACCCCTAATCAGACATCCCAAAATAATGAGAATAGCTTAAAAGTTATAAGAATTTAAAAAAAAACTCTCGGTTCCTTTTATGTGCCACTGGTTAGTGTTCACATTTTCCTGATTTTTTTTTTCTCTACAACCACGAGGACTAAAAACTTAGGTTTATTTATTTATGTATGTATATATTTATTTTTAAAGAAAGCTGAGATTCTGGCTTATTCACATTACTTTAGGAGTTGCAAGAGGAGGAAAGAATAAAACATATGAGCATAATGACGAGGGTGAAGTTAGATGTGTCTTGCTAGTTATGCCTTTTTATTATTATAATTTTTATATAAACTATTTCATAATGTCCTTCTTCCCAAGTACTTTTAAGTATCTGTTTTCTTCCCCTCGCCTCCCATTTTAACTACTGCTCCAAGTTATTACAATATGCTCATTGATTAATTTTGGGGTTTTTTTAAGATTGACAACACAATGGACTCTCCTATGCCAAAGCCAATGCCATGCCCCAGTCTCACGGGCTTCTCTAATGCACCTCCCTGGCAGCAGAAGTGAACAGAGGACTCTGTCACTAGAAAGGCTGGTGAAGGGGACCCCGCCTATCTCAGCTCTACTGCCACTCCAGCAGCACCTGGAAAGTCTATTGCCCACTGGAGGTACTATCCATACCCAAGGAGTTGAACAAAAGGAGATGTCTGCTGCCCAGATTGTATGTGGTCAGAAGACGTGGAAGAGGTAACTAGATCACTGGGCTCAGCCTGGAGTTCATGAAGAGTGTACAGGTGGAGGAAGCCCAGCAGGGCTTGCTCCCTGTCTCCCAGTTTCTCCACTTGTTGTTCCTGAAAGGTGGCTTGGGAGTTCCGATCCCCCATAAGGGTGATTAGACCATTAGGACTGAGCAAAATATTTTTTATCAAATAAATGTATTAACTCACAGAAGTGGATATGTACTGACACAGCAAATGGTTCGTTTTAGAAAAAGTACTGTGAATGTACAGTTCCTATACAACTTTTGGTGGACACTATTTTCAGTGAGTATGAAGAGAAAAAGTAGTGGAAGGTCCTTTGAAAGTAGTTTTTTACTGGTTATTAAATAAAGCCAAGCTCATTCCACTCTGATATCCTGGTTTTAATCTCTAGAGGGGAAACCAAAAGCATCTCACTAAAATGTACTAATCTTGAATGACTTCTGATTAAAATGTAATATTGTGTGACTAAAGTAATGCTTACATGGTAGGAGATAACATTTGGATGCTGTCTCACTTTAGGGACATTGGCATCATAAAGGAGATTTGAAATTCTTCAGAACGAGTCCTCAGGCCAGACACAAGGCTCTTCTGGGAATCTGAGGCATTAAATCAATACATGAGTTGCTTGCTTTTATAGATGTGTTTGTCCAGGTTCAGTATCAAGGATGATCCCTTATCAACTAAAGTGACCACTTATATTTGAAAGAAAAGAGATCAACTGTAGGAAAAATAATGGGCTTAGCTTAAATTTAAGGACAGACCTTCACAATATTTTATTTGTGGTACAAAATCATGCATTTGTATCAGGGCGTGAGCCCACGCATAATTTTATTTTAAAGCACAAGTTGGAACAAATGCTTCGTAATATCTCCTTATTGGATACAAATTACAGGACGTTAACTACCAAATAAAGGGGAGGATATTCCTTAAAACACAGCATGAAAGCTCCGTCTGGGCCCACTGACTGATCAAGCCCCAATACCATCCCCTTTCCACCTTTCTGCTGCCCCAGAGAATACTTGGATCCTCCCTTAGCTCACTATTCTTCAGCCTGAAAGCAAGGATCACTCTCTCAGGTCCATCGTTATCATGTGTCTCATTCTGCTCCCATTCACTACTGTTGACACAGAATGTTCCCTGGAAGGCAGTCTTTTATCAAGGAAAGATCAGCTTCTTCAGAGAACCATGTAGCTCCAATTGGGGGAGTTAGAGGGCAACTTGGTTTTTCCTCAATAAGATGCATGAGCTGACCATGCACTAATTCACTGATTCTCCTGCCTCTAGCTGTATCTGTGACCAAGTGGCTCCAATCCAAAAATCCAAGGGCTGCTCAGAAAAAAAGAAAACCCCAGGAATTCCAGGATCTTCCAGGCAGGTGAAGAGGCCTGAATTGTCCTATGCACACCTGGGCATAGATATGGAGGTGAACCATGTGAAACGAGGGGTCTGGAGTAAATTATCTTCTTCATGCACCTTTGACCACCACGCTTATAGTCTATGCATTCATCCAACTCCCCCAAGAATATTTCTAGCATTCCATGCCTTTGGAAACATATTCTTTGGCATTCACAAACATTTCCTTCTTCACCACCGTATATAGATTTCTCCTGAAATATTATATGCTCTGAGGTGTAGTGTGAACCATATTCAGTCCTTCACCAGTGGTGGGTTAAGACATCTCCCAACCCCACCAGCTCCAAACTGGGACATCACAGAAGAACAAAACTGTAAGGAGTGAAAGTTTGTGCTTCCTTAATTTGGAAACAGATTCTGCAGAACTCAGACCCTGAAGCAGCATTTCTCCTTAGAGGTTGAATCCAAGCAATACTGCTTTGTAAATATATGGTGCAAGGACTATGTGGCTGCTTTGAAGATGTCTGTAGTGGAAATATCCCTGGGGCATGCAGTGGAGTGCCTCAATTCTAATCTGCCTTGACATGGTTCTCAGCTTTAGGCCAGCCAGACCACAGAAATATGAAATGCAATGAGACAGTAATTTAGACCTTATTTTCTTGGTAATGGCATTGCCCAGGGAACTGGTGTCAAATGAAACCAAAAGGTTTCACAAAGGGTTTTTCTCGGTTCAGACTAGCACCCAAGCATGTTTCAGCCTTAAGGACATGAAGAAAGGCTTCATGGGCATGGGCATGTGGACAGGACAATATGCTCATTAAAGAGCATGTCTGTAGCCACACTGGAGAGGAATCTTAAAGAAATATGTAGCACCACCTTATCCTTGTAAAATTTGATATAAAATATGTCAGTCACTAAGGCCTGAAGCTCACTTGCTCTGTAAGTTGTAGTTACTACCACCAGGAAAATGACTTTCCATGTAAGAAACTGGAGCTCATAGGTACTTAGTTAGGTAGGAAGCCTTTAGCAAGATGTGTAGAAAACAATGTGCAAGACTGCGTTCTTAAGAACAGGATCCTAATATATATATATAAAACTTTTAAAACTGAAGAGGCCAGGACTCATCAATTCAGTGCAAACATATCCTAGTCCTAAGAATGAAAAAGGCCATGAAAAATATACCTGAAGATGGGTCCCCAAAACACTGTCATAAAAAGATAGGGTCTGATAAATCCACACTTGTAAATATAGGTCCCAATCCAATTCTTCATTTAATAAGTGAGTGAGTGATTACCTTGCAGTGTAGACTGTAGGAGTTTCAGTTGGGAAGAAATGAGAGTCTCAGATCAGTAAGCAAGAGGCATGCTTTCCTGAGGTAATGAATGCTATTATATAGTGTACAAGTGCTGAAAGCCTGTGGCATCATGCACATTCCACTTGCATGGCACTTACAGAGTACTTCAGTGATGTAGTGTCTAGGAGATGATTGGACTAATCACCAGCAGAATTTTTGAAAAATATTAATCTTATAAATACAATAAATGTCTTAACTGGGAATGATCAATAATAACATTTATAGCCAAAAGGGAATAAAGATGGAAATTCCAATTGTTCTAGATAAGAACAAAATATTATTTTGTGAAGTAAAGCATGACTAGCTCTGAGATATTTTAAGAGACCTGGTCTTGGTTCTTAACTCTGATATTGGCTTGTGTTGTAAACTTGGGCAAATCACTTAGGCCACGATTTTTCGTGTGACTGGTTTTTGTTGCCTTTGAGTGCCTGTCTTTAAACACCTGTAAGGAGCCTGTATTTCAAAGGGTGGTGCTCAGCACTATCTGAAAATCAAACCTCAATAAGATGTCTCAGGTTGGGCACCCAAAATCACTAGCCACTGAAGAAAATAATAGTTTTCAATAATATCCTCCTCTCTGATGCCCTGCAGCTCTTTCTAATGCTCCCTGCCCCCATTCCCAAGCTCTTACTTGGTCCCCATAGCTGTTCCTTGATCATCTCCAGTGCTTGACTGACCCACACAGCTACTCACCTTTGCCTTCTGTGACAGTCTTCTATCTCACTTTTTTGTGACCTTCTTCAATCCTCTGCTCACCTCTTTTCCTCACATCAGTTCTCCCACTCAGGGACTAACGTTTCTACACAGAATCTAACAAAATGGATTTATTGTATGGTTTCAGAGGAAACAATGCTTAAATGAAGCTGAAGCTCTGTGAACCAGAGTTTACACATGTGTAAGATGGGATATTTTTACTGAATAGTAACCTTAGTAAGAGCTGAAATGCCTAAGATATCTGTCCATATATTTAAAAGTAACATATCTAAAGTACTAGAAGACCTGCGCGTATAGCTTGAAGCCTACATCACGCAATAGAAACTCTGCATTTACTAGTTATCTGATATTTTGGAATCCATGTCTGTTTTCTTAATGATCATAATCATTCGTCTTCTTTTGAACAGAGATAGCATTTCACACCAGCACAGCAATCTGCAAGCAAGCAAAGGAATCAAGATCTTCCTCTTTTTGTCTAATTTTTCCTTCTTTTCCAGGCTGTCATGATCATGTTGCTTCCTCATCTACAGTCTTCAATTATTTATGGGCAAAGTTAGCTCCACAAAATGGTTATTACTGTGGATCAGCCTGGGCCCAGGGTTACGTTATAAATACCGTGGGGGATTGTTTTTATTTTGTCAAGAAAACATAACTAATTGTAGCATTGTTTACTGTGCCAGGTGCCATGTCCAATCAGTGTCAAAGAGAATCTTAGGTCTTCTGCTGGAAAGGATTGCTTACATAGTCTATTCCTTATTGCTGCCAGCTACAAGCTCAGTTTATCTGCCTTGTAAATAACCACTATACCTTTACTTGAAATCTCTTCATGAAAGAGACAGACCTTTTATTTTGTTTTGTCTTGACCCACTTTAAACTCTTAGGGAAATGAGTAACTTCTCAATATACCCTAGAGTTTGTTATTATCACCTATCACTTGACAAAGAATTATTGCATCTGTTAAACTTCAGCTGCACTTGCAATGTTTGCTGTACTTCAAACAATTGTTAAAGCTTGTAAGATCAAACCAGGTTTTATGCAGAGGCATGGTGTTCTTTTCTTTAAAAAAAAAGTGGCTGCACTACCTATTTGTAATTGACATCTGTAGTCTACAAAGGAATATAAAAGGTAACTATGGCTCCTTTTTAGTAATTTTTTAATTTAATTATTCCTTTTTCAGTGCTGGAACTTAGCATAATAATGCTGCAGATCTTTTTCTCCACATTCAAAAGTGATTCTCACAGTAGTTCTTGGTGCACAAGGAATGTAAGATTGAGCTCTGTAAGTTATCTCAGGTAATTAAACAAACAAATAATACCATCAGCATATAATAATAGGAACAACACTGCTCCAGGAACATGCTATTTTTAAAATGGAAATAATCTATAATTGTCATAACAATAGGCAAATTGTTAAGTACAAAAGTTTAGTGAAATTTCTGATGTCTGAATAATTTAACTCACCTTAATTTCAGTGCCATATGGCTAACTGAAAACCAACATGAAATATGCAGATTAGGACCTTGAGGTGCCCATATAACTGGGGAATATTGATCAGTTGAAATGATGCCAATTCATAAAGTAAATAATAGCACTTGAATGGGGCTCAGTAAAGCCTATAAAAACTGAAGGAGACAGGGCTTTTTCCTTAGTATACACCTCTCTCATGATTGTCTACAAAATACGTTGCCTCCTTCAGGCTCTGCCCCACCAAGCCATAGAAAATGAGGTTTGTTCTTCTCTGAGCTCTGCCACTGTGGATACTTCTTTCTTGGTCCTGCCACACACTACACTTTAGGCTCTGCCTCCTCCATGTGTCAGCTCCCAGGCTATCCAGCCAAATGGATGCTGCCATTCTGCTGCTACTCTTAATCCTGGATATCAGTCTTTTCTTCAAACATTTGCTGCATTCTCAACAGAGGACTGTAGGTGGATATTTTTAATGATTTTCCCAGATTGATTTTGGTGGGGCCTCCACCCCTCTCATTGCAAAACATCTTATCTCCCTTTTTGAATGAACTTCCTACAGAGACTTATATTCAGTTATTGTCTCCTGCCTTAGAAGGAGATTATTGATTAGCCCTCAGCTGTAGTATTGTGCCCAGTTCTGGGTGCCACCTTTCAGGAAAGATATGGACAAATTGGAGAAAGTCCAAAAAAGAGCCACAAAAATGATTAAAGGTCTAGAAAACAAGAGTTATGAGGAAAGACTGAAAATTTGGGTTGGTTTAGTCTGGAGAAGAGGCGCTGAGAGGGGACATAACAATTTTCATGTATAAAAAAGGTGGTAACAAAGAGGAGAGAGGTAAATTGTTCTCATGGACCACTGAAGATAGGACAAAAAAAGAGCTTAAATTACAGCAAGGTGGTTTAGGTTGGACATTAGGAAAAGCTTCCTAACTGTAGTTAAGCACTGAAATAAATTGCCTAGGGATGTTGTGGCATCTCCGTCATCAGAAATTTTTAAGAGCAGGTTAGACAGACTCTTCTCAGGAGTGGTCTAAATAATACTTAGTCCTGCCATGAGTGCAGAGGACTGGATCTGATGACCTCTGAAGGCTATGATTCTATGATTATAAGTCATTTGACTAAACTATATGCATATTTAGCGGCTGATTCTGAAATCCTTAATCATTATTTATCTCAATATCCTCCCAAGACAATATGAGAAGAAATGTACAATGGAAAGTCCAGCATGTGTTACATTTGCTTGAATTAAAAATAAGAAAAGAAATGTATTGGATAATATTTTTTTATTCAAATAGCACAGCAGAATCAGACATTCAGAGATTTTAATGTCAGAAGGGACCATTATAATCATCTAGTCTGATCACCTGCACACTGCAAGCCACAACACTTCACCCATCCACTCCTATAATAGGCCCCTTAACTTATGACTGAGTTATTGAAGTCCTCAAATCATGGTTTAAACACTTCTAGGTACAGAGAATCCACCAGCAATTGACCCATGTCCCATGCTGCAGATGATGGCAGAAGCTCTGGGGCAAAAGTCGCCTATCTGCCCTGGGAGAAAATTCATTCCTGACCTCAAATACAGAAATCATTCAAACCCTGAGCATGTGGGCAAGACTCACCAGCCAGACATCCAGGAAAGACTTCTCTGTATAACTCAGAACCCACCCCATCTAACATCTCATCACAGGCCATTGGCCATATTTACCACTAGCAGTCAAAGATCAGTTAATTGCCAAATTAGGCTGTCCCATCATGCCATCCCCTCCATAAATTTATCAAGCTCAATCTTGAAGCCACCTAGTATTTTTGCCCCCACTCCTCCCCTTGGAAGGCTGTTCCAGAACTTTACTCCTCTGATGGTTAGAAACCTCTGTCTAATTTCAAGTATAAACCAAGAATCCAAGCGAAGAAGTGGGTTAGGAGTTAAACAAGAAGTAAACCTTATAGCTTTGGTTTTTCATTGTTGGTAGCAGGACTGGATTTAGGTGGAACTGGTGGGAAGGCAGAGTGCAGTCCTGGGGCTTCTTCTATTAACTGGGATTAGTTGAATTAATTTTGATGGAATATATAGATCCAAACAGTCAAAGGTGTTTAATGTGATTCTGAAACTGTCCAACGTTAAACAGTGTTACACAAGGTTTGAGTTTGGTATATGAAGACTTCAGCCTGCTTAGTACCATGGCAAACACAGCATTAAAGATCATTTTAACATTTTATTAAAGATACAGAAAAAGGAGAAACTGTTAAAGCTTTTCAAATGTAAAGCATTAAATAGGGCTTTTATTTTAATGATAACTCTTGTTTCCTTTTCTTTAAACTGTTGAGACTTTCCATAGGAAAAAATCCTTTGTTTGACAGTCTTTTAAATACTATAAAGATGTTAATAACTAACTATTTTGGGGAAAAGAGAAGAAGTTGGTTGAAATGGGCTGGAACTATTGTTATTGCTGTTGCTATTGAAGTCTGATCCTATTTCCTAGAAGATAAAACAAGACAAATGCACAAAAAAGGAAAAAGAAAACAATAGTAAAGACATAAAATGCAGCTTCTGTCTCTGGTCTCAATCTTTATTTGCACCTCGTTGCTGGAAAAATACATACTCTTATAGGAACTTTGAGACCTGGAAAACTTGTACCATCACTGGGCAATTTAGGGCATTGCCGTTAGCTGTCTCTTTCTGGTCACAGGCATACAACAGTGTTGCAAAATATATAATCTTTGCTAGCAAAGTCAGACTTTTGTTTAAACAGAAAGCAGTGGGAAAGAAAAGAAATAAGATGGGCAAGGAAAAGGACACAGAATCATAGAATATTAGGGTTGGAAGGGACCTCAGGAGGTCATCCAGTCTAACCCCCTGCTCAAAGGAGGGCCAACCCCAGCTAAATCAAAAAGGGTGGAGGGGGGCGAAGTGACAAAATCTCTCATCTCAGTTGGTTTAGGATTTAGTCAGAGCCAGTGGAGGTGGTGCTGTCACCTGGGATTCCTCTTTATGGCCCAGACTGGTCAGGATTAGGAAAACAAAGGCTCAGCAGTGTCACCGTGAATTTTGGGATCCCAGAAGACAGTGGAGATGGCAGCCAAGCTGGTGAAGATTGTAGTCAGTTTCCTGTTCACTCTTCTCCCAGTCAGCAGCTGTTCTCAGAAGGCTTCCTCTTCTTGATTTCCCCCCCCCCAAAAGTCTTACTTTTAAGGACCCCAAAAGGCAGTGATTAGCCTCATTATTTTGTCCAAAACATAGGCCTAATATCTGACATACCAATTTTGGTTTGTTGATTTCCAATTACACATCTCTCCTAGTCCAGCTAGAGATTGAGGGGTGTGCTACAGGCTTAGCTAAAGGCTATGTGGCTTTTCGCTCATGCAGTACAGTCTCATACATTAAAGTTCAGAGATCACAGGTTTGATCCTGACAACAGGGGCCTGTTGGCGTTACAATAGCAGTGGCAGAGATAGGAGGCTGCAGCAAGCGTTCAGTGGTAACAGCAACAGTAAGCAGAGATAACAGCACCAGTAAAAAGTGGCAGAGACCACAGAGACAGCAGCTGGGAGGCATTGCTGATGCCACTCCCTCTTTGTAGGGATCAGAAGTGGACCTATGTAAATCCACCTCTAAAGTCTGGATCTTCACAGACTAAAGACAACCAATAACAAGTGGGATGCAACTCAAGGGCAGGGGAGTGGCATGTTAAAGCGAGATTCATTCATCACGCTTTCACATTGCAAGTTGGGAAACTGAGGCAAAGAATACCGTGGCGTGGGCATTTGTTTACACGCTTTATATGCTTTTGAATTGTGGTTGTGGTGTTTTCCCAAATTAATGTTGGGCCCGTGTTCCTTTATAATAAAAGTTTTCTTTCTTATACACAGACTCAGTACTCGAGAGTGGTGAAGTACTGCCTCTTTGAAGCAGCCAGGGGTGGTGTTTGTTTGTTTCAGATTACTGTGTGGGTGCTCAACCCAGTTCTCTTTTGTATTGTAAAGAGGAACTCTGAGATAATGAATCAGGCCTTCGTTGCTGCCATCTTCACCTGGCAGAAGGGTCACATTTCAGACCACTTCTCTTTGGCTCCATTCCTGCGAGTGGATCCATTCAGGCAGCCCATTGCGACTGTGGAAAACCCCATCGCCTGAAAAAGTTCTCCATGCACAAATCCAATGATGGGATTAGAGTCTTTTTTCCTCACTTGTAAAGTTATACTAGTTGGAAAGCACAGCAAATAGTTTCAAGATGAAAAATACTTCAAAACTACGAATTAAGTATGATTTTTACCATTATAATATGTTGATGAGTTCTGATACCAGTAACTGTGATAACCAAAAGAGAGAGCCAAGGTGGTTTGTAAAAGCTCAGGATCCCGAGATAATTGTTCGTAAATTACAGCCTTATTCTATGTGTGTCTGTGTTTTGGATTTTCTCAGATAAAGTGAAGTTTTTTAAATATTTTTAAAAATAAATCATATATATTTTTTCCTTTTACTTCCCTTGATTTTTTATGAGTTTTTCTTTATTTAAAACTTAGCATGGAAAGATAAAATGATCGTTTGCTACCAGAAGGGTCCTAAATTCCTGTGACTATCACACTATGCTGTGTATTAACCCATGCAATACAACACCATGCCTAAGCAAAATACTTGCAGCCACAACATTTGCAATACTGAAGATGGTCAAAAAATGTTTTTTATTGGACCAACTTTGCTTAGTGAGAGAGCCAAGCTTTCAAACTACTCCGAGCTTTACTTCAGGTCTGGAAAAGGTAGAGGAAGAGTTCTGTGTGGTTTGAAAGCTCGTCTCTCTCACTAATAGAAGTTGGTTCAAGAAAAGATATTACCTCACCCACATTGTCTTCTAATAACCTGGAACCAACATGGCTACAACTACACTGCAGACATAAAAAAATGTATGACACCTGTTCAAAAAAGTGGACACAGATCTTCCTCAGGACAATATATGAGATAGTTGAACTTCCAACAGGTTATTTTTCTTACAACCCATTGAATTCAGTTCAATAATCTGAACCCATCTGGCTTTCATGGACTCCCACTCAACCCCCTGCAAACTCAGAGACTTTCATTACACAGGTTTTCTGAAGGATGATTACTTCAAGGAGCTTTTGTTGAATGTGGACATAAGTCATCATTTGGCACAGGGTGTGGTCTCTATTGCTCTATGGTGGTACTGGGGAGTTCAGCGATAAGGACAGTCTTCTTGATGTTAAATCTCAGAGGGAGAAAAATATGAAAGAATTACCATGAAAGATGAGAGAAAATGATGTGGTATCTTTTGTTGTTCTTGGGCTTCCCCTCCTCCCCCTTCTGACAATGCAATTCTACTGCTTCATAAAAAAAGTAATATATCTCATTGCAGTGACTGTGTCAAGCAGGTTGACAGTCTGATCACACACATATATAATGCAGTTTCTGAAAAATAATCTATCTGATGTCAGGTCACATGAATGAGCCATGAGCATTTATCAGCAGTGTCTCAATATTTAGAGTAGAAAAACAAGATTTGCCTTAAAAGTTACTGTGTTCAAGTGACAAATACATTTATGAAGCTTGTAGACAATCAAATATTGTCAGTGCTGCACAAACACCTAATTTGATGGACCAAGTACATGTACCAATATACGTTAAAAATAGCTCTCCATTGTTTTGCTTTAGATACAACATCTATCATAGTCTGTAATCAATCTGTGAGAACCCTGTATGTCACTTCCTTTATTCCAGCAGCACTCATAAAATATCTCATGTCAAGTATGTTCAGAGTCCTTTGTGGGTTTCATTTCATTATTTGGTTGCATATAGAACTGCAGCACAAGAAATGTTCAGTTACCTGGGGTCATTTTGATTCATAGTTGTTCTGCAGACCTGTCATTTATGAATACATGGGGTCCTTGTATACTCAATCATAAACTGTTCATTATAGCTTCAATCATTTCACACTTACTAAAGTCAATAAGATGTTATATGTGAGATCTTGTCTTAGAAAAATGCACAACCTTCAAAAATTAAACTTATTTGTATCATCTTCACAAACATTCAAGTGTGCCCTCAGTTCTTGAATTAAATAGACTTCTGGTAGACATTTTAGAGAATTTTAAAAGCCACTGTCTGAAAAGCTGTGAAAATTCTTATTTCAAATTTGTTTATGCACTCGTTCTCCAGATTTGCCGTTAGCTGAAATAAGCAATGATTCTAAATCCCAGTCTATTGAATAAAGTTGAGATAGTTCAATTCAAACAGTAGACACAAAAGACAGGGAAATTAAGATCGTAAGGATATACTTATGTTTTATATACTTTTGGAAACCCATTATCCTAAAATACACAATGAACTAGATTTTCAAAACCATGTGTGTTGTTTGCACATGTACAAAAGCTGAAATGGTGACGTGGTGTCTGCAAAAGCAGCTATGCCAACATTTTTAAATGGATATATTTATCTGTGGGACTTGCCTTGCATTGGGTGACAAGGGACTAAATGGGTACAGACAGTAACCTACCATCTTAACTCTCCTGGTGAGGAGTAAAGCACATTGGCAGAGCAAGCTGTGGATAATTACTCAGGATTATTACTAAGCTTTAGGTGCTGTATGGACAAATAAGATAGAGGGCTATTAGTCAGGTATATTCCACAATTGAGTGAAGAAAGAAAGAAGCTCTCTGCCTAAGTATATCAGATGGTTGCTAAGGAGAACAGCGAAGGGAGAAAGAAAGAAATCTTCTTCCTATGGCCTTGGAGTGGCAGTGGAGCTACTCTGCTTAATTTACTCCAGCCAAATAGCATGTTTTATAGCTATAGTGTCTCCCCCAGCATGGGAGGATCCAGAAGGTCTACCTAATTGTTCCTCTGACCCTTCACCCTCTTTTTTTTTTCTGCTACTGAAATAACAACCCTACTTGCTTTAAAAATAGGAAAGTAACCCTACATCTTAAAACGGAATAATATTTAAGTGGAAAAGTACATGAACAGGCTTATTTATTTGTAGCCTATAAATAAGCCATAGACACACTTTCTCCAAGGTATCTTAAAAAATACTCCAGCAAGCTCTACAACCCCCTAAATGGTGTCATTTTTTTAAATAAAGCACACCACTTTTGTTTTATACTCATCCTTACCTGTGGTTTAAAGCATAAACCTTTCACACTGCTCAGATTGTATTCATGACAGAGTGTTCATAATAGCCTATTCCCTCGTCCCACAGATTTATGTTTAAGAACAAACTTTTAAAAGAACAAAAGATAAAAAATCCGTCATGTCAAAGGGCAGTTTATTGCTTTAATAGACAATAATCATGTTAAAGGACTATGCTCGTTCACCAATGTAAATAATATTTGCATTGTTTGTAAGGCACATTTTATGGAAACTCATTCCTTTTATAGTGGTGCAGTTTTGTTCTCTTGGTAACAACTGCTTTGTTGCTAAATAAAACAAGTTACATATCATCTTCAAATACCAGGCTTAATATTGCACCAATACATATGACCAAAGACTCTGTTTGAATGAGAAATGATAAATTAAACTCCAGGCTCCTAAGTACCATTTCTGAGCATAATTTTTGTTCCATGACTGAAAAACCCTTGTCCCAGCTCATTCAGTTGTATTTTATTTAGTTTATTTTTTCTTAACATGTCTGTCAGAGGAGAGGGAATATGGGTATAAAGTGGAACACGTTTTTTGTAATATCTTGTGATTCATGTTACTTTTTCTGTGGGGGTGGTCAGTCATACATAGCTATAATTTTTACCAGGCCATGGCCTACCACAGCTTATATACTGAGTTCTTGCGGTCCAAGTTACATTTTCCTGGATGTGCAGTTTGCCATTGTCTGTACCGAATTAACAGCCAGATGCTCAATATGCTCTTGCCAGCTTTTACATAAGGTGATAATGACAATTAGGAAGGCTGTTGCATAAACTTCAGCACCTACTAAAATAATACACATGAGCCGTTGCTAAGTTCCTAGGAGTTCAGACAGAATTACTTTTGAATGTTACAAGCTGAGTGGAGTGAAGAATACCATTAGAAATTTTATTATGAGAAAATCACCACTGTTTTCTGTTACACTGCAAAATCTTTGGTTATTTTGGGCCTAGCTGCAGCTTCCATAATAAGCAACTATTACTTGTTCTTAGATAAAATTTTAAATTTGTTTGTCTGACAAGAAAATGTGGTTGTGTCACTTTCAGGCTGTTGTCTCATTGTCTCACATAAATTGAAAGAAAATGTTGTTGCTGCTGAGTCTATCTAAAGGCGTCTATTTGTTCTAATTTGGATTATTTTGCTATTGGTTCTTCCTTTACTTTATTATTTTTAGTTTGTCTGGCTCTTGCTTGGTGTTATGTATTTAGTTTTGTCTTCAGAGTAACATGAGTTTAAATGTATCTGCTGCAACCAGTCAGAACTGGGTCAGAACTGAGACTAGTTTATTTCAAATGCAAATAAAAATTCTAGTACCTAAAGTAACATTGTGAATAATAACCATCTGGTTTGAACCCTCAGTTTGATCATATATAATAGCACTGACCTAGGTTCTCTGCTAGGGCTGCTTGCTAAGAATGTGTTTTGTTCCCCTTCAAGCCAGTAAATAATCTGATGGGACTGGAAAGTATCAAAATGTGGTCTTCAGGTCCAAGGTAATTTATTACTGCCAAACACAAAGGGCAGGAGTTAAAATGATAAACATACAGACATTATTCAGGCTGTCTCTCTCTGTCTTTCTCTCTCCTATTCATATATACATGTACACAAACACTAGAAAAGCCTTTATCTACTCCCACAGACAAATGCCCTCACCTCCAGCATCAGCATTAATAAGCTTTCCACTCAAACTTCAGAATAGCTAAGCTTGCCTATGCATCAATGTACACCAATGCTACTAGGGTCAGACACTGGCTTCCCAAAGGTGAACCTTTTCCTCTAGCTCCACCTCTCAATAATCACATAGGAAAGTGAGACTCCTCACTCTTGGAGAAATCGCTCCAATTATTCTTCTGCAGCAGCAAGGACTGAACCTTCTTCCAAAGCAAATTTTCATGGAAGGAGGTACAAGCCTAGAAGAACTGCTTTTTTTATGTAATGCAGAGTCATAGATGCCTTCTCCAATTATGAGTTACGTAAATTCAATCAGGAAACAGTGCAAAGTACGTAGTTACCCTATGTAATCATTCAGAAGGCTGAGAAAGCTGATGATTTTATGGAGCTATTTGGTGAATGTGCATTGCCTTACTTACATAATGATAGCAACTGTCCCGTGTGGGAAATGGTGTTCTTGTCTTAAAACACTTTTTGAGATTTAAATATGTTCCTGTCCCACATCGGGACAATCCCAAGACCTTTCAGACTTTTTGCAAAATAAAACAGAACAAGCGAGAGGAACTCTGTACAGCCCTGTGATGAGAACTCGCACGTGGGATGTGGGAAACTCTGGTTCATGTCCCTGTGCCAATGAATATTTAGTTAGTTATAAAAAGTCAAAGAACTATAACTGAAGAGACCCACCCCTGAATATCCAATAGCCTGGTAGTCATGATACTCACAGGCTATTCAGGGGGTGGGACGATATTTTATATCTCTCTTTCCTCCCTCCCCCGGAGCAGAAATTCCATCCTGGACTTGAAAGTTTTGTCAAACCTGGTACCTGCCTGGGAAAAGGTTTGGTTAAAAAAAAAGACAGTTTTCCTGAACAATTCCCAACCATCTCTAGTCCTGATCAGCAGGCGTCAGTCTGGCAAGGAACAAGCTTTAGCAACACAGAAATTTCTATGCTGCTGGTTAGCGCTGATGTCGCATTGGCTTAGTGTTCAGATAACTCTAGCTATGCCTAGATATCTTGCTTCTGGACTGTCTGGATTGGGTGAGGGTTGTGGTTGGGTTGCTAGTCCTGGGTTGGGAGGGGAGTAGGCTTTAGCTGCTTCCTTCCATCAGCTGGGGGAATGTGCTGGCTGGACTGCTCGCTCTGGCTGCTCTTTGTCTCTTGATCCTCTGGCTGCCTCTTGTTCCATGATTAATGCTGTCAGACTTTGCAAGGAGAGAGATAAATGGCTATTACAGAGCCCATTGTTGCTCTAGACATAGGTCCATTTCTATGGCCACAAATGGATTGCTCTAGTCTATGTCTATCATTAGAGTCTTCCTGGCTGGGCCTCTACAGTTAGGAGATATAGGACTCACTATAACCCTGGATATCTCACTGAGGGCAATTCTAACCATAGAGAAGCAACTCTGATTGTCTCCTTAGCTATGAAAATCAGGAGATTTAATCTCCTAACAGGAACAGTGCTAAGAACAGGAGCTTATGGGCCAAATCAGGAAGCTTAATAGGTCTGTACAATTGTTCTAGTTTTGTTTTCTTTGTCACTGCAGCTGTAAACGTCTAAGGGTACATCTACACTGATGGCGGCAAAGTCGCCGCCATCAGATCGACCTATCTGGATTGATTGAGCGGTCAGTGAAGACCCTCTCAATCAATCCAGAAGCTGACACAGTAAAACTATCCGCTCAAGTGGCGTAGTGCTGCGTCAACAGGAATGTGGTTCCCGTCGGTGCAGTTCAGTGAAGACACCACGCAGCAGGGAAGCACAGCAGTCGACAGCAGTTATGCAAGCTATGCAGTGTACCTTGTGTAACTTTTGTCGACTGCCGCCGAATCGCCAGGTAAGGGTAGACCAGGGCTAAGAGTCTGCTGTTACCCAAAAGTAGCTGCCATTTAGGGAGGCAGCATGTTGCAGAGAGGACACCTGCTGTGCTTTCTGATGGTGACCTTATTTGTGCTCTTTCATGCTTGTTGCACCTCTTCAATTAAATAATAGGCAATCAAATATCATGGAGATGAGTGTCAGTACAAACCCCAAAGATAGCATACATTAATATTCAAATTTGCTCTCTGTGTATGGGAAGACTTCAGAGTACACATGGTGAGGAAGGAATGGTAAAAAATACAACAAGAGACATCAGAGAAAGTGAAGCAGCAGCAAAGAGGTTTCCCAGTGACACAGGAAAAAAAAAAGAAAATAATAAGAAAAAGAACCAGGTAAAATGGAGCATAATGATTGAACAGAGGTTTTTATAATGTTCGATGTACCAAAATCAGACTTTCTAGCTGACAGGTATTTCATCTCAAAAACCATATAGAAGGAATACATAACTGAATTTCTAGCCAGTTTAGAACTTTCCATTCCCTGTCATTTGGTAACCGTTTGTGAGATGAGTTCCCACAATCTGTTGTTATAGTGATAAGTAATCCTGAATTGGGAGAGGCTGCTTAGTACTTTTAATATAAAATTCAGACCCTGGAAATAGCTGTGAATACAGTTTTAGGGCTAGATTATGCCTCTTGGCGCAGACCTGAACAAGGGGTGCTACAGTTTATGCCCCATTGCTGGAGTAGACCTTGAAGGCACTGAGACTCGGACACTTTTCTGAGACATATTTCTTCCCCTGTTTTCTCTGTGCTCCCAGAGGTTGGTAATTTACTGCTTGCCTACACTGCAAATTACAGCCTACTTCCTTGCTAGCTCAGCTACTATAAGCCAGTGAAGTGAAAGGGCTAGAACCATACCTTGACCCATTCCCACACTTCTCTTCCCTGCTGCTCTGCAAATAATCAGATAAGGAGCCCAACATATTCCTATGTGTATAATCTAGCCTGTAGAGTTTAAATCCAGAAAGCAAATTACAGCTCAGGAGCAGAAAACAGAATCATGTCCTCATCAGTTATATCGTTACATACACTATACCTCAGAGGGTTTTTGTTCGGCTTTTTTTGCGGGGGGGGTTTATGTCTCCAAGGTCTATACTATAAGTATAACTATATCACTTGGGGGTGTCCACAAATGTCAAATGTGTTCACACATTTGAGTGACACGGTTATACTGACCTAACCCGCAGTGTAGGCAGCACTATGTTGACGGGAGACCTTCTAACAGCACAGCTAGGAGAACCCCTCCTGTAGGCATAATAGCGTCTTCACCAAAGTGCAAAGTTTTAATTGTAGTGTAACTCCACTACAGGTTTAAGTGCAGACCTGCTCTTTGTTTACGTTGCTCCTGAACGTACCTATCAAGAAGGAAATTCTGCACTTCCTCTTCCTCCAGTTTTTTTTCTGTACTATAAAATGTATCTTCTTGAGTAACATTTTCATGTATTTCTTTAGGCCAATGAAAAGCAACGTCATTTGCCTTGCCAGCGATTGCATTGTTATCAGTTTCAATGTCAGCGCCTTTTACCCTTTGTTGTGTGACAGCTGGTCAATAAGATTCTCCATTAGCTTCCTTTAACCTCTGCTACGTACACTACTGATCTCAATATCTTCTGTACGAAACCTTTCCCACGTACACATGCACATGCCCATACACACACTTCCTTTTCTCCTCTAATTTCATATAAAGTCCCTCTGGTCTCTGCACAAACTCTGGAAGGCATATGTCCTTGGTTCGGTGCTGTTTTTCATCCAGTTCTACTAAATTTCATCAAAATAAATCAAATCTACTAATTCATTACTGGCATTTAAGAAGTAACTCAGCTGGAATTTTCTGAGTGGCAGAATGTGATGTAGGACCAATATATCATAACAGAACATTTGCTACACAATATTGTAGAGTTCTTCCTTCCCTTTTTTTCATAATGCCCCTTAAGTAACGGAACAAAGCATTCTTTTAATACATGTGATGCTTGGTGATAAGCAACAGATCTACTGTGCTTTTTCACAAGTAACTTAAATTTCTCAAAAAGAAACTGAGGGCCTTATTAGAAATGGTCTTTTCTGGTTGGGGACAGTGGAAGTGAACACTGCTCACTTTCAAAGGACATAATATTGACTGCACTCCTCGAAGCTTTACTGAGGCAGTCTGCCTGCCACAGGAGCAATATCTTTGGAAGCTCCCAGTGGGGTGAAGGGCTGTCATATCATCCCACAGACTGTAGTTTAAAGCTATAATTAATCTCAGAGAGGTTAGGTTATTCACCCAAGGCCACAGAATAAATCAGTGTCCAAGTCATGATTAGAACTCCAAGTTCCCCACTCTTGTTCTTATGCTCAGCCTGTTTCTCATTCAAGGTGAAACGATGTAGCTATAGATGACAATTTTAATTAGACTCTGAAGTCTGCAATATAGTGTACTGGTAACAAAAAAAACCTAACACGCTGTATTACACAGTTTAAAGTGATAGTGCCAAAATCCTATTTCTAATTGCATTGTATAAACAGATTTGTAACTCAGCATGATATGGAAATAACATGAAAAGTTTACCTCTTACATGTCTATTTGCCCTTTTGTACATCCATGTTGATCAGAGTTAAGCTATACCTCTGACATTTTTAAGCTGTTTGCAACTGCCTCCAAAATCACAAATGCCACTCAGAAATGTGCCTTTTTTTGTGGCACTTCAGGGGGCCTGACCTCGTAGATGGTTTTTGCTACCCTGAAAGAAAAGGGATCACAGAGATTTTGATGCGGGTGTTCAGAAGATAACAAGATGTTTTAGATCGCAGAAAAATATTCCCTGTGAAAAACATGTGTTCAAGTCAGATAGCTGAACAACAGGACAAATCTGCTGATTTTTGGACCCAACTTTGGCCCCTGCTATTTAAGAGAAGCCTGGAATATCTGTTGGAATCATTAATATATCAGTCTATGATCAAGCAGTTTACCAATGAACCAAGGCATGCATGATTAATTTTGGCAAGACCATAATTGAATGGGGGCCCAGAGGAGGTATTCTGAAAACTAAAGACAAAAGGCTTTACTCTTCATGAAGAAACTGTATGTTTGGCACGTCAGAGATGGAATGTATAAACCCTGTCCTTTTAAATTATATCACAGCACTAAAATACAAGGCTGAAACTTTAGGAAATGTTTACACTATTAACGGGTAGAAGTGTGTATGATTCAACATGAGAACAAATAATTAAAAAGTGTGCTAAAGAAAGGTAATCATAAATGGATTTCTGAATCCTGAAGAACATTACAGCATATGTGTCAAATAGCTAGCTAAATGACAAGACCTACATGAGGACATGATCAAATTTTTGCTAGCTCTACAACAAATACTAACCTATACCAAACACTAGGAATCAAGTTTTGATAATGTAAGGGAACTGTTTACTCCTTATTGAAACTTAATGGGTTTTTTTGGGTTGGCCATCTCTCAGTAGATCATCTCTCAGGAGTCACAGACAATCCCCTTAGGCTCTCCAGTCTATCCAGCTATGAAGACAAACTGGACATTGTGACAGCATGTCACTTACAGCAAAAAATCAAACCATATTCAGAGTGGTCCCAATCACCAAGAGACCAGTCTTTTACCCCAGATCAATTGGTATCCTAGATCTTACACCAAAGACAACTCTGGTTGCTAATTTAATAGTAAACCAACTAAATATTTATTAGCTAAGGAAAAGAAAGGAAAGTTACTGAGAGGTTAAAGAGGGTAAAATATATGTACAAGTGAGTAACACTTTGTAATTCTAAATGGTGGCAGTAATGTAATCAACTGCCAGTTTCCCAAATGTTTTTTCAGTGTTCCCAGATTGTCTAAGGCGATTTCTGCTTTGAACCTGGTGCCCTTACCTATGAGAGTCCAAACAGTCCAGAGATAAATGGTCTGTCCCTGGTTACACACTTATTGCTTATTCTCACAGAAAACAAGTTGACAGGGTCACTACCTCATAGGCTTTTCTTTTGAGGACAGAGGGTAAGAAATGAATTTAGAGTCTTTGGTCTTTGGTCATGACACATGATCACATGCTTTGAAATTAGCACTTTTCTGTTTAAGTTTTCCATTTGCATTCCACATGGCTTCTTTCTGTTTGGTGAGTTATTTACTTACAGGGGTATACACAATATAAATGTTTGCAACTACATTATGACAGATAAGATAAAGATAAGTTAAAACAATGCATGTAAAATCCCATTAGTTTTCATGAAATTTAAACATCAAACACACTCTTACACATTTAACAGTCACTTCCATCTATACTAATACACAAGTGAATTGACCTGATTTCAAGCTATGAATTTGTAAACATTCAGTGAGACATGGGATTTTGGCATAAACTGGCACCTGATCTGTCAGCATCACAATTATTTTAATATAGCTATATTATAGCAGCATGGAGATACCTCTGTCAGGACCAGAGCCACATTTTGCTAGCCCATCCCCAAATCCCACTTTGTAAAGATAAGTGGAATTAAGCATGGGAAAAATAGGTAAAAGAGCCAATTCTCCATTCCTCTGACTTTTCCCATGCATCCCTCTGACACTGCATTTGTCCAATGGACAAAATAGCACATATTTGTCCCTCAGCAATTGGAAATGAAAGGGTCAAGTTAGTTGCAGGGATGATCTGGGTCATCTAGCTCTTTTCATTTATCTATCTAGGATCTAATATGGCTCCCATCACAATATCATCTGTTTTCTGTCCTAATTTTCAGAAGTACTGAGCACCTATAACTCCCACTAACTTTAAGGCATGCTAAGGATGTTCAGGACTTCTGAAAGTCAGGATTTAAGTGTGTTACAACTCCTCTAGAGATGGTGTTTGTCCATGGTGTTTGGACAAAGAACTCATGGCCACAGGTCTCACTGATTTTATCAACTCTCTGTAAGGCTAATTTTAGCTTTATTTTTTTTATTTTTTTAAACCTAGCCCTTTCACTGTGATGTAAACCTTAAAAATTTAAATCAATTCATAATGTTAAAAAATTTTTCTTTTCCTTTTTCTAAAATATCATGAGTTATTCATTCCCAACCTTCTTACCTATCACTTCCCAATGGTATCTTGTGAGACCTGTTAACTCCATGATGTATTGTTTTGATTTGGATGAAGAAAGATCTCAGACCAGTTAACATTTCTTGTGTGGGAGGTGTGACTTCCGAGTGCTATGGCCTCTCTGAAGAAGAAGAAGAAGAAGGAGAAGCCTGTGTAGCTCAAAGATTGTCTTTTTCACCCACATATGTTGGTGCAATAAAAAGTATTACCTCACCCACCTTATCTTTCCAATATCCTGGGACCAATACAGCTACAAAAACACTGCACTGGTACAACAATCATAGATAGCAGTTGGTAAAGTTTATGGGATAGAGGGAAAATATTCCCAATTCACCCCAAAAGTGTGTCTTGGAAAATTACGTTTAATTGGGCTTGCTATAGGATTGCCTTTCCAATATTTAAACTAATGTTTTTTCTTTGTCTACTTGCATGCAGCTATTTTGTCTTGTTCCATCTTAACATTAAATAATTCTTCCCCTATTCTGTGTCAGTTAGCTCTCAAGTGTTTGCAAAGGTATATTTCATCACTCATATGGAAGGCCCAGGTTTAAGGTAGTTGAAAGGTGCCCTTGACAAGCAAAGGGGATAAGGAAAACCTGGGGTTTGGATTTATTTTCTCTTGTGACTCAAAAGTATCACAGTTATGCGTCATCAGACACGTTCCACCTCCTGTGGCTCAAAATGATTAAAATTGAAATTAAAACATTTGAACAGTACTGAACTCATATGATTCACTCTGGTTTCTACAAACAAGAAGCCAGTCAAAACAGTTCAGCATGTTTCTGTTGCTGTTTCTCAGTTCTGATTCCAGACATGCCTTACTTCTATGTTAGCTGAAAAAAATACAAGTCTGTGCACTTAGGCTGACCAAACTACTTTCACTCTGATTCAGCAATGCACTTTTCCATATGCCTAAATTCCATTTAGTCAAAGTTAAGGATTTGGGCTGGTGGAAAATTTTCCATCAATTCTATTTTTTTTTTTTTGGGTGGAAAATTGGATGTTGAGTATGCAAAAATGTTCGTGGAAAGTATCTGCTTTACTCAAAACTTATTCGTAATGTTCCTTAGTCTTTTTGCATAAATCACACTTTTTAACAGCTTTGATATCTTTCTTTGGGTTTCTCTAGTTTATTAATGTGTTTTTCTTGTGAATAGTCCCAGACTGCACATAGACTAGTGTAGTGCACCAATATAGATCTGAAGTAACTGTACTGATACCTATGGAGCTACTCTGGATTTACATCACTGCAAGAAAGCGCAGATGTTGGTCATGTCTTATGACAGCTTCCTTGCCTGACACTCATCTCCTGTAAAATGGTGATTTTTACAGGGATTCTGAAAGGTCTTCTTTATCAAATGGGTTCAGGCCTCCTCCTTAATGCAAAAAAGAAATAGAAAATGTGTGTTACAATTTTCATGTTATATGTCACATTCATATAGCTTTTCACCACACTCAGACTACCAGAAGAAATCCCTATTTTTACTGTAAACTAAGCAGATTTTTTAAAATTATTCAAGCTAGTTAGATCAAAGCTAGCTCTGGTATGTCTAAACATGCTGCAGTCAGATCTCTGGTTGCAGTATAGGCACACGGTTAGAGCAGTGTTTTTTCGAACTTTTTGAGCTGAGCTGCCCCTTTGAGTTACAATTTTTGGTTGCGCTCCTCCAACCCAGACAAAAAGAGATGAGTCAGGGGGTAGAGGTGGCACTCACTCCCAGAGCCCTGTTGTGTGGGGCTGAAGCCCGAGACACCCAGTGTCACTGCTCACCCCCACTAAAGTTCCTCCATGCCCCCTACGGGGCACACCCCACTGTTTGAAAACCTATGCCTTAGTGTTTGACTGAAGACCTGAAGCAGGAGGGTTTATATCCGTAATTGATTTCTTTTATTCTATCTAATCTAACTGTGCATATTTTCATTAGCCTTATGAAAGTTTAATCCTTTCTAAAATCTTCTTAAATGCCTAGTGTAAATGCTATCTTGTTGCAATGAGTTCCAAAGATTAATTACATATTTTGTTGAAAAAAGGCATTTCCTTTTATTGTTCTAAAATTCGCTGCATTTTTGTTTCATTCTTCTTTGCTCCTGCATTACAAGAGCATAAATACAAATACCTAAAACATTCTCTAAATGTTTCTCTAAAACATGTATTATTTTGCACACCTCTATCATGCCCTATATTATTAATCTTTTCTCTAAACTGAACAGTCCCAATCCTCATGAGTCAGAGAGCAATAACATTTAAACACCATTAATCTTTTCCATAAAATGCAATAAAAATATCTCCACATACAGGTCAAGAGCAATCTGGTTAGATGCTTAATATATAAGGTCATGAATGTTTTCATTTTGTAATCACGGAACAGTTTTTCATTACCATATGGTGCTGTCTAGAATGCAGTAGTTTGGATAAACAACATACATGGTTAATGTTTAAAAAATATTAAAAAAAACTTTATGTTCTCTGGCCTGTGATGGAGTAGAGTTACAGGACAATTTTCCAATTTGAATCCAAATATTTGTTTCTAATGAATCTAGCTTAACTTGTGCAGACTAAGAGGTAAAAACCAATGTTCAAATCTTAAGTTTCATTAGGAAGTTATTTTTATATCAAATGAAAAATCATATGCCAACCAAATAGCATTTTAAATAATTATCAGATGAATGTATTAGTATTTGCATTAGAAATAATTTTGTATAGTGAAGAAATCTATCTGCTTTTCTGCTGGTCTCCAAATGGACATTGGATTTGTGCTAGCGTGTGATGCTCTGAAAATAAAATACCAGCAACACTGATAAAACCCCTCAAGCATTCACATCCTAAGTGCACTATAATAAAGTGCCCAGGTTTTCTTTTTTCATTTGTCAAGTAAAAAGCATATTTTAGTTCTTTATTGTGCTTGCAGTAAAACAATAATTGATGAACACCAGAAGGGTTTTCTGGGGCATATTCTACATTTGACAAAGTCTAAGTAGGCTGAAGAAGAAACCACAAAGAATATTGATTTTCCATGAAAGGGCAAGACTGATCTTTCTTCATCTGAAAGGTTCTGATTTCCCACTGAATACTACAAAGAAAATCCAAAGTATAAGTAAAGAACACAAGAGAGCCGTACAGCAAGGAAAAAAGATGAATGATTTCAGGACGAAATTATTCTGCTTGCCCTTCTACTACACATTAGTGGGGGGAATCCAGTTATGTGCTTAAAATAAGTCCACTTAATACAGATGAATAAAGCCATTCAAAACATGTAAAAATAAATATTATCCTATTCTTCTCCATTGTGTAACCTCCTGTACATGTGAATAGATAAACAAGGAGACGGTTACGTGGGAAAAACATCTGGAAATATTTGCTTACCTCTAAATAAAATGACCATCAGACCTTGTTAGAACATTTGAGACTAAATGAAATTTTGTTGAAGAAAGAATATTTCTCAGAGACACGTCAATTTCAACAAAGTTTTCATCAGGAACCAGGAGAGATGTGGAATTAAAACAAACATTGAAAGCTCAAAAGTGCTATGAAATGGAATTGTCGTTGTCTGGTTAGCTTTAGTGAACATATTTTTAAAATAAAAAATGGGCCACTTTAGGGTAGCACTTTCTAAGGTCATGGAATACTTATGTGCATCATGTTTTGTCTCCTTTCTTTTATCTCATCTTTCTGATGAGTCAGAAAAGCTTCTTCCGGAACAACAAAACAGATCAAAGAAAGGTTCCGCCTCTTCTTCAAGCTCTTCTTTCTCTTGCTTCCCTATTCTGTATGGCTCCTCTGGCACCATAGAATGGAGGGAAACACAAAATCTAAAGACCACCACTTATCTACCTTTCTTTCCTCCCATTCCCAGCTCTCCACAGTACAGCACCAAAGTAGAGGTTTTTCAGTGACTGGACTGGGTTTCTGAATTCCCAGACTCCTATTGTAATGTTGTTTCCTAGCATATTATGAAAAGGTTTAGCCTTAAACAATGGTTGGCATGAAACACACATTTGCTATGTGATGAGAGTGAAACAGGGGTGCAAATATATTATGGTGATGTAGCAATAAATCTTGGACAAACATTTGTAGTTAGAAAGAAGAGCCAAATGTTTAGATTGATGAAATTAGAAGTCAGGACATCTCAGGTGTCCCAACAGAGGTTCTTAGGACAATGGGACACCATATGAAAAACTGGGACTGTAAGTTGGACATAAAAACATAAGGTCTCTTTGCCTATAAATACAGGTTTTTAGCTTCACTACAATTTACTGCCTGACCTGTTCTCAAACTAAAGGCTGATGCCTTCTTGAATGAAGTGATTCCTACAAAATTTCACCTCCACATGTAATGTATGCTCTAGCATGATATCAAAGATATGTTGATTGACTAATGCTGAGATGTTACTTCTAGGAAAATAAATAAAAATATACTGATCCTCGTATACATGACAATACAATACACACAATTATAATGCACATTTTACCAATGAGCACTTAGGGGGCTGGAGTTCAATGTATTTTTATGGTCACCTTCAAATACATTTTGCTTTTCACAACTTTGCTTTTAAAACTCTGTTGGTCATATGACTAGAATAAATTCCTTTATTGAAGCACCCAATTTAGTGTCAATGTCATACAATGTGAGATGTAACTGTATGAAATCTATAACTAAGAATTTTAGAAAAAGAATTGTCTGTTAAGCTTTGAACATTGTGCGCTGCTTTGGTGTGGATCCTCTAATGTTTTTTAAAAAGAAAAGTATTTGCCTTAATATAGTGATATATTGACTCTGTGCCTAATATTAGAGTTCTAATTGTTTACATTTTACCCTTGTAAAACCTTCTGATGGTGGCATTATTGCAAGTATATTAAAATGAAAATTCTAATTGTAATCTCTGATTTGTAATGCATACATTTACCTAAAACTAGAAGAAACTCAGAATGAAAAAGTCATTAAAATTCCAGGGACTAACTTGCTTTCAGAACTGAGGAACAGACTGCACTTCATGCTGTTATAATGTTTACAGGCTTTTCTTTAAAACTCAGTAACATCTGTTGAGTGCTTATAAGGATTTTCAAAGCTGTGCTCAGCCTTATAACTGAAGTATCATTGATTTTTATCTTCATTAAAACTTATTTCAGTTTATTGAGTATATGTAAATATTCTCACTTTATATAATACACACATAGAAATTATTAATTGACTGAAATAGAAAAAGGTGGGAGTTATATAAATAATTTCTAAAGTCAATGGATTAAGTTACAGAAGTGATTATAGAGTAATGGTATACTTATTATACATCAGAGATGAGATAACCAAAGATAAATTGCCTAAAGAATCTGGTTTTAAGCATATTTTGTGTAATTTCCATGTAAGAAATGAAGGACAGCCATGTTTTAGTGTAGATGTTGTAGCTCTGTAGCTATCTCAGTTTTCACTCTGGACACATTCCCCAAATTTGAATATATTCTTATATGAAAATCTGTCAAGATTCATGAATAAAAATATGTGCACCTCATGATCTTTCACTAGTCTAACACTTATAGTTCCAGACTCACCCTTGTTTATGCTAGAATCATAGAAATGTAGGATTGGAAGGGACCTTGAGAAATCATCAAGTCCAGACCCATTGCTCAGGCAAGACAATGATTCTCATGCTATGTTATGCCTGAGGGACTGTGTCTCTCCTCATGCCATACTGTATACTCATAGTAAGCAGAGACACACAAGCCAATCCTCATCATAAAAGAGAGGGGGTGACAGGCAGGGAGTTCTCTGAGAGAGATCTAACTGTCACATACCAGGGTGTAGGCACTGAGACCTAGTCGTTGGAATAGGAGTCGGAACTAGTGGTTGGAGGAAAGCTGAAGGGAGAAAATAGAGCCATGAAAGGAGAAAAGCCAATGGTCAGAACCAGCAGTCAGGGGATTCAGAACGTAGGGTTAGGGACTGAAGATGGAACAAGCACAGGTTGGATCAAGGACTAATAAAGAGGCAGGTCTGGCACAGTTGTGGGCATTGAAAGCATTGGGGATCCATTGTGTTGCTGTCACAACAAGGTCTAAATGGTCTGCTGGCTCTTCTGTCCAATCAGAGAGAACAGTCACTTAGTGAGAGCTTACTGGGCCCAGCTGACCTCCTTGGGTTGCCAGGTGACCATGCCTGAAGTCAGCTGAGTTCCTGACACTAAGGCCCGGCAGTCGACGGGAGATACGCAAGTGATGTAAATCACTTGCGTATCTCCCGTCGACTTGCGGCGTCTCCTCCACGCGCCGTCCACACTGCGCTGTGTCGAAGGAAACAGCGTTCCCTTCGATGCAGCACTATGCCACTTCCGGGGTGGTTTTCCTGCGTCTCTTGCTGGATTGACTGAGCGGGTCTACACAGAATGCTCAGTTGATCTAGAACAATTGATCAGTGTAGACACAGCCTAAGACTCTGAAACTTGCTCCCCATGCCCCATTTGGTCCAAAAGAGCCCAAATCTGGTGACTGTCCAGGCACACTGCAAAATACTCTGTTTTATAGGCTTTCTGGAGAAGGCTGTAGATCTGCTTCCTAGATTGTGAATGGAGTAAATAACCATCTGGCTTTGTTTCTGTGAATTGCTGATACTTAATTGTATTTACTGTGTAATGAATTATGTTAAGGCACCTGAAACCTTTGATAAGCATCTTTATTATTTTAAATCTGAATAAATAAATACCTAGACTGTATGGTAAACTCTTTGGGTTTGGCACATTCCGTTGTCTGTAAAATGCCATACATGCCTATGGTACAATATAAATAATAATCAGATCCAGGTCTCTTACACATCAGCGTATTCTGGGCTGGTACAGACACCTCTTCTTTGGCACACAGGAAGTGAAGAGACCTTCTCACAGGCACACACAAGTTGTGCAAAGATTCCCTTCCTACATGCTTCCTATACTGCAAACACATGCCCAGAACAACCCCAGTACAGAGCTTAATTGGCACCTAGGGCCTTGCCCAGATTCTCTGCACCCCCCAATAAATTTCAGTCTCCGTATTTAAACTATTTGCTAGTATCTTGCTAATGGGCAAAGGAGAATCTTCATTTACAAGAATAACTTTTCTAAGAGTCAGATACTGGTGAAAGGTTTTGTGGTTCTTTTGTGCTTTTGATTGTGTGGTTTGTTTGGATTTTTTCATTTTTAAAAATATTGATAATTTTCTGAAAGAAAAGTAAAAGTTAGGTATTGCAGTAGGCAGATTCTATTGCAAAGATGCTCAATAGATGTGAGGATCCCCCCTGCAATCTGGACTGGCATATAACTGTGTCACTCTGATCCTTCACTCCTGGGTCCCAACTTACTCTGCTTTGCTATGTGCACCAGTCAGCTCACACCCAGTCTTCTACAAGTAATTGTTCCCTAACCTACTAAAGGAGTACCTCTGGCCAGCCGCTCATGGGATTGACCCCCAGCAAACACCCCCAGACTCTGGGAACTGCCATCTTATAGGGTTCAGTGCTGTACACTGCACCCTGCAAACTCATTACATTAGTCCATCAATTTATCAAAGAAATTGAAATGCATCAGCTCTGGCACTCTAAGTGAAGTCTCTACAGACACTGAATCTAAATGCACTGCTCAGATAACACAAATAAATAAATTTAGTGATTACAACAAGATTTTAAGTGATTATGAGCCAGAAAAGTATGAATTAAGGTTTGAGCACAATTAATTAAAAGACAAATCACATTCTAAACTAATCTTAATATTTCAGTAGCTTTACAGTCTCTGATGTTATTTTACCACATAGGCTGGCTTCAATCTTTTAGCCAGCCCCGTCCCCCTCTCCTGGGGAGGTCAGTCAGTAGCTTGTTGTAGCTTTGTAGATGGATTCCAAGGGAAAGCTCCAGAGACATAAATGCCTCTGCCTTTACATGTTTCCTTGTCACCCCAGGGGGACAGGTGATTGGCCATGTCCGACAATGGGCATGATTTCCTTCACTTGAATCAAATGAGCGTCACCTTATCAGATGCTAAAGCCAGTCCATTGTTCCTGTAAGCATACCTCCGCAAGCCGTGAACCCTCACTTTGCTTTGTTTTTGCCTGGATCTCTTCAAGTCACATGGGACACCCATTTGGGAATATGTATGTAAGACATTGCAGGAAATATACTACCATAACAATAATGTTCAGTATGTCATGAACATTCCAGAAACACCTTACATGACATACTTTGCATTAAGCAATGCACAGTTACACCATAAGGGTGAACATGAATGATACACAAATCACACTATAAGGGTGTATATGGGATACAATGTGTCACAATAGGTGAAATATTAAAGTAAATATTCTCAAAGGAAAAAATTTGCTCCAGTACAGAAGGACCAATTTAAGTCCCATTTAAACCTAACACCAGTGTCGTGTTTTTGCTGAATTTGGGTCTCCAGCAGTTGTGATTTCATGTGAAAATTCTCTTCTGAGGTCTTAAGTGGGACTGAAGTGGCACGTAGGCATTATGTCTTTCTGCATAGGAGTGGATTTAGGGAGTACATAATAATCATTTTAGCGAATAATACACTCTACTGGAATCCACAGCAAGAATTATTAATGGGGTTTTCTTCATTTGAGAAGAGTGCATTTGGTGCATTATTATATTGTCTGCCACTTAGCTATTTTTTATTTTTTCATAAATCCTATTTGGGCTTTGTGCATAAACTTGTGTAAATGTTTTCCAGTCTTGTTGCTACAGTTTAGCCAAGACTTATCTTAATTCAACTAAGACTTAGGGCTAAAATAGCTATAGTTCATTGAACTTACCTTTCCCCTTTTTTATGTATTATGGATATAAAAGACAGCGTCAGAGCTGATGGAAGGTCTTCTAAATCAAGTACTTCAATGAAGATGTAACCCTGTCCAAGGAAGAGTAAGTGTTTATTTTATTATGAAATTTGCTAAACAGACAGCAGGCAGCTTATGAGATGGAAGACTTACAGCTCCTCTCATCTCTTCTTATATAGTTGTCTGCACCTGCTAGATTTTGAAGTCTTCCTTTAAGTAAATTAATACCAGTGAGGAATCCTGTTACCTAGATTATCCTTTGCTTCAAGTCTCTGTTATTGTTTTTGTAATATTTAATGGTTATTTTATATGCCCAGTTCATTTTTGTCACAACTAATTTTTAATCTTTGTGCTTGTTCTGTAATTTTCCATATGAGGGCTTTTACTTTCATTTTGCACTTACCATAATATCCTTGTTTAGTCCATATAAACTGTGTCTGTGTGTTCAGTCATACGTACTTTTAGTCTGTATCAAGCATTAACTAATTTTCTGTATATGCGTTTGTCATGCGGACTGCATTAGGAGGGGGGGGCATTTGTGTTGTTTGACATTAATATGTCAAAATCATAATAATTCATGTAAGACATGCCATGTCAGGTACTGTTAGAAAGGTTATGATATGCTGAATAAGATGATAATATTAGTGTTCATGTGTAATATGTGTAAGGAAAGTTATGGAGATCTTTGATATCCCTGTATTTCAAACTGTGTTGTGGAAGACACACCCCAGACAGAGAGGCCACAGGACAATAGCCTGCTTAATAGCCCATTCAAGACCTTAACAGAAGCCAGAGGCCCAGGAAGAAACTAAAGGCATACCTGAAGAGTTACCAGGATTGGCCCATGTGACTCTGGACTCCATTTGAGTTCCTGTAAAGTTCCACAAGCCACATGGCCAGAAACAGAGAGTATATAAGATCAAACCACAGAAACCATTTTGTCTTTGTCTTTGTTCGGTTCTTTGCTCCTGTCCAGCTGCGGACACACCTCTGGATCAACACACTTTGCAACTGAACTGAAGGACTTAGACCCATCCAGGTACTGGATGTACACCAGAGGAACTATACAACTCCACAATTGTTCTAGAAATCTGATGTATATGGACTTTTAAATCATTTGTATGATCTGATTGCTTTAAGCCTTTAACACTTCTCTTATTGTTTGTTTTTCTTTTATTAATAAACCTTTAGTTTTAGTTACTAAAGGATTGGCTGGCAGCGTGGTATTTCGGGTAAGATCCAAACTTATAGTGAACTGGTACTGTGGCTGATCCTTTGGGATCAGAGGGAATCTTTTAGTAAAGAGCATAGAGTTAAAGCAACTGGTCTCTTTACTGGACCTAGTGTCAGTTTGGGAGCCAGAGACTGAAATGCAGTAAAGGGGGCTGTGTGTATTTGCACAGTGGCTTCTTGATAACCAGTGTGGGGGAATCAGAAGCACTGTCTTTTGGCTGGTTGGGAAGTCTGACTGTGGTGTCACCCACCAGTGCTGGGAGAATTTGCTCTCCTTTTGCAGCCTGCCCTGACCCTGGCATTATCAGTGGGCTACCCTGGGCACGGATGGGTTACAGCGTTGACTTTCAGTTTTATGAACTTTATCGACTTTAGAGATTTCTTGTTGAAACTGTCTCTCTTTTTCATACATGTTTTGTATGATACAATTTTACATATAGTAATATAAAATGATATCTCTAGCTGATCTCATGGCATTTAAGTGACCCATCACTTTAATGGGATTGCTCACATGAGTAATATTAGCAGCATCTAGCCAATCGTCTTCTACATCTGCCCAGTGAATTTAGAGAAACATATCAGGCAAGTCATTTTATTTGTAGTAATACTGATTATTTTAGATTTTTTCCCCCTTCGCTATATGGTACGTCAGTACAGAGGTGATATCTATGTGCTGAATTGCAAAGCATGTGACAAACTTTAGAACTATAGTTTAAAGATTACTATACGATTCTGCAATTTATCAGGCACTTTTGACTGTCTCACTTGCCCCATTCCTATTAACCCATCACTCTTGGAACTTATTTCCACCACTCCAAACCATGTAAGGACATAAGAATGGAGATACTTGGTCAGATCAATGGTCCATCCAGCCCAGTTTCCTGTCTTCTGACAAGGGCCAGTGTCAGATGATGAACAGATCAGGGCAATTAGTGAGTGATCTATGCCCTGGTGTCCAGTCCCAGCTTCTGGCAGTCAGAGGTTTAGGGATACTGATAGAATGGGGTTGCATCCCTAACCATCTTGGCTAATAGCCAGTGATGAAATTATCCTCCAGTGGGCTTACTAATTCTTTTTTGAACCCAGGTATACTTTTGGCCTTCACAACATCTCCTGGCAATGAGTTCCATAGATTTACTCTTCATTGTGTAAAGAAGTACTTCCTTAAGTTAATTGTAAACAGGCTGCCTATTAATTTCATTGAGTGACCCCTGTTGTTGTGTTATGTGAAGGGGTAAATAATGCCTTCCTATTCATTTCTTCACACCATTCATGATTTTATGGACCTTTACTCATTCATCTCTTTAGAACAGCCCCAGTCTTTTTAATCACTCCTCATACAGAAGGTGTTCCATAACCCTGATTTTTGTTGCTCTTCTCTGTGCCTTTTACAGTTCTAGTAGATCTTTTCTGAGATAGGGTGACCAGAACTGTATAATATTCAAGGAGTGGGCATACCATGGATGATATTTTCTGTGTTATTATCTATCTCTTTCTTAATGGTTCCTAACATTCTGTTAGCCGTTTTGACTGTATCTGCATGTTGAGCAAACTTTTTCTGATAACTATCTACAATGACTCCAAGATCTTATTCTTGAGTGGTAACAGCTAATTTAAACCCCATCATTTTGTATGGATAGTTGGGATTATGTTTTCTAATGTGCTTTTTTGATATATATCAACATTGTGAGATCCCTTTGTATCTCTTCACAGGCAGCTTGGGACTTAGCATATACAAATCATATATCATGTCATATACAAATGTTATCATATACAAATTTCATACATATATCATATACAAATGTTGCCACTTAACTGTTTACCCCACTTTTCCAGATCATTTATAAATATGATGTACAGCACAGGTCCCAGTACAGATCCTTGGACTGGGGAAGCTATTTACCTATCTCCATTGTGAAAACTGACTATTTATTCTTACCCTTTGTTTCCTATCTTTTAACCAGTTACTGATCTATGAAAGGACTTGCCCCCTTATTCTGCTTATTTTGCTTAAGAGCCTTTAGTATGGTATCTTGTCAAAAGCTTTCTGAAAGTCCTACATCAACTGATCATCCTTGTACACACACATGTTGACTACCTCAAAGAATTATAATAGATCGCTGAAGCATGATTTCCCTTTACACAAGCCATGTTAACTCTTCCCCAACAAATCATGTTCATCAATGCATCTGATAATTTTGTTCTTTACTACAATATGATTCAGTGTTCACCCGCATACTGGCCCTGAAGGGGTTATGGTGGTTCAGAAGGGTACAATTAACTTTATAGACCATGCTGGGGGGAGAGTCAGGCTTGATTGGTTAGGAAAATTGAAATTGAAACCCAGCTGGACAAGGGAAGACACAGCTAGGCATTTGAAAACAGGAGGGTGCTGCAGAGAGAGAGTCTGCAGCCACTCTCTTGGCATAGAGAGGTGGGGAAGGAGGAAACACGGAGGGGGTGGGAGAATAAGCCCTGGGATCCTAGCCCTGGAAGATGTGTCAACATCAGAGGAGTTGCTGGGAAAGAAAGCCTGAGAAAGCAGGGTAGAAAGAAACCCAGAAAACAGCAGCAAGGAGGCTGACTGTAGACCTTGGCTGCTAATTATAGGGTCCCTGGGCTGGAACCCAGTGTAGATACAGGACCTGTGTCCCACTAACAGCCACTGGGAAGTGGTGCAGGATTGTAGGAGACATCATCTGGACAGCCGGTCTAGTAAGGGGAGACTAAGCAGAAGGCTGAGTCACAAAGAGAGAGCACTATGAATTATGGGAAGAGAGACCGCAGCAGTGATGGAGTTCCAGTGGTAGGAGGCACCATGAAGGAAGAAAGATGCTACACTATGCCGTGGCCATGAGGAGGCGTTCTTGTAGTGAATGAACCTTTTTAAATATAGTTTCAATAAATTTGCCTGGAACTAAAGTTAGGCTTTCCAGCTTGCAATTGACAAAATCATCTCTGGAGCATTTTAAAAAAAAATCAGCATTACATTAGCTATCTTCCAGTCATATGGTACAAAGCCCAATTTAAGTGATAAGTTACATACCACAGACAGTATTTCTACAATTTCACATTTTAGTTCCTTCAGAACTTTTATGTGGATACCATCTGGTCCTGATGACTTATTACTACTTAGTTTATCAATTTGTTCCAAAACCTCCTCTACTGACACCTCAGTTTGGGACAATTCCTCAGGTTTGTCACCTAAAAACAATGGATCAGGTGTGGGAATCTCTCTGACATTCTCTGCAGTAAAAACAAATGCAAAGAATTCATTTAGCTTCTGTATCATAGAATCTCTATGGTTAAAAATTCCATAATATTGAATAATAAGATAATAGCAGCAGGAATATACTTCTGAAAGCCTGACCAAAATAGTTATTGTGATTTGGAAATGCTCAGGGAGATTAACGAGGATGCAAAATAATACACATTAATAATGGGGTTTTCAACTATCCCGATATAGATGTCTCCTCAGGATGTCAAGAAGAGATAAAATCTCTAGATACTATTAATGACTGCTTCTTGGAGCAGCTAGTCCTGGCCCCCCAAAGGGGAGAGGCACTTCTTGATTTAGTTCTGACTGGCTTCACTGATTATTTGCAGGCTTCCTCTTTCTGATGTACTTGAAAAAAATGCTTAGTTTTGTTTCTTTTGATAGTTGCTCTTCCAATTGTTTTCTGCCTTGTGTAATTATACTTTTACACTTGACTTTCCAGCATTTTGGGTTTTTTTTCTCCTCTTACTGTTCTTTTTTAATTGGGGCATGCATTTCCTTTGAGCCTCTATTATGGTGTTTAAAAGAGTTTCTATGCAGCTTGGAGGCATTTCACTCTGGTGACTGTTCCTTTTCATTACCAATTAACTAGCTTCCTCATTTTTATATAGTGCCCCTTTCTGAAGTCAAATCCTTCTGTGGTGGGTTTCTTTGGTATTCTCTCTCCCCCCACAACAAGGATGTTAAATGTAATTACATTAAGGTCTCTATTACTAAGCAGTTCAACTATATTCACCTTTTGGACCAGATCCTGTGCTGAACTTAGTACTAAATCAGGAATTACCTCTTTCCTTATGGTTTCAAGGACTAGCTGCTTCAAGAAGTAGTCATTAATGGTATGTAGAGATTTCACCTGAGATAAGTGAAACCCCATTATTATTGTTTTCTGTTTTTGTAGCCTCTCTAATCTCCCTGAATATTTCACAATTATCATGACCATCCTGGTCAGGTAGTTGGTAGTATATTTCTGATGCTATACTCTTATTATTCAAGGATGGAATGTCTATCTCTAGAGATTCTATTGTACACTTTGATTAATTTAAGATTTTTACTATATTTTCCTCTATTCTTTCTTTCACATATGTTGCCAATCCCCCACCTGTGTAACCTACTCTGTCATCCCTATATATTTTGTACCCTGCTCTCATCATGTCCCATTAATTATCATCATTCCACCAAGTTTCTGTAATGTCAGTTATAGCAATATCCTAATTTAATACCAAGTACTCCAGTTCATCCAGGATACTTCTGCTTTGAGTAGGGGGTTGGACTAGACAACCTCCTGAGTCCCTTCCAACTTTATGATTCTATGATCCAATTTAGTAGTTAGACTTCTAGCATTTGTATGCAAGCACTTATAAAACTTATAAAATATTCAGTTGTCTGTCTTCGTGTGATGTAATTGAATGGGGTTCTTTTTCATTTGACTGTTTCTCTTCAGTTTCTCCCTGGACTTTATCAACTTAAATCCTCTCCCCATTACTAGGATATTGAATATCCCCTTTAATAAATCCTCCCCTAAGGGATGTCTCTCTCTGAACTGTGTGCTCCTCTACACCTGTCAGCTTTCCCCCAGTTCTTAGTTTAAAGTCTTTTCTACAACCTTCATTATTTTTACATGCCAGTTAACTGGTTCTTTTTTGGTTTAAGTGGAGCCCAGTCTTTCTGTATAGGCTCCTCCTTTCTCAGAAGGTTTCCTGGTTCATAATAAACCTAAATCCCTCCTCCCAACATCTTATCCATCTCCTACCATATATCTTATACCTATATTGAGATCCTGGCCCTGCACATGGAACTATTGTGTGCAGTTCTGGTGTCCCATGTTTAAGAAGGATGAATTC
>ML675604.1:81071156-81102247 GCA_007922155.1 Mesoclemmys tuberculata | reverse complement strand
TAATAAATAAGCATACCCCAAAGTGACGGGCAAATCTGGTAACAACATGCACTTTCAATCAGAGATTTTCATTAGCAGTGTCCCTTTGGCCCATCCACGTGTTGTTAATATCCTCATGTCCCACACCAATGGTAAATCAGGCTGTACAGGCAAACTGACCGCAATTCCTGCTCATACACCTCAGCCTGAGACGGAGCTGAGTGTGTCCGTATTGTGTGTGCCTTGACTACTTGATTACTTTGGTCTAGCTTTTTTAGTTTAGTTTTTAATTGTTTGTTAATTAGTAATTCATTTCTATTTATTTGAAATATTGTTTTATTTCCTCCACGGAGGTCCAGAGTTTAAATGTTGCCTCACATATAAAGTGGCCATCCAAATCAACAATAGACACTCAGTGTATTTGCTGAGTAGGGGAGTTGTATATTTCCCAGACGTTCAACTTCTGATTAGCCCTGAAATCCAGGGCATGAAAGAACTGGGAAAACAACTGACTGTTAATGATGGAGTGCTCCCTTCACCTAATTTCAGAGCTAGTCCAGGAGAACCCCTGTGTACACTAGTCTTGAGGGGCATCTAGAATTCCTTCAACCTCTGCACAACAATCTGCCAGAAAGGGAAAAGATTGTAAGAAGAGATCTAATTTTCCTCTTAAGGAGTCCACCTTGAAAGGACCTTGCTCTCCATGCAGGTCAACAGCCTCAAGGACTTCAACCTCAAGGCTTGGTACTGCAGAAGTGAGGAGCTCCTCCTGTACCAGCAAGATGAAAAATCCCATAGTTCTAAGAGGAAGCATGGCTTCCAGAAGACCCAATACCATCAAGTGGAGATGGCCTTCGTAACACAGAAGATCGGAAGCATCAAACGTAATCCCTTTCCCATACCCCTATTGGGTTCTCTGGTACTGTTTAAGACTAAGCCTCCATCTACATCAATGTCTTCTGTGAAGAACAAAAATCCCTTGTCATTCTCCAGCAGGGGCAGTCATACTGGTCCGTCAGTACCACAATTTCACTCGATGCCTCAACTCCTCTCTGTATCACAACTCTGTTTGGTACTGCAAGATTTTAAGTATCTGAAGGATTTATCAGCAACTGCTTAGCCATAGTCTCCATTGCTTGGAGGTACTGAATATCTTTCGGTACTAAGAACCACTCAGTCTCCAGACCCTTACACATCTCTGGTATTACTTCTTTACAGGGGAAAAGGGAACACCAGGCCTTCAACCTGTAATTATTTAACTAAGGTGTTCTTAAATGGAATTCAAGCTCCACTGTATCTCAATCATTGGGCAGTATGGTGAAAGTAAGGAAGTATCACTTTCTTAGAGTTAAACAAGTGTCAGTTTATTTAAGGGATAAATATAACACAAGGGAAGAAATCACTCAGGGAAATATTAAGGAAATATTGGAGAATGAACTCCAGTTCCCCTACCACTAATGGTACCTGTGGATGCAAACAGATACTTTACAATTGTTCTTTACTCTTCCAGAGTGTTGGCCACTACCAGGATGCCTTTAGCTGGAGCCACAGAATCTGGATTCCAGGAACCTCAAAGTAAGTTGTTTACTCATGAACTCAAGGTGCATGACTGTCTTTCCTCTTCTGGCAGGCAATGTTCTGTCCAAAGACCCACGATGTCTGTTGGGACCTGCATGCACACTCTGCCTCCCAGAAGAAAAGCCTCTAGCTGCTCTGTACAGGGGCTTATATTGCCTCTTGTTGCCAGGCAGATCTCAGTTCTAGCTCCCCCCCACAACCCAGAAAAGGCAGGAACTAGTCCATAAAGAAGGGCTCTCGAAATGAAGTCCTGTTGTTATTTTCAACAATCCAAGATGGCGATTTCTAATACTCATTAACAAAATGAAGTAACTAGTAATATACATTGCCATTACTAATTATCATTAAACACGAAGGAGAAATGATATACATATAAACTAAACCAGCAGAAGTACCCTTAACATATCTCTTCCTTGATACTCTGGGAATACCAATCACTATTTCCCAGGGTATCACATCACATAGTTATTCTTTAGCCAGGTTTTCCTAGTTTCCACTTTACACAAATGATGGTAACACCACGTGTAACGAGTAAGCCAATTTGAATAGAGTATGATTGCAAACAGGTAGATTAGTATGTGCCATGCTTTTTGAAGGGCAGAAAAAAGATTTTCCCACCAGTGTACAAAAAAAGAATGTCTTTACATGACCCATGATACAAGAGATTTCATCCATGGAGTGGTGGACTGAAATCATAGTTGATTTCCCTTTTTCTTCCAAATGCCAATTTATGCCTGGGTGTTCTAGTAATTGTTTTAGAATTGAAACATCAGTCCTTAAATGAATGGGCTCAATTTTCTCATATGTTTCATAGGTAAGTTTTAGCTCTTTAACCATGGGAACATCCAAGATAAAATCAATATCACATCCAGAAATACTGTAAATATTGCATAGGCAGGTGTTCACTCCCTCACTAAGAGGTACTGAATAAAATTCACTCCCAAAGAACTTTTTACATTTCTTCTAACGCAAATACAATCCTGTGTTATTTGAGTGATGATAGAGTGATTCCTAGACGCAGGCTTCAGATAATAATGACTCTTCCCCGTATCTGCACTTAAGCATATGTGTCCTTCCTGATAGACATAGTTATGGCAAATATATCCTTTTCGCACCTTCTACTGGCATTCATCCAAATTTATCACCTTGCCATCTTGTTTTACTTCTTTTATCACTTCCATTGGTATCATAGTAGTTTTACCCAGATTTAACCTAAGGATATAAAATGTGGATGCATTTTTAATAGTTAAACTGAAGGCTGTTACCATAACTGTTTGGGCAGTATATGTGAAGTTTACTAACTCCCATCACTGCCCATTCTGCATCACAAAAGAGCTTAGGTTGTTTTTGTGCAAACCTAACTCCAGAGGGATATTGCCCCTCCATCCATCTCTCAGGAATGCACTGACTGTAAGAATAATACCCATGAAAATTTGATAACTTACATTTTGCCTCTAATATCCAGTTTTGACTTGGAGTATGTCTATTTAGCCTTAGCTTAGGGAAGTACCCCTGTAAACTGGATAGGACCTTAATCTGTGTTGGCCTCTCCTTCATGCAGTTAGGAATTTGCATGAACAAGCATGCACACACGCCAATCCTATGTACCCTTTGAGATTTGGAACACCTTCACAAAACAAAATCCTTTATCTCCCAACTACATTGGGGTTTTTTTGCAAATGATTCAAGGCAAGCATTAGGTGTTACTTCAACCATCATGATACCTGAATTTCCTCCCTTTTCCTGCTTCCATATTACATAGCAGAATAGTTCAGCCATGAACATAAAAAAAGCTATAGGTTCTAACCCTCCAGGGGGCAGGTCCATCATAGCTTTGTATCTCCTAGCTTCCATCCCATTCAGTGGAGCTTCCAGTTCACATTAATAGTGCTCCCCCTCATAGATTACTAATGAGATCACTATTACACAGTTGTACAACATACAAACTGTGAGACAATTGAGGTTCATGCTGCCAGTCTGTTGAAACATAAATAATAAAGATATTACTTTACTGCTTTCCCTTCCAAGGTTTCAACTGGAAACTATGAAACCATTTTCTATTCTTTCTCCCCTTAGGATCACACAGTTTGATCTCATGCACAGTTGGACTGGTCTGTAGCATCTGAGCACATCACAACAGTTATGGATTTTATTACCACATCACTTCTGTGGGGTTCATGTGACCCAGGAGCCTCATGGTGCCAATTGGCAGTGAGTACATAGAGTTCTATATAGATCCCCAGGGTCGGATATATACAAAATAAATTCACTAAAGGGTAAGATCTTTACTTACAGGCAGTAGCCCACTTGACATAATAATAAATGCAAATTGAAAGTAGGATAATATTTAAAGAGCTATATTATCTACACTGAAAATTATGCTCTTGAGGTACGGAGGTTAAGGCAGATAACCTGGAGGTTACTCCATAGACATGTTTTTTTCAGACAGGAGGTAACTGACACCCATCTCCCTGTCTGCCCACGTGTGTGTTGTGCATTGTGCATCTTACAATGGATGTCTGTTTGCATGCCAAGCTAAATACCGGACATCAGATCACAAAATCTGCAAGAGAGAAAACCTATAGGAAAAAAGTTAGTAAGGAGGTGTCCTGTTTATTACTACAATCAAAGGGTTAGTCTGCTATCAACTAATGCAAGGAAACGCACAGTATCCTTCACCTTGGAGACAAGCAGACAGTGTGTCTTGCCTCATGGACAAGGGATCACAGACTGCCTTCCTGGACAGCTGGTGAGCTATACTTTATTAGATAGGAGAGTATCTTGTTAATTAAATCTAGGCTTTAGAGTGTGTTATGATTTTGTTTTACATGCAGCCACTTGTTTCCAATTCTTCCACCTACTGTCACTTGAATTGTTACACTTCGTTAAATAAACTTTTACTCCTTTTCACTATATACTTGCCAAAGTGCTCTGTAATAAACAGAACGGTGATCCGATAAGCAAGGGTGATCTGTTCCTTCTGAAGCAGTGAACTTGTGAATACCAGGGGTGGACACACCAGGGAGACACTCAGAGGGCTCGAGGGCTGGGCTGTGGTAGTCGCTAACCTGTAGAGAAAGCAAGGCTAGCACAGGCCTAAAGGAGAGCGTTTGTGTAGCTCGGCTCGTAGAGTTGAGAAAGTGACTCCCACAAGCAGAGACAAGGCTTCCTCATGCTAAATGCAAGTGGTAGTGAGGTGCCTCACAAACTGGGTACCTCCAGGAACCGTCACCGGGGCACAGTTAAAATCTACAGCCCATTTGCTGGTTAAGCAAGGGTCATGCTCCAGGCTCTTATATATCAGCTAAAACAGATACAGAGAGATTCAAAAATGAGAAGATTGGAAATAGTTAAAGAAAAATGTTATGGTTTGTTACTTTCTATTTGTTTATATCAGGCAAGGGAAATAGAGCAAGGGAAAGGACAAGACGAGTAAGCCGGAGACACATGCTAAACATACCAAGCAGCAGTTGGAAAAACTGTTTGTAAAATGTGGCTTGAATGCTACAGGGAGAAATATGGAGGAGGTAATAGCTTTACTCATGACTAATGATAAGCGTCAGGGAGATCTGAGTAATCCACCGAAAGTGCATGAAGACACAAGGGGGTGCAGGCTTAGGAAACCTGCTTGGCTTGAGTTCTAGGGACATAGCAATGCCAGTAGAACTGGCCAGCACAGCAGTGCAAAATCTGGAAGAAGAGAAGCAAACGCTAGAAGCAGAAGCCCACAAAAGGGAGATGGCAGCCCAGGAATGAGAAGTAAAGGGAATACAAGCTTAAAAGAAATGGAAATACAAAGATTGAATCATCTGCTCCTGGGTACACCTCTCCAGGGATCACACACCTGGGATAAACTGTGCCCAAGTTACAGAGAAACAGATTGCATCAATAAATCTCTGACCTCCTTCAGAAGGATATGCAGGGTACACAAAATCCCTGATGACTGGAGGATGACTGTATTACTCCTCAAACTGTCTGGTAAAGCTTTACAGGTGTTTAATGATATGGATGTAAATGATGCTGTATTGTATGATTGGTTTACCAGGATATGTGATAAAAAATTTCAAATTATTCCAGAAAGACACTGCCTAAAGTTTAGAAACCACAGAAAACTTGGTAAGTGTAGTAACAGGAGATATTTTCATAAAATGACCGATTATTTAAGAAAATTTATAAAAACTTAAAGGGAGAGAAACTTATTATAAGTTGGTAAATCTCTTTGCTCAGGAGCAGTTCCTTGATGTCTGCTCTGATGACGTGAGGGCAGCAACGTGGGAAAAATCGTCAAGAACTGTAAAAGAGGCAGCCAACTTATACATACAAGTGAGACTATTCAAACAGTGCAGGTCCTAAAGCAAATGGCAAAAGCCTGGCGAAAAGGGGGTTCCTGGTCTGTTCCTTAGAGGAAGGAGAAGGGATGAAGGACACATCATTCCAGTGTGCAGGAGTATTTTAGGAACCAGGCAGGTGTCCAAGCCACTGCCAGTTATTGGGATGGCCTACCAATTATCCTGCTGGCTGCTTTTTAGCCATTTTCAGGCCTTTGCAGGAACTTAGCATAACTAGGCAAACTGAGAGATGGGGGCAGACAGTAAACATGTGAAATGAGTCTGGCTCTGTGCGTTCCCTCTGAATATGCTGGGGCAAATTCCTGTGAAAAACAGGAAGTCTGAATATATTTTATAACTGTAAATATGGAGAAATTATTGCTGAACTTATAGCTTAAGACTGCTTGCTTTATATATATATTTAGTGACATGTATCTTTAACTCCTGCTTCTGTCTAGAGATTGATTTGTTTGGTCAGCTATGTAACATTTTCTTGATTGACACATCTTTGTAATTTTGGGGGGTATAAGATAGAAGTAGGGAGTTAGGAGGATCACTTTGCTGATACATTGAAAGATCTGCAGGCACAGATGGAAGGACCAGCCGTCTGAAAAACTGTGATTTTATCATCTGAAGACTGCATCAGACTTGTGGGGGTAACTATTAAGTATCCTGACTTTTACCTATGGTATGTGTATGTGCTTAAGACTAATAAATGGAGACTTAGGTAAAAGCTTCCAGTGTGAATTGCTGGAGACTGTTAAGTAAAGCTTTAAAAATTAAAGCACTTGGTTTGGACTTGTCCTTGTCAGCCGGATAGCAGGCGGAGGTACTGCATTTCCTTTGTTTATTTTCTAATACCAACTTGCAGAGACTAAAAGTTACTGGGTTGAGGAACCCTGGTTAACACCAGAACTGGCCCATGCTAGTAACTAATTGTCAGATCTCAGGCCAATGGGATGGTTCAAGAAAGTGCTTCTTGTGTGGATCCTGTGAACATATGAAGAAACAATGCCCTGCATGTGAGGAGTTCAAATACAATAGATCTGTCCCAGTTAATTAAGCTACCTCTTGAGGCAAAATCTTCAGTGGTGATAGAGAAGGGGTTCTAGTTAATTTTGTCAGGTCTGACCTCCTGGAGGTAGACAAAGGGTTTATTAAAAAGGCCAATGTAAATGGTAAAGATGTCAGGATGGAGAGGCATTGGTGTCCAGATTTCTCTCATCAGGAGAGATGTGATTAAGAAGACTGATATGCTCCCAGAGAAAGAGATCAAATTCCTTGTCCTGGGACAATTTAGAATCATGGTGTCTTTAGCCCACATTACATTAGAGTGGAAGGGTTTAAGAGGTACTTTAAATGTGTTGTTGGAAATGACATAATATCACTGCCTGAAGCTATTAATATTGTGACTTGTAGCAAGAAGGAAAATGTCTCTGAGTTCCCAGAGGTAAACACTGAGGACAGGGAGGCAACTGAGAGGGAAGAGGAGACCTTTTCCCCTTTATCAGCAGCAGCTAGTATTGAGGTGCCTCACAGCCGTGGGTACCCCCAGTAAGCACTACACTAGGGAAGTACTAGCACTAATTTACAGACAGGGAGCCAATATATTGGGGATATTAAATGGTTAGTCCAAGGTAACACAGGAAGTCCGTGGTTGGGCTGGAAGTCAACCTAGGTTTCCTAAATTCTGGGCTAATGCCCTAACCACTGACTCATCCTTCTTCTTAAGAAGGGGCAGAAGGGATTTGTAGGGAAACTAAGGCTGGGTCTACACTGACAGCAGCAAATTCATCGCCGTCATATTGATTGCTTTGGATCAACTGAGCGGTCTGTATAGACGTGCTCAGTTGATCCAGGAAGCGACGCAGGAAAACCACACCCATAAGTGGAGTAGCGCTGCGTCGAAGGGAGCACTGTTCCCTTCAACGCAGTGCAGTATGGACGCCATGTGGAGGAGATGCTGCAAAGTCAATGGGAGATACGCAAGTGATTTATGTCACTTGCGTATCTCCTGTCGACTGCTGCCGAATTGCTAAGGTAAGTGTAGATTGGGCCTAAATGTTGCACTTGCCTCAGTCCTGGCTTATAACTTTCTTCATATTTCATTCACTATATCTTTCTTTAGGATCCAAAGCATGCATCCTCTGAGTGACGGCAGAAGTCTCTGTGGATCAGACGAGCATGGGGGGAGGATTGTTTGTTTATTATTTAACATTATTGTGGGGCAAACATGCCCATCCCTAATTCAGGGTTGGAAGGGGTTGCTATATCCCCGCGGCTGTGTCCCCAGACCGCTTAGCCTCAGGGAGCTCAGCTTAATGGCCAAAGTCAGTTTGGTTGTTCTCTCTCTCAGAACTGTATGGCCTAATGGGCAGAGTCAATATGGCTGCCCTTTCCCTCATGGCAGTATGTTCTACTGGTCAGAGTCAGTAAAATGGTCCTTGTTGGGACAGTGCTGAATCACTATATAGTATTACAATGGAGTTGCAGTTGCAGTACAGGAGGTCTAGGTTGGATATTAGGAAAAAGTTTTTCATTAGGAGGGTGGAATGGGTTACCTAGGGAGGAGGTGGAATCTCCATCTTTTTAAGGTTTTTAAGCTGCGGCTTCACAAAGTTCTGGCTGGGATGATTTAACTGAGGTTAGTGCTGCTTTGAGCAGGGGGGTTGGACTAGATGACCTCCTGGGGTCCCTTCCAACTCTAATATTCTATGATTATATGAATGAACAAGTTTGGTGAGTCTGAGTGCTAGAGAATTCTGGGAGCAGGGTTTCTTAGCACCAGTAGAAAAATCACTGAAAAGGCCAAACTCACAGGTGACATCGACATGAGCCATGTATACTTGTCCAGGCCCTGTGTAAGTAGCTGTGCTGATGTGGAAGACCAGTGGTCACGGTCAGCCAATGGCCAGTTTGCCTGATGTGTACACGCAGAGGCATGTAATGGTGAATATGGCACTAGCTGACCTGGGTCAACTGACCCTATAGAATGATGACATCAGGTGCCTGGAAGGAATGGTTAATGGAAGGAGAATATCAGTCAATCCTGTAGCCCCCTCCCAATTTATGAATAATTCTAATGTGCCAGATAATATGCTGATACAGCATATTTTGGGGACATGTGACTGAGAAGAGGGTATAAATACTAGGAAGGTCACTTGGTAGCTAGCTTTTCTTATCTCTATATACACACATATATCTAAGAAGGCTGGTGACACTGTCAGACAGAAGAGGGATGTGAGACCAGAGGGCCTTGGGGTAACCTAGACCCAGCAACGAGGGATCATAAACCAGAGGGGTTTGGGGTAGCCAAGACCCCACTACGAGGGACTCAGAAAATAGACTAAGGACATGTGGAAACTTGAAGAAGAAAGAGACAGTCATCACCTAGAAGTGTTTACCAATTGGTATTGTTTACCAATCAGGATACTGTGTGGAGCCATCATAGTTACTGAGTGTTAAAGCGTGGGAAATTGAGGCTTACTAAGAAGAGGCATTGTATAGTCTTTCCTGTTTGTGTGTGATACCTGCTTTTCAATAAATAGCTCTGCATTGAAGAGATTGAAACCTGGTCTTCATTGGTATATTTACTGGATGCCCAGCTGTGGGCACATGAATAGATCTGAATTGATCCCTGGCCTAAGATCCCTGGTTCACAGGTTGGTGTGGCCCAAGGGCCTGAATCAGTGATACTTTTACCTATGTCTCCACTTATTAGTCTTCAGCCCTTCTTGTGTGGGTCCTGTTGGTGTCTTACATGCTTTAGAGCCAGCTAAAGGGCGCATGATCAGTGACCAACTGGAAGGGGTTTCCCAGCAGGTAATATCTCAGGGCATCAACCACCCACTTTACCACGAGAGCATCTTTTTCAATAATTGAGTATTTCTGTTTGCAGGCAAACAACTTCCTGCTTAAGTAGAGGATCGGGTGCTCCTCTCCGTCAAACTCCTGGGACAAAAAAAGCCCCACATTTGACTTGTCATAGAATTTTAGAAGATTAGGGTTGGAAGGGACCTCAGGAGATCATCTAGTTCCTGCTATCCCCTGATCAAAACAGGACCAAACCCAACTAAAACATCCAAGCCAAGGCTTTATCAAGTTGAGAGTTAAAAACTTCTAAGGATGGAGATTCCAACACCTTCCTGGGTACCCATTCCAGTGTTCACCACCCTCCTAGTGAAAAACGGTTTTCCTCATATCCAACCTAGACCTCCCCTACTGCAACTTGAGACCCTTGTTCCATCATCTGTCATCTGCCACCACTGAGAACAGCCTACATCCATCCTCTTTGGAACCCCACTTCAAGTAGCTTAAGGCTGCTATCAAATCCCCCCTCACTCTTCTCTTCTGCAGACTAAACAAGCCTAGTTCCCTCCACTTCTCCTCATAAGTCATATGCCCCAGCCCCATGATCATTTTTGTTGCCCTCCACTGGATTTTCTCTAATTTGTTTACATCCTTTTTGTAATGGGGGGCCCAAAACTAGATAAGATATTCCAAATGATATGATATGCCAAATAGAGGGGATAGCCAATCTATCTGCTGGCAATGCTCCTACTATGCAGTCCAATATGCTGTTAGCCTTCTTGTCAACAAAGGCACACTGTTAACTCACATCCAGCTTCTTGTCCACTATAGCCCCAGGTCCTTTTCTGAAGAACTGCTGCTTAGCCAGTCAGTCCTCAGTCTGTAGCAGTACATGAGATTCTTCCATCTTAAGTGCAGGACTCTGCACTTCTCCTTGTTGAACCTCATCAGATTTTTTTGGGCCCAATTTTCCAACTGTCCCAGTCCTCCTATGTCTGTCTGCAGGATGAAGGTTTTAGTGAAATCAGTGTGGAATACGACAGTTTCCTTGGTCAGTCGATCCTTGGCCTTCAGATCCGAAAGGCCTTCTTGTACTCCTCCGACCATTGGACCTTCTGCAGTTGGGAGCCCATGGGTAGGTCAGTCAAGAGGTGGCCAGGGTTGCAAAGTCTAGTATAAATTGGCAATAATACCCTGCCAGAACTAGAAATTGGTGTACCTGTTTCTTTGACCTGGGTTTGAGGTGTTCTTGCAGGACTTGTAACTTGTGCACCAAATGCCATAGTGTCCGCTGCCACACCATATATCCCAGACAAGTCACTTTGCCTTGCCCAAGGTGACATTTGGCTGACTTGGCCATAAACTCTGCTTCTTCAAGGGCTTGCAACATGGCAGTGAGGTGGCAGAGATGTTCCTCCCATGTGGGGCTGTATACCTCTATATCATCTATGTAGGTGACGCATATTCTTGGTGGTGTTGTAATACCTCAGCTGTAATACAGCTGCTAGAAGGTTGCAGCTCCATGTAGACCGAAGGGCATGGTGATAAAATGGTATAAGCCAAAGGGGTTAGGAAAGGCTTTCTTCTCTCATGAGGTAGAGGTCAGCGGTATTTATCAATATCCCTTAGTTAAGTTTAAAGTTGAGATGAAGTTGGCCGCACCCAACTGTTCGAGCAGTTTCTCAACCCTGGGCAAGAGGTAGATGTCAAACTGCAAGATCGCGTTCACCTTCTGGAAGTCTACACAGAATTGTACACTCCCATCTGGTTTCGGGACTAGCACAATTGGTCTATCACTTGCTCTGTGATTTCTCCACGATGCCCATTTCCAGTATTGTCTGTAGTTCCTTATGGACCACATCTTCTTCAGGTGCAGCCGATGTTGATCACAGATCTTCTGACCAGGAATAGTGGTGATGTGGTGGCTCACTAGCTGACTCTGTGCTGGGTGAGCCGACAATACAGTGGAGAAGGCCTGCGCTAGTTGTACTAGTGCCTCCCATTGCCTTGGGTCTAACTTGGCTCCGATCATGATGGGTATGGGTTCAAGGACTCACTGACTAACAGGACAAGCTTGGGTTCTGTGGGGTAAGGGGCAATCATTATACCCTCCTGGGCCTTCCATTCCTTCAGAAGGTTCACATGACAGGTCTGGACTTCCTTTTGCCTCCCCAGTAAACAAATTTCATAGTCTCCAGGCCCACCTGTCTGACCACCTTGAATGGCCCCTGCCATTTTGTGAGCAGTTTCAATTCCATGGAGGGCAGCAGACGCAATACACTATTACCTGGTTTGAAGGTCTGTAGCCTCACCCCTCGGCTGTAATAGTGGAATTGGTTCTGCTGGGTCTGAAGTAGGTTCTTCCAAGTGAAGACCCTAAGTTTTGGAGTCATTCTTGGAGTTCAAGTATATACAGAACAGATCCCATGACCCAGGATTCTTGCTCCTCCTAAGTCTCCTTCAGGAGGTCGAGGATCCCCCGGAGCTGTCTTCTGTACAGCAGTTCAAAAGGGGAGAAACCTGTTGAGGCCTGGGAACTTCTTGTACTGCAAATAGCAGAGCTGGAAGCAGTTTGTCCCATTGGTTCAGGTCTTCTTCCACAAACTTCCTCAGTATGGCCTTCAACATCCCATTGAACCTTTCCACAAGGCCATCCGTCTGCGGCTGATATATGGAGGTCTTCAGTGCCTGGATATCTAGCAGTAGGCACAGCTCTGCAGTTAGTTTGAGTATTTTGTGTCTTGCCTAATTACCTAGGTTGCCATAGCAACAGAGTTTAGCTTGTTGCCAGAGCAATAGGAGTTAGACTGTTAAGGGATAGATCAGTCCTGGCTAGTTTTGGTGTTAGTTCAATAAAGACACTTCCTGTGTTGCATCTCTCTCTGATCCTGTGCTGATTTCTCTCTCTGAATACAAGGAATTAAATGGAATTTAACATAATGAAAGTAATGCCTGAGGATGGGATTGACCTGTGCTGCACCAGCAAAAAAGTAAAAGTCAATGTAAGAAAAAACTTTTTGTTGTTTTGGGGGCTGGGCTGTTTTCACTGACAATTCAAACTGAACCTAAAACAGGCTTTGCTTTGTTCTGACTGAAGTGAAGCAGACAGAAACAAAGCAGTGCTAGTGAATGGAAATCACTAGCAATTGCGTGTGAACGGCCGCAACACACAAGAAAGAAAGAAAGAAAGAAAGAAAGAAAGAAAGAAAGAAAGAAAGAAAGAAAGAAAGAAAGAAAGAGGCAATGGCTACATTTAGGGGGGCCCTCGGACTTTTTGATGACTCTAGAGAACTGGAACTTATATACTGAGGATTTTTAGCTTTTTGTTATTGTAAATGAAATTACAGATGCAAAGAAGGTACCCATTTTCTTAAGTGTTATAGGAGCTAAAACCTATTCTTTATCACACAGCTTAGTGCACCCTGATAAGCCAGAGACAAAATCTTAGTGATATTGTGAAAATCCTGTTTCCACAAAAGGAATCAAGAAGGTGAAACAATTGTGCAATTTGTAGCAGATTGGAAGAAGCTTGTTGAGAACTGTGAATTTAGTGATGTGTTAAATGACACCCTATATGATAGGTTAGTGTGTGGTCTGCACAATCAAGCAATACAGGAGCGCCTATTGACAGGGGCCCAGCTCACCTGGCAGAAGGCCATTGAAATTGCCATCTCTCTGGAGCTGGCTGCAAAGGAAACCCAACAGCTCAGTGCATCGACCAGCGTGCATAGGTGTCACAAGAACCTAGCCACATGACAGTGGGGAGCCACTGTAGAAAACCAGGTCACCATGCATCAGAATGCTGGTGTAAAGACAGAGGTCTGGTCTACACTTACCTTTGCGATTCGGCGGCAGTCGACAGGAGATACGCAAGTGACATAAATCACTTGCGTATCTCCCATCAACTTTGCAGCGTCTCCTCCGCATGGCGTCCATACTGCGCTACGCCACTTACCAGGGTGGTTTTCCTGCGTCTCTTGCTGGATCAACTGAGCGGGTCTACACAATTTGCTACACAGCGAATTTGCTGCTGTCAGTGCGGACCCAGCCCTAGTGTGCTGACAATGTGGCAGAAAGGGACACATTGATCATTCCTACAAACAAAAGAAAGAAGAGTCAAACAGAACAGTCAAACTGGAGAAAAAAAACCCTGCTGCTTGGCAGACCAAAAAAGAAACTCTGCACGTGGTAGAGCAGACTCAGGATGATCAAAGTGACACCCAGTCAGAAGAAGTGCCACTCCATGTCTTTTCCATGGCAGTTGGCTCACATGAATAATGGGTAACCCTGCTGTTGGAAGGTAAACCTGTATGCATGGAACTGGACACCAGCACAGCAGTTTCGCTGGTCTCAGACATTGTGTCTAAGGAGAAGCTAAAGCATATTCCGCTTAAGCTGACAAAAATTGTTCTGAAGACCTACACTGGAGAAGCTGTACCCATGTTGGGCACTACTGATGTTAAGGTGAAGCTCAATGGACAGACTTCTAAATTGCAACTGTTTGTGCTGGAAGGCAATTACCCAGCCTTAATGGGAAGATCATGGTTTAGGAAGATCCAGCTGAACTGGGCAGCAGTGCACAGGATGGCTAAAGAAGAAACAGTTCTGACAGCTGTATTTAAGAAACATGCTGTTTTGGAGAGGACTGGGAAGTATGAAGGGATTCACTGTGAAATAGAACATTAAGCCTGACAGCCAACCAAAATGTCTGAAATCCAAAACTGTGCCATATGCCATAAAGCCAAAGGTTGAAGCAGACCTGGAGCCCCTCGTGAAAAATACGGTCCTAGTATCAGTTATCCACAGCCAATGGGCAACCCCAATCATTCTAATATTGAAGAAAGATGGTTCCATTTGGATTTGTGGGGATTTTAAGGTCACTGTTAACCCAGTGTTGTGTGCAGAGCAATACCTTCTCCCCCTCATCGATGACCTCTTTGCTGGCTTGGCTGGTAGACAAAAGTTCAGCAAGATTGATCTAAGTCAGGAATATTTACAGATGCACATTGATGAGCAGTCCCAAAAGCTGTTGACTATCATGACGCAAAGGGCTGTACCAATACTGTTGCTTGCCCTTCAGAATAATATCTGCTCCAGCTTTGTTCCAGAGGGCTTTGGACCAGATCTTGAATGGCTTGCCAGGAGTCCAGTGCTATCTTGACGACATCCTGGTCACTGGCAAGAATAAGGAGAATCATCTTAAGAACTTGAAGGCTGCCCTACAAAGACTGGAAGAGTATGGCCTATGAGTCTGCAAAGACAAATGTGAATTCTTCCAGTCCTCAAGTGAATATTTGGGACATATCATAGATGCTACTGGTCTTTGTAAGACTCCTGCAAAAGTCAAGGCTACTGTGGAAACTCCATCTCCTCAAAATGTAAGCCAGCTTCACTCTTTTTAGGGCTATTGAACAATTATGGAAAGTTTATTCCATAGTTAGCAACACTACTAAAACCACTGCATGAACTCCTTGGCCAGAACAAGGTCTGGAAGTGGACTGAAGCCTATGATGTTGTATTTAACAAGGCTAAACACACATTGATAAATTCAGCGGTTCTGGTGCATTTTAATCCATCCTTACCTCTACAGTTGGCCTGCGATGCCTCCCCTTATAGAGTGGGAATGGGCATGTTACACATTATACCTACAGGAAAGGAGAGACCCATTGCTTTTGCCTCATGCACCTTAAGCAAAGGAGAAACTAACTATGCCCAAATCGAACATGGAGCACTGGAAATCATTTTTGAAATTAAAAAATTTCATCAGTACTTGTTTGGACAGAAGTTCACACTTCTCACTTGTCATCGTTTCCCTAGTTGTCAGTGGTTTGGATTGGAGTTTCAGGCTCCCCACCTTGGGCCTGTGTGGGTTGCGCTCTTGTGTCTGGCCCATGTCTCTAGCATTATTGACAGATTCTATTGTATTTAGCCATGCTGGTGGTCCTATCAAAGCTGCCCATGGCCCCTGGCCTGCAGGGGTGCCTGGCCAGAGGGATGGTGGGCTGCAACAGTGTTGCCATCTGCTGTACCAGGTGCTCTTGCTGAGCCTAGTGTAGGGTTGACATTTCCCCCAGCAACTGCTGCAGTTGTTTCTGTAGTCTGGCCAGTTGCTGCTGTTGTTGGACCGTCATCTGCTGGCTATCCAGCAGCTACCTCAGGATCTTCTCTACCTTCATTTTACTTGGCTCCTGGGAGGTCACAACAAACAACCAAATGAAAACAACCCAAGAGAAAAGGAGAAATGAGAAACAGAAGAAAGGAGGTGGGTCAAAGTCTTCCCCTCATATGGACCTTTTCAGCAGGTACTGGTAATTGCCTGCATTCTCCACCTAGTTGTTTTGGGACAAGAGTGCCTGTTGCCTTTTTGGGGTGGGTAGGGATCATTACAGCACTGCAGCTGTCTACCCTGTGTGCCTGTGTGACCCCCTTAGCCTCAGGAGGTGCAGCTTAATAGCCAAAGTCAATGTGGCTGTTCTCTCTCTCTCTCAGAACTGTATGGCCTAATGGTCAGAGTCAGTCTGGCTGCGCCTTCCCTCAGGGCAATATGAATTAATGGCCAGAGGCAATATGTTGGCCCTTGTGTGCAGGGCAGGAAGGCATAGTGGCCAAAGTTAGTGGGATGGCCCTGCTTTGCACAGCAGCAAGGCCTAAGGGCTGGAATCAGTGGGATAGCCCTGCTTTGCAGGGTAGTGTTGCCTAATGGCCAGAGTCAATAAAGTCACTGACCTTTGTGGAATAATTTGGCCTATTGGGAAACTGGGGCACCACGTTGGGGTGTGTGGCACCTGGGGTAGGGGGGCTTGGACCCTTCCTGCTCTTCTGATCTCTAGCCCAGGGCCCAGCCACTGGTGGGGTACCAGCCAACAAGCCAGTGGGGATACATGCTGACCAGTTCCCTGATTCCCCTAATCTACTTACGTTTAAGTCCTCTGGGCTACTTCCTACCCTGTCTTCTGTGGTGATGATCCATGATTCCCCGGGGCCTCCAGAGTCCTCAGTTATTGCAGCTCCTGGCAGCATGATCCCTTCCCTGGGTTTGTCCAACAGCCTGGAATCTGTCTGGGGATCTGCATGCATTAGCTCGGGGTCAGAGCCTGTTGCAGCTCCCTGGAGAGAACCAGCACTCTGTGTCCTCTCCTTTCAGCAGCCAGCCTTGGCTGAGCTACTTGGCTACCTCTTATACCAAATCTCCAGCTTGAGTATGCCCATCAAGGTTGAGGGGGCATGGTCTCCTCAGCCCACAAGGTAGAGTGAATCCATGGAGAACCAGTGTGGGGCAAGCATGCCCCGTCACAAACACATCTGAAGGTATTGGCTCCAAATTGAGCAAATCCTTCTTAGTTCATGGATCATTGACTGGGTAGATTGTAACAGTTCCTCTGGAGCTATTATGGTTTGTCGTTTCAATCTAGCCATTAAGCATGTGTTCTCAGCCTATGTACTCAGAATACCCACAAAATGTATGTTGAAAATCATTACTCTGTTATCCACATATTGTCCTCTATATAATGTTTTGTTTTAAAAAAATACCAAAAGCAGTTAGATCAAATTACTGAATAAACCCTTGAGAATATCTGTTTAAAAAGCAAAACATGTTATACTTGTGCAAAACTTCTCTGTAAATTAAAAGGTTCTAAAAGCATCTTTATTATTTTAGTTAATCTGGGGATGATTAATTTGATACTGAAAGAAATATCTTATTTGGACCAACCAGAGCCATGCTTATGTACCCTATGCCTTGATCAGTCACCTGCTCTGGGTAAGATAAGATGGAGATATAGAACCAGGTGCCATTAGTATACAGCCTTGTATACCATAACAGCCTTGTATAGTAAAACTATGTGCAAACCTGCAGGAGCGAACCCTCAGGGTAGAAATGTGACCTCTCAAGAAAGGAACTGAACCACACAAAAACTACATCTCCACTGTAGATTTGCCCATAATACTTTATGTTCATCACTATTAAACAAAAATAGCAATTAACTATAGGAGCCAGATCCTCAGATAGTCTAAATTGGCATAGCTCCATTGAAATCAAAGAAGCTGTGCCAGTTTACACCACCTGGAGAACAACACCTAATCTTCAACCAGCACCTGAAGGAGACCATTGACTAATACATTAAGTGCAGTTTCTGTGTCATACCCAGGTGTGAATTCATATTAAGTGGGATTAGATGGCAACTCCAGATACCACCAGAATTCCTTTGAGACACACTTCTCCATGATCTTCAGCAAGAATATGAAATTCTGCACTGGTCAATAGTTAACAAAAGTATCTAGATCAAGATATTTTCTCTTAAGCAGAGGTCTTAACACCATCTTCTTGGGGATACCAACACCTCTCTCAGGAAGTGGGGGTGCCAGGTAGTTTCTCTAATAGCACATTAGGGTGCAGACCTATCTCATTAGCTGCAACAAAAAGGTCCCCAGTTCCTCCAGTACCCCAGTCAGTGATAGTGGCCCTACTTCAAGCAGAAACAACCTTAGTATTTATCCCCGTTGTTCTGCCTTCCAAAGAAGATAGCTCAGTCCAGAGTTGAGAATTATTATCTGCAAAATAAGATGTATGTAATAATCATTTCAGGTTTTAAAGACAGCTAACTCTGTTCCCAGAAGAGTTATTTAAAGGCATCTCTGTTCAGAGAATAAGCCTTATTACAGTATAGTGTATCAAGCTTCATCTTACGATGGAAAAGTCAATTGTGGTCTAGAATTTAGATGAATATTTTCAAATTTTAATACACATTTACTTCAAGGCCCTTTCAACATGGCAGTGTAGTTTAAGGGTTTGTATCCTAGATGAAAAAGCAGCTATACATAAAAGGAGCATTATTATGAGAAAATGAGTAATAATTATGTTGTACATTATGTATTAATTTTTTCACCTGCAGATGGAGCTTAGAGTCTCACTGGCAAACATAGCCCAGTACTAAGAGAGCCTGTAAACCGACATAGTGTACTGTGGATGAATGATTTTAGTATGCTTTAACAATAAATTACAGAAGAATATACATTCAAACAAAGCTGATAGAAAACATTTATAAAAAAGATCAGATTTAAAATGTTCCAGCCCAGAATAAACAAGAGTCTGATCCAAAGCCCACTAAAATCAGTGAAAAGACCCAGCAGAAAGTGGCTCACGCTCCTAATCAGCTAGGATTTTAAAGCAAAATTCTGTTGACGTTTTCCTTTTTAGCAACATTTTTTTTGTCCTTTTAGTGAGTAGTTAGTTGTGTGAAGTGTATTTAAAGTTCCAGCTTCACAATTCAGTAATTTATTTTATTGACTATAGAAAAGCTTGCTGATAAAGTCATTGTGAAGCATGGAGCTGTGTGAAAAGGTATTCAGAATAAGTATAAAAACTGTCTGACTTCTACCTTCTACCTCAATTCCCCTCCCTCACACTCCATCATCAGACAAAAACAACACCACTACCTTTATATTCAAAAATAGTTAAGAGTAAGACATAATGCTATGCTCTCAGAAAATCCTGGGACTTTATTGATATGGAATTTAGAACAGTGTTTTAAACTGTTCTGCTGTTTCTAAGCTTTTACAGATATGGCCTTCAATATCCCTTAGGGACTAATGCTTTATTTCTGCTACATCTTAGATTGGGAGCTTTGAATCATTCATCATTTCTCAAAGCAGCGATATGACATCTTTCTGACCAATAACTCACTTACTCAGTCTCCCAGTTGGTTAGCACTATTAAATGCAGAGGGCAAAAAGTAAACACCAGAGGCAAAACAGATTTCCGTTCCCCACCACCACCCCTGCCGCCCCCTTCTACTCTTGTCTAAGAAGCACAGATTGCCTGGGAAATCATTTTTAGGTATCGGTAATTGAATGTGAGATGAACTTCCACAAGCTTTAATAAGGAGTAATATTACTGCTCATGCAGCAGAAGTTAGTTTGCTGGCCTGTCTATGTCCCAAATTATTTCATTAATATTAACCAAGGTTCTCAACTCTCCCCAGGCAAGAATGCTATAGTAGGAAGGAAAGATGCAAATGAGAATGCTCACAATCTCTCAACTAATGATTAGGACATGAAGGAATATCAAGAATATGGAAGTATGTTTGTCAGGTGAGGAAAACAGATTTCTTCCTCTGGGAAAACATAGCTTCTCCTCAGAGGAAAAAAAATGGTTGTTATGTGTAAAATTCTTCTGTACAATGATGTACTATTAAATTGGTAGGTTCCTTTACTTGCATTTGGTGCTTTTTAAAAAGAAAAATATTCCAAAGTAACAAGGCATTAATATTACAAACTCCTTCACATTGGAGACTCAAGAGAAGAAAAAGAATATTCTTTGTGATTGCCTGCCCAAGTATTCAGTTTAAATTCTAAATTAGGATAATCTTAGAGCAAACAAAAATGGTTTAATTTAAGAAGACAGGCATTGATGTAATGATAATACTATTGAATCCTTAAAACATTTCCAAACTAGTCATAGGGTAGGGCTATTGTACTAGATGTTGGGAGTCACAATCAGATTTTACACTTGCTCTATGTGCATATTTATTCAAAGTCCTTCATATCGTTTAATTTTTTGCTGCTGTCAGATGTTTGTTTTTAAACATGTATAATTGTGAATCACTTTTCAGTTTATTCAAGATTTCGCTATTGCGACCCAGTAATATTTGGTATATGGATGACTAAGCAACAAATATTAGAAACAGAAATACTGCATATGAAATCTCATGCCCAGCACCTCTTGTATATTTATAGGTTTATGGATATGTGCAAAGTATATGTTTATATGTATAATGTATGTGCCTGTGTGTACAGTAGAAGAAAATATTGTCCAAAGCTGAGTGTGAGTTGTTGGTGAGTGTATAGTGACTATTCTATTTTTCATATAGTCACTTAGTTCATTACTTTTTATAATGCTTTGCAATACCTTACATGGAAATAAAAACATGCTTTGGCATATATACACTCCTGTGTGTGTGTGCACACACATGAAGGGAGAGAGAGCATTTTATTTCATGTATATATATCTTCAGCACACAGATTTGACCCTTTTATTTCATTCCCTAGTTTGTGTATTTTCTTTCCTTATGTTTTTAAAATGATTTTCTCTTAAATACTGATGCAAAAAATTCCAAATGCATCGCATAGCAGTCAATTTGAGTAATAGGTCTGAATCCCTGTACTGAGGCGGTGTGGCCTCCTTCCAAGCCAGAGTGGGTGGAGTCAGACCAGCCTCAGCCCTTTCACTGGAAGTGGGTGGGCGGGACAGAACGTACAAAAGGCAGGACCTCTGCTCAGTGAGATACGAGACAGCTGGACACACCTTCTAGCTCCAGACTGCTGACTTTCCTGCTGTACTCAGAAACAGCCATGCTTGCTGGGGACCCTGTGCCTGAAGGGGAACTGTTGGATTACTGCTGGCCGCCTACCCTGGTGAGACCAAGGACGTCCCATGGACCCAGGTACATCCTAAGAGAATAGGAAGTAGCCCAACGATAGCCAACACCAGTCGGTCTGCAGTGCTTCAGGAGACATGGTCAGTGCATTGTGGATGGATTTCCCACTGACTGGACACTCTCCACCACCACTGGTAGGGCCCTGGGCAGGGACACGGTGGTGTTGGGCGGGTCTGTGTCCACCTACCATAACCCCTCCATCCTTTCCTCAGCATAAGAGTGCTTTGGTGCTCAAATCCCTACCTGAGCCCTACACTGCAGAGGTGCTGCAATGACTTCAAGGGGCTATAGACTGCTTGCCTACCCTGCCCTGCCTGAAGGTCCAGAACTTCCTAGACTGTTGCTGCTCTACCCTGACAGAGGGCCAGAGCTTCCAAGACTGTGTTCTTGCCCTGCCAGTCCTGAGGGCCAGAAGCTCTAAACTTGGAATGCTGCCCTGCCTGAGGGCCAGAGGCCTTAAACTGTGTAATTGCTCCACCCTGCCTGAGGGCCAGGGACTATAGGCTGCTTAGCTGCTTGGCCCTGCCTAAGGGCCCAATCTCCTTAACTGCCTATTGGCTTACCATCTGTCAGTAGGTGGTGATTGAATGAGGTGGTGTTGCCTCCCTCTGACCCAGAGCGGGAGGAGCGACCAACACCCCTCTGCAGTTCCATACCAGAGCTACTTTTTTCCAGTATCAGGTGGCTGGGAATATCCAATCACCCATCCTTAGTTTGTGGTTTTTCAGTGGTTGTGCTGATTTTCCTCAGTTTGGGTTTTTTTAATTCACTGTAAAATGACCAGTAGTCTTCACCTCAATTAAACTGCATGACATGAAGCAACTTTGTCAACAAATAAAAGGGAGAATATCACCAGCTGAAAAAGTGTTCTCTGATAGTTGGTGTTGAGAGGCTTTGACCTTGATTTGATAATGTTGTTTTGTTCATTACTGTGACACAGTACTGTGGTGTGTAATAAATATGACACTTAGCCAGCCCCTTCTTGTTTCCCCAGGCCACAAATCCTACCAGAATGAATGTTTGTGCATTGCTTAAGTAAGGTATCTGTGGGAGGAAAAGTTGCCTGCCGATGCCACTTATATCATTCAATACTATTGCCATTTACTATGGAAACTATTTGAAATGTATACCTCTGAAGGAGCTGACAGATATTGAAGATACTCTAATCTTTAAAATGTCATGCCAGTTACTACTTAAAGATGAAGTATAATTTATCTTTTAACACTGCTTATATCCATTCCAGCCACTGTAACTCAAATTCTATAGTGATGGGCACCACATCAGACCCTAGGTAGAAATTCTGATCTAAGAGGCATAAAAATACATGGAAGTAAATGGAATAGTGCCCGTTTAGACCATTGGTTAGTTCGTTCTTGTTCTCGAAGGCCTCATTGAAAGCCCAGTACAGACAATTGAAATCTCCTCCATGCTTCTTCTTCTCTGTTCCTTCACACAATTTTGCTTCTTTTGATTCAAGACTGCCCCACTTTGGGATTCCATGGGATATCCTCCTCGTACCACTTCACCTCATGAATGTTCCATATCATTCTAAATCCAAGATGAAAACTTTTCATTTTTTCCCCTCACCTGCTCTTAATCTATTTATTTATTGTTTCACCACAGAACTGTATTATTTAGAACTTTTCTGGAAGACTTCTTGGGATGCAATTTGTATAAAACATGCTATTCAAAATAAAAATGTGATTGCACTAAAGAGCAGTTCTCATTTACTTTTTAATAATAATTTGATTTTTATCTTAATTTACTGGCATCTTATTCTTGGTCATTTAAGGGATGCTGTGACGTGAAAACTCATATATCAACAGTTTTTTTATATTAGTTTAGATTGAATAAATGGACGAAAGGCACTAACATAACCCATTCACTGTCCAACATTACACAGTGTTAAACAAGGTTTGGGGTGTGGTATATAGTGACCTCAGCTTGCTTAATACCATGGCAAACACATTATTAAAAATCCTTTTTGCACATCTATTAAAATACAGAAAAAAAGGAAAAACAGCTAATGCATCTGAAATTTAAAGTGTTGATAACACTTTCATTTTAACAATATCCCTTGTTCTCTTTCCATTTAGCTAGAGAAAATTTTTAGAAGGAAAACCTCTGTGTTTCACAGTCTCTTGGATGGTATTAAAAATGTTAATATCTGTCTTTCTGGGGAAAAGACGAGAAGTTTTGACGGGCTGAAGCTAGTGTTAAAGTCAAATCCCGTTTCATCTCAGGTGGTGTTTTGGGATTCAGCTGGGGTGGATAGGGGTGGTGATGTTATCTGGGTCCCCCGCTCTGGCCCAGTCTTTTCAGGACATCCCTCAGGATTAAGAAAAAAGGCTGGGGATGGCAGCCATGATGCCTCAGTAGCCTCTATTTGTTCTTCATCTGTTATTTTTTCTGTTCTTTCCCCCACATGGTCTTTTTTTAAGGACCCAAAGAGGGAATGATGGGTGGAAGAGCCCATCCCCTCATTATTTTGTCCATCAGTTAGACCTAATATCTAACACATCAATTCTGGTTCATTAATTTCTGTTCCACGTCTTCTGTTTTTATCACACATGATTTTAACATAGTCCTTCTCCCTTTGTATCTTTTCCCATCAATATTTGTTAATATAGTTTATTGTGACATTTTATTTACTTTTACATACTTTTTTACAGTTGAGCTTACAATTAGGGTAAATTTGTAAGCATAATTACTACAACAGATCCTCAGTTAGTATAATCAGCATAGCTCCAATGATTTCATTGGAGCTGTGTCATTTTATACTAATTCTGGCCCACAGTATTTTTTTAACTATCTACTTACCTGTGTTAGAAATGACACCTTAGTTTATTAAAACTCATTAAATTTTTAAAAATCTAATTTACTTGTCACATTGTATGCTTCTTGTGTTTTACCCTACTTGGACAGAGAAAATAAACTGGTTTATTTCCAAATGTTGCAATGTTCTAGTGCTCATGCAGTAGAACAATGCTGCAGTGTTTTTGGTACAAACACAACAGGGGAATGAATGTAATAACCATTTGTAAAATAATATTTTTCCAATTTTCATGACAACTTTTATGTCAATGAGGATTTTCTGTCTGAATATCACATATACCTCTCATTCTCAGATGGTATCGATAAGAAAAATATCAAGCCCAATGTGGCTGTAATTGCTTACATGTTTAAAATGATTGTGTGTGCCTTAATTTAAGCTGCCCAAGTCGAGACACCCTAAAGAGATCTGTTTCCCTTGAAAATTAAAGCTCGACAAATTCAGATTATAAAATATTAGCATGTTCTTAACAGTGAGGGTAATTAACAATTGGAACAATTTGCCAAGGATTGTGGTGGACTGTCCACCACTGGCAATTTTAAAATCAAGAGTGCATGCTTTTTTCCCCCTAAAATATATGCTCTATTTCAAACAGGAATTAATTCAATGAAGTCCTATGGCTTGCTATACAGATCAGAGTGATCTCTATGGTTCCTTCTGGCCTAATAATCTGCAAAATCTGTGAAAAGTGCATTGCTGGCTCAGGCCTCAGTCAGGAATGAGAGGTTTAGATTTGCTAAACTTTGGCAGCCTGAATTGGCTTACTCTGTGGTTCAACCTTTTCTGGAAGGGACATGAGTCTGGTTGAGATTAGGATGAGGTGGAGTTGTGTTATTTGCATCTGACCTTAAATGCAGAAGATATGATTAGTATTGCCTTTTCTTATTATCTTTAAAAATGTGATTAGTTTTATTTCTGTAAAATGTATAGATTATCTTGCTATCTATGTTCAGATGATTGGCAGAATGAATGCTTGATTGACTAGTTGACTGTAAATTAGAGCTGCACCAGGCAGCCACAAATTACCTACCAGCAGCATATTAATGTTCTCTTGAATGCATACCATACTATATTGTTTCCATGTCTGAAGAGGGTTTATATCTCATCAACCAAATCAACTATATTTTAGCTTCTCTGCCACAAGAGACGTAGTTAATTATCATTTCTAGAAAGAGATAATACTGAAGTAAATGAAGGCTTGCACTGATGATATATTTCAGGTATGAGATATATAGGTTCTGGACCTGGTTTTGCTACTAACCTGTTATTTAACCTATTTAACCTGTGAACTCACTGGAGAAAGGATTACCTTTTACCATATGGTTGTATAAAGCCCAGCGTAATGGGGCCCAGTGTTGGGGTATCCATCCCACACAGGGCCTGAAGGTGTTGAAGGTGGCACAGTTAATAGCCTAGGCTTCACCAGTTGGAGGAGCCAGAGATCAAAGACTAATTAGAAATGAAACTCAGCTGGACAGGAACAGAGGGGCCTGTATCAAGCCCAGTAGCTGAGGGTAGAAGAGGACTACAGAGAGAGAGACAGACAGACAGACAGACAATCAATGCTATCTGGCTGAGAAGCAAGGAAGCAGCCCAGGGATACAGCAGTAAGGATAGGACTGTGCAGACTTTGACTGCTGGTTGTAGGGTGTCTGATTTGGAGCCCAAAGTAGAAGGCAGGACTAGGTTCCCTTACTAGCCACTGAGAAATGGCACCATTAAAGAGGCAGTGAAAAAGAAGACTGCCTGGGACAGTGGTTCCTGAGAGACTTAGGTGCACATGATTTCCCCAGAAGAGGAAAACCATAGTGACCTGGCCAAAGGGCCAATCCACAAACCGGGACCACTTGAGTCCTGAGATAGCAAGACAGAGACTGCTGGAGTGCAACAACAGGAAAGGGCATCAGCCTGGCAGAGTTATCCCTAGATACAGTCAGAAGGAGATGCTCCAGTGGTGAGTAGACCATCCCGTGACAGGCCCCAATCTCAATAAAGTCTCTAGGTGCTACTGTAATATAAATGAGGATAACAATAAGAAGAGCTATAATTAGGCATTTTAGCTCCCAGGACACACAAGAATATTTGCACCCCCTGAAGGTTTTTTTTCATCTTTTTTCCACCACTTTTTTTTGCTCCCATGGCTTTGTGCCTTGGGTGTCTGTCCTGTTCACCCTGGCCCAGTTATGGCACTGCCAGTAAGGGCCAAACTTGTCTGCAGCATAATTCCATCAAAGTCATTAATCTGGCTCATGTTGGCCCCAAGAATGGCTTTGGCCCATGATATCTGAAGCCCCAAAAGAGTATATTATCTAAAAACATAGTGTCTACTAACTAAGTCTTAATTAATGATTGATTAAAGCAGAACATCTAAAGAGATACATGTGGGAGAAACATGAATACGAAATTAATTAACTCAGATCAGTGTTTTTGCAATGAATGCAAAATGAATTCATCATGACAGGACGCTTAAAACAAATTGTTACCAAAATATTTCTGAACCTGACTAAATACACTGAGTAAACATACTAAAGCAAACATATTCTGAGTAGTAACTTAAAGTTTCTCACCAAAAAAACACCATGAAAAGAGCATAAGGCCACATTCTGCTTTCATTTATACCTCAGTAAAAACAGAATCACTAAACTGACTTCAACAGCTCGTTATTATTATAGCATGCATAGATGATGATTCCATTCTTCTAGGCACCATACAAACACACAGTAACATGGGGGCTGTGAAGAATTTACAATCTAAATAGATCAGACAAACAAAGGAATCATTTGCAGTCCCAATTTACAGTTGGGGCCTGAGGCAGGCTATGATTAAGCCACTTTCCAAAGGTCAGCCAGGATGTCTGTGGTAAAGTGTGTAGCCTCTAGCTGCAGAGGCCCAAACCACTGTCTTAGCCCCAAGACCATCTTCCATGCACTGTAATAGTTCCTGCTATGTTCAATGATAGTTCAATGATCCTTATAATTTTCCAACTCCTCTTTTTTAGCATAATGAAATATTGAGAGGCAAATCTCTCTTGCTCTCTCTCTGAGAGTTTAGCAGGTGTTTTGTGAGCACAACCCCCCAAATGTCTATTTCCCATTCAATTGTACCTCAAAAAGACTAAATTAATGTTCTCTATTAACTTCTGACAACAAATTTCTTATGAATCAAGTGGAACCTTTTATGTAGTTTTCAGTTTTGACAACAGTTATAAAACTTTGATAATAGGGATTGGCAAAGTAAACTTTGACACAGGTTTAATTACATTGGCTCTGAAAGAGCCACAGACTACACTAATGGTTGTAAACCAAAACTAGATTTACTCTTCTTTTACTGTGATTGTTTTTAAAGCCACACTGCAACAGTCATTAGGTCTGTGAAAATAACAAGAGAGAGAACACAATAGCACAAAGGAAACACTAAATTTGGTTTCTGTTCAAATGTAGGCCCAGGAATAGAAGTAGCCTGAACCTTGCAAATCACAAGTGAGGAGCACTGACAGAGTTGTCACATGCGTGCCTCTATCATGGCTGACTCCACAATAGCATTCACTTTTAGGGCAAGTTTTCAAAGGAGCCTCAGTATGACTTCAAAGGATGCCCCTGCAATTCTCCATACTCATGGCTTTTCACTAGAAGTAATTTTCTCAGAACTCTGTGCATGTAAAATCTCAGAGTTGTGCAAGTAGGAAGCATTAACACATTCAAACCACCTGTATGTAAAAAATAACATAACATAAAATAAAATAAAAGGGCTTTTTGCCAGTGTGAATCCAGATTTTTGTATGTAAAAACTGTACATGTAAAATATATAGGCATTCATGTTGCATGCTCTACTTAGAGAAGCCAGTTGAAAATGTAGCATTTGAATGCAAAATTCATACCAAATGTTTTTACTTGCTTATTTTGACCTGGTTTATCAACTGTTGTGTGGATTAAAAATAGATAGGAGTATATCTGTGTAAGAGCCACTTTATCTGTGTTCCTCAATTATGTTATTTTGGTTACTCTGGACATTCTGCCTTTGGAGTTTTGGGCTTCAACTGGTGATGGAATTGATAACCTACTATATAAGGTGACATTTCCTTAGCCTGTGTTATACCTAAAAGCTCATTGTGCTCAAGTTAATATTAAATTATATTGAAAAGTTAGTTTTTAAAATCTATAGCCTCTGATTATAAGTGTTACCTCTCAATCACAGACTACCAGCATACAAGTACTCACTGAAAAGCCATTTTGCAGGACTTGAAAATCTTGATTACCACAGAATTAAGGACCTGGTCCTCTCATTTGAAACCAATATCAAAACTCCCACTGTCGTTAATAGGAGCAGGATTGGGCCCTAAATCTCCTGCTTAAGGGATTGGCTGGCTTCCAGGAGCTACTTGGTGGGAGAGATAATAAAGCTGAAGTGATTCTAAAAGACTGCAGGGAGTTGAATTCTGAATCACTGACTTAGAAAATACTGCCTTTGGGCATGGCACTCTTTGTACTAGCTTGGTTAAGGAGAATAAATCTCTGGTAAATATAATGGATATGTTTTAAAACTGAGCAAGAGGGACAAATATATGCCTGGTTGGATTCTGAGAAGAAATTGAAAAGGGAGAACTGGAGATGTTTGGGTTTTTTTGTTCAATGGTTTAGTGAATTACTGGCTCCACATATTTCACCCAATTCTCTCCCTTCCTTTCCTGTTGGAAGATTAAACTTTGGACAAAAATCCTTTTTGTTCAGATTGTACAGATAGTTATTTGCATCAGTCTTTATACAAGAATAACATACATTGTGAACAAAACAGAATGTAAGTAAACCAATACCACAGTGTGTATTACCCTTGCATTTCTTAAAACAAGGTAAAGCTCTTCCAGTGTCAAGACAACTTTTCAGATATTCACTATTTCCAGCTCTTTTGAATTTAACATGAATCTGGTGATAGCTGGTGTTTTTATTAAAGCCCTAACTCCTGGAGTCATATGAATACATGAAAATATCAGCTTTCATTTAAAAAAAAAGTTTCCAGGCCTCATGGTTGAAAAGAAATGCTCAAATATGTGAACCCAAAAGGCTTGCAAACTAGAAGGCAAATAAAAAAAAAGCCAAAATATTCTTACTTTTAAAAAAATTATTATTTTTAAAGCCAATCTCATGATTTAGAGGGGCCTGACTCATAGGTTTTGAATGTTTGGGATTGGCAACACTGGATGTTGGTTGCTGTGTTCTTTTCCCATCCAAATGTATGAGATAGAATTGTAGGACTGGAAGAGACCTCGAGAGGGTCTTCTAGTTCAGTCTCCTGCACTCAAGGCAGGATTAAGTATTATCTAGACCATCCCTGAGAGGTGTTTATCTAACCTACTCTTAAAAACCTCAAATGATGGAGATTCCACAAACTGCCTAGGAAAATTATTCCAGTGCTTAACTACCGTGACAGGAAGTTTTTCCTAATGTCCACGCTAAAACTCCCTTGTTGCAATTAAAACCCATCTCTTCTGGTCCTATCCTCTGAGATTGACAAGAACAATTTTTTTCCCTTCTCCTTGCAACAAGCTTTTAAATAAATGAAAACTAGTATCATGTCCTCCGTCAGTCTTCTCTTCTCCAGACTAAACAAACCCATTTTTTCAATCTTCCTTAATAGATCATGTTTTCTAGACCTATAATCATTTTTGTTGCTCTTCTCTGGACTTTCTACAATTTGTCCACATCTTTCCAGAAACGTGACACCAAGAACTGGACACAGTACTCCAGCTGAGGCCTAATCAATGTGGAGTAAAACAGAAGAATTACATCTTGTGTCTTGCTTACAACACTCCTATTGATATATCCCAGAATGATCCCAGATTTGCGTTTTTTTTGCAAAAAAGTGTTACACGGTGGACACATATTTAGTTTGGCATCCTCTGTGATGCCCAGATCTCTCTCCACAGTACTTCTTCCTAGGCAGTCATTTCCTATTTTGTATGCGTGCAACTGAGTGTTTCTTTCTAAGTTGAGTACTTTCCATTTGTCCTTATTGAATTTCATCCTGTTTACTTCAGACCATTTCTCCAGTTTGTCCAGATCATTTTGAATTTTAATCCTTTCCACCAAAGCTCCTGCAACCCCTCCCAGCTTGGTATCATCCACAAACTTTATAAGTGTACTCTCTCTGCCATTATCTAAATCATTGATGAAGATATTGAACAGGACCAGATTCAGAATTGATCCCTGTGGGACCCCACTTGATATGCCCTTCCAGCATGATTGTGAACCACTGATAACTCTCTGGGAATGGTTTTCCAACCAGTTATGCACACACCTTATGGTACCTCCATCTAGATTGTATTTCTTTAGTTTATGAATGAGTTAGGAGTATAAACATTTGGGGTTGCAGGTTTAGAGGTTATGAGAGGAGATAAACATGAAAATCCATCATCAAGAAGATCTGGTGTTTCTGGCAAAAATACTAGTGGATTGATTTGATTTACCCAAAGTGTTTAAAATTATTACTTATTGCAGTGTTTAGGTGGTTATATATGAGAGTAATGGTGTTTTATTCAAATTAATGCACATGTTCATAGACAAATATGGGTATATGTTAAAGAACTCATGTAAATTGCCTCTCGCAGACTTTATTTTCTTATTCAGGTTTAAATATTAGGATTTGGTACATGAACCGATGTGAAGTGTTTTGTCCCACATGTAGCTCATAGAAAATTAGAGGGAAAAATGGAAGAGACCTCAGGAGGTCATCCAGTCAAACCCCCTGCTCAAAGCAGGACCAACCCCAACAAAATTATCCCAGCCAGAGCTTTATCAAGCCGCACCTTAAAAACTTCTAAGGATGGAGATTCCACCACCTCCCTAGGTAACCTATTCCAGTGCTTCACCACCCTTCTAGTGACATTTTTTCCCTAATATCCAACCTCGACCTCCCCCACGGCAACATGAGACATGGCTCTTTGTTCTGTCATCTTCCACCACTGAGAACAGCCGAGGTCCATCCTCCTTGGAACCCCTCTTCAGCTAGTTGAAGGCTACTATCAAATCCCCCCTCACTCTTCTCTTCTGCAGACTAAACAAGACCAGTTCTCTCAACCTCTCCTCATAAGAAAAGGTAAGAGGACTGCAGATGCAGGTGGAAACCATGATTGAG
>ML675604.1:81055635-81066156 GCA_007922155.1 Mesoclemmys tuberculata | reverse complement strand
GGTCCCTTCTGACCTATGAGTCTATGAGTCTATGAGTCTATAAGCCATGTGCCCCAATCCCATAATCATTTTTGTTACCCTCCACTGGACTCTCTCCAATTTGTTCACATTCTTCCTGTAGTGTGGGGCCCACAACTGGATATTCCAGCATTCCAAAATGTGGCCTCAACAGTGCTGAATAGAGGGGAATAATCACTTCCCCTCAATCTGCTGGCAATGTTTTTACTAATGCAGCCCAATATGCCATTAGTCTTTTTGACAACAAGGACAACCGGTTGACTCATGCTTCTTGTCCCCTGTAAGCCCCAGGTCCTTGTCCATAGAACTGCTGTTTAGCCAGTCAGTCCCCAGTCTGTAGCAATGCATGGGATTCTTCCTTCCTAAGTGCAGGAATCTGCACTTGTCCTTGTTGAACCTCATCAGAATTATTTTGGCCCAATCCTCCAATTTATAGGATAGTCTGTATCTTATTCCTACCCTCCAGACTACCTACCACTCCCCACAGCTTAGTGTCATCCACAAGATCATTAATGAAATTGTTGAACAAAACCAGCCCCAGGACCAACCACTGAGGCACTCTGCTTGATACTGGGTGCTAACTAGGCATCAAGCCATTGATCGCTATCCTTTGAACTCGATGAACTAGCCAGCTTTCTATCCACCTTATAGTCTATTCATCAAACCCAAACTTCTGTAATTTGCTGACAAGAATACTGTGAAAAGCTTTTCTAAAGTCAAGATATATCACATCCACCACTTTGCACATATCCAACAGAGCAAGTCATCTCATCATAGAAGAGAGTCAGGGTGGTCAGGCATGACTTGCCCATGGCAAATCCATGCTGACTGTTCCTGATCACCTTCCTATCCTCCAAGTTACCAATAAAGTGCTATTACTTAGAAACAGCCGTTTGTTGAACTGAAGCAAAATGTTTTGCATCAGGTGAGTTCACTATTAATTTGTGTCCTGAGCTGCCACCGTGGAGTTGGAGTTCCAATATCCCCATTCTTCCCTGTGGGCCAAGCTCCCTGGACAGATTTCATCTCCCATGACGCAGTTTGATATTTCATATGGCTGAGCCACCAGAGTTCATCATGTAAGCTGCACTTTGGGTGCCTCCTGCCCACATTCTTCCCCATAGGCTGGGCTCCCTGGCCCCACTATGAGTACCATGAAGCTTTGCAGCCACGAAAGCAGACAGTTTAAAGTTGAACTGATCTGAAACTAAATGTTTCGGTTGGACAACCCAAAATCAACATTTAGGAATGTAAAAAAGTTTTTATTTTTATCAAAATTTACAAAACAATTTCTTTTTTTGACCTTTCTGAATCAAAATTTTTCAGAAATTTTTGCTCCAGAAAAAGTTTAAATATTCTGATTTTTCATCCCAGTGCAGGATAAAAAATAATGTGAATTTCCCACAGGACATATATTCTGATTTTCCATCAAGGCTAATTAAATATAGCACCTGCATAGGGTTTGGCTTTATTACCTAAGGTTACTCAAACTAAACAAACTCCAGTATAAGCCATTTCTAGACCTGGCTGCTTGAAGGTTTTTATCTTAGGACTGCTCTGTTCTCAGCCTTATGTCCATCTTTAGGGGACTACTCTCCCTTTATATTGATGGTGTAGTTTAATGATCCTCATTAAGACGGTAGAAATCAACCTCTAAAAGTTCCTTTCAGAATTTTAGTACTAGGAGATCAGGAGAAAATTGCCTTCCTGTTAAACTTCTCCTATAGCCTACAGTATAAAAAGGCAATGTTTGTATTTTACCATATTCTTTCAAGAAAGACAAACTCTTAATAACATTGATGGGAAACTGCTGAGCAAAAAAAGTCAGAATGACAAGCAGAATGCCATACAGAAGCAATGTTTGTTTCTCTTTATGATGAGCTAAAAAAGGGAAGTATAGAGTGAAAAAATAAATATTCAGAATTGCCCACAGAATATCAAATACAGCAATGAATTCACTAGTTAGCCAAATATTCTCCTATTAAATATATACATTCATTTGTATACAATATTTTAACTATGAATTCCTCAAATATCTTAAAGTTAACACTGAGTAAAAAATATGCAGATTGGATTTCTAATTTAGGAGAGGGAAGGACCAAAGTTGTGCTTGGTGTTTAGCTGTTAATTTTAGAGACAATTAAAGAATAAGATACATCCCCAGGAGATTTTAACAGATAGCATGTTTTATTGCTTTATATTTTTCCTGTTTCTCTCATATTTATTTCACAATAAAAGTAAGATGTTAAGTCGAAAAAAATATTCATGAATATGAACCATCAATGGCCCAATGTAAATGTATCCATTTAGGAACAAAGACTGTAGGCCAGACTTAAAATATAGAGAACTGTATCTTGGGAAGCTATGACCCTTAAAAAGTTTTGCATGTTTTGGTGGATAAATAGCTTAACATGAGCTAAGTGTGACACTGTGGCCAAAAGGAATAATGCAATCCTTGGATGCGTAAGTAGGGGAATGTTTAGTACAAGTAGAGAGAGAATTTTTCCTCTGTCTCTGGCACAGGTGTGATCACTGCTGCAATATGGTGTCCACAGTTTAACAAGGATGTCGATAAATTGGAAAGGGTTCAGGGAAGACTCATGAGAATGATTAAAAGATTAGAAAACCTGCCTTATAGTGATAGACTCAAGGAGTTCAATCTAATTTAACAAAGAAGGTTAAGGGGTGACTTGATCAGTCTATAAGTATTTATATGAGGAATAAGTATTTGATAATTGACTCTTCACTCTAGCAGATGGAGATATGAGATCCAATAGCTGAAAGTTGAATCTAGACAAAGTCAGATTGGAAATAAGGTATACATTTGTAATAGTGAGAGTAGCTAACCATTACAACAATTTATCAAGGGTTGTGGTGGATTCTCCATCACTTACAATTTTTAATTCAAAGTTGGATGTTTTTCAAAAAGATATGCTCTGGTTTAGACTAGATGATTACTGAGGTCCTTTTTGGCCTTAGAATCTATGATTTTATGAATTTCCCCGCGTAAAATATCTTCCTAATGCTACTTAAGATTTTTCACCCTTCAGTTGATATTCATCTTGTTTGTTCTAATTTGTCTCTTCAACTGATACAAACATATAGCTTTTCCTGATCCATTTTTTCCTTTAAATTCTGCTACACCTGGGTTGTGAAGAAATGGTTACTAGAACCAGACATGCAGAAGGCAGTGACATCGCCAATACATTTTGAATAGCCCACAAAATTCTTCCTTGCTCAGCTTATAAAACTGATTGAGTGTGTATGTATCCATCCTGTGGCAAAGTACCCCTTCAGTCTTGCCAAGTGATGGCTGTCGGAACAGGCCTAGGGTAAATCTACTCTACCCTGGCTGTGTCATTGGCTTCTCCCTTCAATGCCTTTCCATTAGCATCTGTGGGGAGGGCCTTGGCTTGGGCCTGTGGAACTTCCTTCCATCCCACCAGGAGGGGGGTGAGTCAGTTACTGTATCTCAACCAGACCCCAGGGAGTACCTTTTTTGGCTCCTTCACTGCAGCTATAGATCGGGCCATCTTGCCTTGAGGTCAAAGCGCTATCAGCCTTTTCCTTCCAAGCTGGTGTCTGGGGTTTTTTCTTCTGCTGCTCCCCTCCTGGGGAGAAGCACTATCTCCTCTTATGGGGAAGTCTCCTCTTACTGCCACAAGCATTATGGCAAATTGTGTCTTTCTCCACCCCCTTCTCTCTAAGGGAGGTGGGGGTTTTAATAGGCCTGGAGTAGCCTTTGATTGGGTTTAGGTGTTTCTAACTAACCTGCAGTAACCTCTCCCCGGCCTGCAGGGAAAAGGGCCTTTAGCATCCTAGGGCTGAAGTACCTCAAGTACCTTTTATAGCCCACCAACCTGACTTTATCACAATGCACGTGCATTCACAGATGAAGAGCCTAGATTTCTCCTCAGCTTTATGCTGGCTTTATATTCTGGCACAGAATCCTGGCAGAAAAAAGTCAGTCAGCAAAGGAAGATATGGCGATAAGAAGCAACTGCAACTTCCTCTCTATCAAGAGTCTCAGGCCCAGTGCAATTCACAATGACTTGTGTTAGGAAGGCAGAATTCATGTGATTTGTGCTGATTTATATATTGTAAATGTTTTTATTCAAAGGTCCTGATACAGAAATCAAGGTACGCAATGTTATGTATATTTGGGGCAAGGTAATATAAATGTCTGATTACTTTTTTAATCTATGGTGAGATTGACTTCATTTAAGGAAAAATTAAGTGCTTTTGAAAAAAACCAAACAAAAAAACTTTATTGAGACATTAGTTTAAAAGACAGAGGTTTGAGAGCCATAAGCAAAAGTATACAAGTAGGATTTTCAAAAGAACCTTAGTGACTCTGGAAAACAAGTCCTATTAAAAATGAATGAGCCTTGGGCTTCTAAATCACTTAGATACTTTTGAAAATCACTCCCAACATGCACAAAAATACACCTATAACTGGTCAAACAATATGGCAATTCCAGATGTAAACTAATTAAATGCTCATTCAGGGTGCAAATTAGGCAGCTAACTAGCAATTATTATTATATTACTTTATTTGTTTTATTTCAGTAACACCTAGGAGCACCAGTCATGGACCAGGACCCCCATTGTGCTAGGGCGTGTACAGGCAGTAATTGCATATGCAGCCATATGTGCAGTTTTGCACAGATCTGGGATGAGATCTTCATCCCCACTCTACATTTATGTAACATACATGGGCCAGAGTGGCATAAAGGAACCCTAAAAGCCTTTGTTCTCGCCAAGGGAGGATTTTTCCAGTGTAGGCATTGCTGCTGATAGCCATTAGGCTAATTTCCAAGGACCCCTTCATAAGCTCTAGTTTAAGGAGTGCAACAGAGTATAGGAAGGGCTGAGGCCTTTAGTATATAGGTTGACCAGATAGCAAGTATGAAAAATTGGGAAAAGATGTGGCGGGTACCAGGCACCTATATAAGAAAAAACCCTGAACATTAAGACTGTTCGTATCAAATCCAGACATCTCATCACCCTAATCATATACTCCCAGGAGGCTATAATTTAGGGTTTATCTATACATGGAAACTAATACAGAATACGTTTGTGAGTTTTAAGTTGTAAAACTATTTTGCAACTTAATTAAGCTAATTAGGAATAAATCATTTGGTCCAGAAAAAGAGTATACATCAGGAACAGGATGAATTACTCTCTGTGTAGACAAGTCCTACACTGTCTTAATTATTTCAGGGATACCAAAGCACCCCAGGATTGCAAGTGTGCAAAGGCAGTTTAAAGTTCCTCTCCCACTGAGCTATGAGGCTATGCTGCTCCTCTTTGAGGCACAACACAGAATCTCATCCCTGGTTTCTTCCTTTCTAATTTGCCAAAATGTGACCCACTATAACCCTGTATAGATTAGGGCATTTTTGAAAATGTGATAGTTAATGCATTTTAAGCATGACTTTGCCTGTAATATAGAAACCATTTATCAGATTTTCAAAGGTCAAATTTGCACGTCCACCCTTCCCTATTATCTCCCAGTGTCCAAGCAATGCCAAAAGCTGGTACTGGCCTTACAAATCCACTTCACTTTCGAGCTGACAATCAGAAAGCAGACTTTTTTTATATTAATCTACTTACCAACCTCATTTTCTTCTGTTATTAGCATTAATATTCCTGCTCCTAATATAATTCCAGTACTACAATGAAAATACTCAAGTTTCCTTGAGGAACCTTCTGAAATATTGATCTCCTGTCTAGCTAAAATTAATAAAGTATTGATTAATCTTCAAGTAAATTAATGGTCTCAGGCCATTAACCCAACCTGTTTCTGAGTATATTGACTTTTATTTTTATGCATTTGTAAATTATCCTCAAATGAGACACATTGCATATTTACTAAAAAATAGCCATTTGATCAACTGAAGTGAAGCTCTGTATTTGTGAGACTAACTTTACAGGGATTCTATTCCTCCTGATTAATGGTGATAAACTACTTCCTGAAATATGAAGTTACTCCAAGAACATGTGTAGCACTACCAATGAATATACCACAAAATCTACATTAACAATAGGAATACAATTTCTGTTTGTCCAAACAATGTACGGTGATAGCAAGCAAAGACAATGGATAAAAACAATGGCATGATATCGTGTGCGATAAATTAGCAGATTGGTTTTCAGGGATTGGTTTTTCATTTTGTCAATATTGATTGCATATTCTAGTACTATTAATAGGCAATAACAATCAAAATAAATACAATACAAATCAGCACAAGTTATTTGTTTGCTGGGGATAAAACTGAATAAAACTGGCTTGGATTAATTAGACATCACTATATAAATGACCACGATAGCATTTAAGACCAGATTCTGATACTTACATTAAGTTGTTCCTTACTTCAGAAGAAGTCTCACTGAACCTATGGGACTATTCCCCTGAGGAAGTTTCAGAATTTAACCTATACTATACTCATATCTGGTACTGTGGGATCCAAGGAACCTATAAAAAGGAAACGGTTATCCAGCCCTTAAAACAAATATAACTTCCTCTATGAGACAAACATAGTCAATAGGCAGAAGTTCCTGTTATCCATGTTATAAGTGTCTCACAGCCTGATTTGCATAGATGAGTGTTCTAAAAAACCATTCCTCCATAGGAAAATGCTGCAAAGGAGGTACTTGATCCTGCAAAGCTTTAAGTCCCCTTTGAGAGGCGCTAAACATCCTCCAGTTCTTGTGACCTCAAAAGAGATGCTCAGAACCTTGTCAGATAGGGTCATAATTAGACAATGAATCCTTGATACATTATACAACATCAGAAATAAAGTTACAATGTATGGGTTGGGTTATACATAAGCACTCACAAACAATTATCAGAAAGCTTCTGCTTTTTCAATTCAAAATGTTTAGATGGTAAGTGTTTTCCATTCCCACTCTCCCACTTCACCAAGCAATGGCTAACTGACTTTTTTTTATTTTCCCTCTGAAACTACTCAAAATGAGAACATCAAAGTTCAGGAACAACATCAACAACAATTTTTAATTTAGTAGCACATGTTTCTGAGACATTGTGAGAGTTGAAGATGCTTCTGTAAACACATTTTACCTGAAAGTTTAGGTTAGTAAAATGTGTTAATTCAGCAGCTGTCTAATGACATGGGTCAGCCAGTGCTAAAACATATATGGTTGATAAAGGTCAGCCTTTAACTACCTGAAAGGGGGCTCCAGGGAGGATAGAACTAGACTGTTTACAGTGGTAGTAGATGGCAGAACTAGGAGCAATGGTCTCAGATTGCAGTGGGGGGAGATGCAGGTTGGATATTAGGAAAAGCATTTTCACTAGGAGCGTGGTAAAGTATTGGAATGGGTTACCTAGAGAGGTTGTGAAATCTCCATCCTTAGAGGTTTTTAAGGAGTGACTTGACAAATCCCTGCCTAGGATGATTTAGGTGAGGTTGGTCCTGTTTTGAGCAAGGAGTTGGACTAGATGACCTCCTGGGGTTCCTTCCAACCTTAATCTTCTATGATTCTATGGCTGCAGTTTAGCCAGATCAAGGAAAGAAAATGGTATTTTAAATGTTTATGTGGAGCAAACCATTTCTGAGAGCTGTGTAGGCCGTTCTTGAAGCGTTCCTAGCCATGGGCACCTAGATGACTCTACAGCACATTTAACAGGCATGCAAGGTGGGAGGGAAACATATTGGAGGTATTCCACAGCTGTGGCTGGAACACAACCAACATTATGGCCCTTTAGGGTTACCACAATCTCCTATACTTTAAAACAGAAAGGGGACTACTCTCAGTGCTTCTTTTGGAGCTGCCCCTACTCAGCTGTGACTAGTGCTAGAAAGCAGTGTACCATCGAGATTTGTTTGCTTAACCTAGTAAGTCACTGCAGAAAAGCAAGTCTTTCACGATAAGCTATCTGCAACATAATGAAATGATAAAATTATTATTACTATTAATAATTATTATTATTATTATTGGAAGAGCAAATAGTTTATTGCTATGAAACATTTGTCTAGCAATACAGAGAATTAATTTAATGAGTTGTAAAATAGTTGAAGTCCCCAAATCATAAAGTCCTTATACAAAAGAAGTATGTAAGTACCCTAAACATTGGTTATGTTAAAGATACCCAAATTCTAACTGAGAAATGTCACACACAAAAAGGGAATAATGTACTGGAAAATAAGGCAAAAGAAACTATTAAGCCTTCAGCTATTGATTCTTACCTTTTAAAGAGAAAAAGCTCTTTTAAAATGTGTATTTGTCATGAGTACAAGAATAAGAAACAAGAATAAGTACAAGAAAAATCTTACATCTTTGAAGAATTGTTTACTATTGTTTCTGAAAAATATAAACTTTTGTTGGAGAAAGCTGCTATAGAAATCTACACTTTACAAGGAAATATTTAAGTCTTATGATTGCCAAAAGTAGAGCTAATGATTTCATTTACGTAAGGATTTTGTTAAATTTCCTCTACTGTAACCCATAGGGCTAGCTTGCCTTTATTTTATTCACTGCCTTGCCTTTATTCTGCTCAGCAGTAAGGCAAGAAATTGAAAGGCCTGTTCTCTGTAAGACATTAGCTTCAGCAGCTGGCATAAGGCTTGCGGCCTATGAGCTCTGGCACAGATAAATGGCCCAATGGTAACCCCCAAGTTTTGGGGAACTCAGAATAGAGTATGTAAGGGGGAATTTTGTCAAACTTTACAATAATAACACCAGCCAACTACAAGATCATGAGCTAACATCCACAGATATTTGACCACAAGAGTGCCATGGTGTAGGTCAGAACTGTATATAGTTAACTTACCTGTGTATTACATTTTGGTGAGAGCACTAGTAGGAAGCTTACATTTATGAATGAGTTGCGGAACATGTGCAAAGACTGAAACGTGCATTACAGTGAACTATTGCATACAAAGAACTGAGGTCTTGGGTGCAAAAAACTGAGGTATTGAGTGCAAAAGACTGTGCCGTGTGCACTTGAGCAGGAAGACTTCCTATTGGACAAACCGGGAGATACTTAAGACTTGGGACTCGAGTGTTCTGGGCTGTCCTTTTGAGTGACAGCATGCAGCCAATCCTCAAGAAAGAAAATCTACAGACCAAGATATCAACCTATTGTTTTCATACTCTTTTGACTGATTCCTGGGTCTGTTTCTCTTTCTGTTACCTGTGTAACCCCGAAGAAGGTCACCTAGATTCCTAGAGCTCTGTGTGTTGGTAGCTCAGGGAGGGGGAGTCAAGGAAGACTCAGAGTCTGCCTGGCAACCAATAGGGATGAAGATACCCCTCCCAGGGAGCTCAGGAGAGGAGCAGTTTGGAGCCAACGGGAAAAGGTGAAGGACTGGCTGTGTGGGAGCTGATGAACCCAGACCTGAATGCAGGGTTCCCCCTGAGAACTGGTCTCTGGGGACCAGAAAGCAAGATTCCCTCAGTTTGTGCCCTTCCTGCTCCAAGGTGTCTCCCAGTTTGTAGAGCATTGTTGGGAAAACTTCCCCCAGCAGACTGAGTTAGCCTTCAAGATCCCTAGAAGGGAGAATCACCACATGGCAAGCTCTGCTCTGGCTGCTAGTCTAGGGCCACAGCCTGCTGTGAGTCAGCCTGGGTGCTGGGGTGGGAGACAAGTTTGGATTTTTGGTGTTGTTTTGTAATCTGCACCTTGAGCCCTGCACCCCTTGATGTGGAGGGTAAATACTGGAACCAGAAGCAGCCTGATGCCTGCATGAAGAGGATCTCTGCCAGCAGATACCAGACCTTCTGCAGATACTGAGGAGTCCAGAGTCATCTCTGACCCTGAGGATCATTCCCGGAGCATGTGAATACATGAACTGCTAGTTAGCTATTCAGGAAATTGTCTGGGGAACCCCTACTTCCTGAATGGCGTCCTTTAGCCAGAGAGTAAGGATTTGGGGGATTTTGATAATCTGCTGCCTATTAAACCTGCAGAGGGGCTGACCACCTTATCCTAATTGTGAGTCTTTTGGACTGTGCTGAACCCAGTCACACTGCTAAACCGCTGCCCATAAGATATTGTGGTCACAGGTCATCAAGGGCCCCATCAAAGTATGTGCACCAATGGGACGCTAATTTTACAATTGCTACATTAGCTCATGTGACTGGTGAGCCTAAGAATAGTGTTTTACCCTGTTGTGTTATATTTATCTCCTGTTTAATAGAATGGCTGTGTAGAATATATTGTATGTGTTTGCGTTATTCCTTGAGAGTTTCCAAGTATCTGGCAAGTAAGTAGGCTAGAATTTTCTTTCAAGATGCTCTGGTGACCCTGCCAGGAAGGAGCAAGGGGGGTGAAGTCACTGCCAATTAAACTCATAGGGAAAAAAACAAAGCAAATACACCCTGCTGAGTGGGTGGCAGGATCCGTAAGAACCCAGGCCTGTCCATCAAAACCTATATGCAGATTGGCGTTAAAGAAGGTAACAGGGTGGAGAGGCGTGTTATATCTGCGTTCCAGTCTCATAGACTCATAGACTCATAGACTCATAGGTCAGAAGG
>ML675604.1:80863291-81055235 GCA_007922155.1 Mesoclemmys tuberculata | reverse complement strand
CCATCCGCTATCACATCCAGAAACATCTGACCCCTATTGTTCTTGCAGTCAGCTCTGTTCCAGGTCGTTCACCTATCCTGTCAGTCATAGATGGTAATGTACAGCTTTGTTCTATACATGGACCCATGTGTTTATGTTTAGTGGTAAGGGATCTTGGCTTCAAGTTTATTCTCTGGTTAACCACGAGCTGTTTATTCTGTGAATAAACTGTTATCCTTGTTACATTTTTTACACCTGTCTAGATAATAGTCATTCCTAAGCCGGTGATTAGATACAGTCGGGTGGAGAACATGGGTGAAAGAGGGGGTTTTAATAGACATTAAACACGTCCTTTAGAGAAAGAGAATTTCTCCTGTCAGCAAAATTCTTCCTAACAATGGCAACAAATTGGCATTTAAGATAACAAGTTGAGATCACTAACCCATAGGAGAAAGGCAACTCAACATTAGTAGGATGAGGAAATACAAATAAGGAAGACGGAAGAAACCCCTACTGAATATGCATTAGATAGTGGAGTTAGCATAACATATTATAAAAGTTGTATCCCAGCCTGGGTGCAGGAGGAGAGAAAGATGTAAACCTTGGAAAATACCATAATTATGGCCACTGGTGATGAGGAGGATAATGGCTAACATTTCAGTTTGTTCTGCAAGGAATGGTGTGAGTAAAAATATATGAATAAATAGTAAATAGGAGGGTTCCAATAGTGTAAGTGTTGCAACTGTGCACACTAGGGTACCCAACTATACAATAATTTTAATAATACTGGACCTGTGATAAAAACTGTCAACCCTCAATCTGATAAATGGAAATTCTTAAATAATCAATATAATTAATAAATAATCTATAGATCAGGTTACAGTACTACATAATTTTAATTCTATAAAATAGTAACTTTTTTCTCAACCTGAAAAAACAGTATTTGAATATGTTACATCTCTGCCCCTGTGTATATTGCATATTGTCCCAATGTATATTGCATTTAATACAACCACATATCAAAAATGATTTGCAAAAGAAAAAATTAATCTTCAAAAGGAACTTCTGACTTAAAATGCAGATTACTTTCCTGAAACTTGCAGTTTCTTATGCAAATGTTCTTATCTAATAAATGCTATTATATTCTGAACTTTTAAATACATTCCCTGTATTTATACACATATATTGTCAGTTTCGTGACTTGCTCTGTGATATAGGCCTTCAAGAGGGACTTTCACATGTGAAAAACTTTGAAATATTCTTTAGAAATAAATCCATTAATAAAACCCAGACTCTTCTAGTTCTTCTACCTTTAACTAATAATCACCAGAGACCAAATTCTTCTCAAATTACACATGAAGCCCTGTTGAATCCAAACAGACTGCATGAACTTAATACAGTATACTTTGAACCATTGTTTTGAAATATAAATATTTTCATCATGCAAAGACGTAAAAATATTGAATTTGTGCCTTTCTATTAAAATAAGGTGCTAAATTATTCTCAGAAGTAAAACCAGTGTAAATTCAGAGTAATCTGTCTTCAGCAGAGTTACTATACTTACATATGTATAACTGAGGTCAAAATCTGGCCAGCATAACATTTTTAAGAGGTTTTAGTTGAAATTAATAAAAAAATTCTTAACTAAACTTTCAGAAACTAATTTTGTTTTCATGGAAGTCTTGCCCACCACTTGTAGCACCACTATTTGAACAAATTTCATAAAATGAAATCCAACTATCCCAGACATATCTTGAAAAGTTTGGTTTCTTAGGCAACTGAAGCATCTTTCTTCTTTCCACTTTTCTGCTCAATAAAATCAGCACCATTTGATTTTCATTGGTTAAGTATGTATAAAAACAGGTTAATAATTTAAATTATTATCTGATGTCTGTTTTTTATTATCTTATTTATGAAAGGCTTGCCCGATCTATGCATAGATTTGAAGATCAGCCTCAGAAGACCTGGATAGATGCATGAAAGAAGCAAACCTTGCTATGCACTTGTGTCAGAATGAAAATTGGGATTTACAGTTATTAATTAAACGTTCACATTTGCAATAGTAAATGGACACTGTTGTATTTTTGTAAATGTAATTTACCACCCAAATAAAAAATTTAATCAGATGTTGATCCGGGGTTGGGTAGGATTGTGTAATTTTAGAGCTTTAATTTAAGCTTAGTATTTGGAAGCTGACACATGTTGTTAAAGACCTGTGGCTATATTGCTGTTAAGATGCTTACATAGACAAGCTCATATGCAGTCGGGAATGATTGCAGTCAAAGATTGTCTTGACTAAAAATAACCAGCTAAAATGGATAAACAAATTCTAACAGACTTTTACTAAGTTAACAGGTAGCTATGGAAACCACTGGAAAGCTCTAGAGAAATGCAGAATATCCTATTATATAGCGAAAGAAAAATGCATAGGAAGAGCTTCTACTCTGTGACTAGCAGGACTTGTCACTCAGGGTATGTCTACATTGCAAAGAAGAACCTATGTCATGGACTTTCAGAACACAGGTCATTTGACTTGGGCTTGGGATGTGGGGCTAAAAATAGCAATGTAGACATTCCACCTCAGGCTGGAGTCTGAATCCAGGACCCTAAACCTCGCAAAGCTTCATAGGTTGGCTCTAGACCAAGCAGGAACATCTACACTGCTATTTATAGCCCTGCAGCCAGAGCCCCATGAACTAAGATCAATTGACCCAAGCTTTAAGACTCAGTGCCATAGATTTTTCTTTGCAGTGTAGACAAACTCCAAAAAACCCTGATTCCCTATGCAGTGGCCTGAGCTAAGTAGATTGAACAAAATAATATTAACAAAGATAAAGTCATCTTCCAAATGCAACCATGTTACTGGCTGCCAGCACAAAGCAATTGACTTCAGGCTGAGTGTTAAGTACCCCTGTTCACACATTCCTTTAAAATATTACTCTTTCACACAATTTCTTCCCCTCTTTACTATCATCTTCTTGCTTTTTATAAATTTCATGCAGTTTAAGGCCTGTAGGGACCATTAGATCATCTAGCGTGACCTCACATGTAATACAGGCCATGAAATTTCAGCCAGATACCCCTGTACTAAACCTAATTATATTAGTTAGTTAGACTAAAGAATTTCGGTCTCCACAGATTAAACTGCTGTGTGCTACAGGTAAAGAAAAAGAGAGGCTGAGATGCTATCAATGCCCAAGGTCCCTGCAATGGCAGGGAATGGATTAGGGCTCATATGCCTAGATGGTTCTAGCAGGATATCCATACCCTATGCTGCAGAGGAAGGCCAAAAAACAAAAACAAAAAACTCCCAATATCTCTGCCAATCTGACCTGGGGAAAACTACTTCCCAACCTCAAATCTAGTGATCAGTTTGACCTGGAGAATGAGAGCAAGACACACAAGCCTGGTATCTAAGAAAAAGGACTTTGGGCTCCACCTTAGCATACTGATCCATTCTGGCCTATATGATTCAGAGGAAGGGAAGGTGGGGGAAACAAACCCAGAATACATCTAGTTAATTGTGCATAGAGGCAGGAGACCAGCTGAAGTCTTTCTGTCTAACTGATCTCAAATACAGACAGGACAGGATTAATTCATCCTTGTAACAGTACTGAAAGCAGTGTGACAGGCTGAAAATGGCAAAGGCAACTCTGATTCTGGTGTGAAAGATGCTAGTGGTGAAAAGACCAGGACATATCAAACCTCAAAGTCTTTCCTAATCTGGAACTCATCTACTTGGTATTCCTTCCCTGCCACTCACAAGTTCATAAAACAGTCCTAATGACATACCAGAGCTTTTGAGTTCACATACAGCCAAGCTGGCAAGGCAACACCACTGTTGCTCCCAGCTCACTGCAAAGGACTGTTCTAACTTACCCCTTTTGGAATGATGCCAAGGAAATATTCAGTTGGCCTAGGATCACTGAAATGCATTGCAGTCTGACTCTTCCATACATGCACCTAGTGTAAAGATGCAGGGAGGGAAACTTCATATGCCTGATTAAGGAAGTTTTAAATCTCCTTTGTACCAGTGGAGTAGCACAAAAATATTCCAGTTGTTTCAGTTTCTCCAAATGACTTTTTTTCAGTTTCTATTTCACAGAGAATTTCAATTTTTTTTATTTTCATTCCAAATCATAATAAAACCAGATTTTGAAATTCCATAATTCCACAGAAAATGGAATTACTGTTCTCCACACAGTGCTATCTGAATCTTTAAGAATAAAAGAACAGCCATACTGGGTCAGACCAGTGGTCCACCTAGACCAGTATCCTGTCTCTTGACAGTGGCTAATGTCAGATGCTTCAGAGGGAATGAACAGAACAGGGTAATTATCACGTGATCTATCTCCTGTTGTCCACTCCCAGCTTCTGGATCTCAGAGGCTAGGGACACCCAGAGCATGAGGTTACATCCCTGACTGTTTTAATTAATGGCCATTGATAGATCTATCCTCCTTGAATTATGTAATTCGCTTTTGAAACCGGATATACTTTTGGCCTTTACAACATGCCCCAGCAACAAGTTCCACAGGTTGACTCTTGTGTGCAGAAGTATTTACTTGTTTGTTTTAAACCTGCTTCCTATTAATTTCACTGGGTGACACCTGGTTCTTGTGCTTTGTGAATAAGTAAATAACACTTCCTTTTTCACTTTCTCCATACCATTCATGATTTTATAGACCTCTCTCTTATCCCCCCCTTATTCATCTCTTTTTCAAGCTGAAACATCCCAGTCTTTTTAATTTCTCCTCAAATGGAAGCTGTTCCATACCGTTAATTCATTTTTGTTGCCCTTCTCTGTACCTTTTCCACTTTTTTTTTTGAGGTGAGGTAACCTCAACTGTCTGCAGAATTCAAGGTATACCATGCATTTATATAGTGTCATTATGATATTACCTGCCTTATTATCTATCCCTTTTCTAATGTTTCCTAAGATTCTGATAGCTTTTTTGACTGCCACTGCACAATGAGAGGTTGTTTTCAGAGAGCTATCCACAATGACTCCAAGATCTCTTTTTTGAGTGTTAACTGCTAACTTAGACACCATCATTTTGTATGTATCGTTGGGATTGTTTTCCAATGTGCATTATTTCTCATCTATTAACACTGAATTTCAGCTACCATTTTTTTGCCTAGCCTTTGTCAAAGGCTTTCTGAAAGCCTTTCAAAACATCTTTATTGTAATGATGTTCCAAATAAAACAACTTTTTTTCAATTGCCATCACATTTACCCAAAATATTCTACCACATGCCCAAATCTTACCTAAAAGTTGTGTTGACAGTCTGACCTTTTTGTGCCAATTTAAGAGTAGAGAGGCAAAATCAAGCTTTAAACAGAAACACAGCTGAAACTTAACTATGCCATAATACTCCATAACAAAATGATGTCATCAGAATATGGACCAGTTTTATATTGTTCTTTATCTTTTGTTACAGTAATTAATCTTTTAGAGTTCCAGATGTATCATGAACATGGGTCTAACAAAACTAAGGGAGAAAGTGGGCACCCTGGTCTAGAACTCCTTTACTATTTAAAAAGATGAAAGTGGATTTCATTCACTCTCTGTACTGTCTGAAAATGATAGCAAATAGCTTTCACCCAGATAATCAATTATTGGCTTATCTCAAATGTTGACAGAGCTGTTTTCAAATATCTTCACTCTACCCACTCAAATGCTTTCTCTTCATTTAGAGATGGAAGTACCAGAGGTTTTTTTTTTTGATTGGATGGAGTGGAGTATTCCTAAAACTCCCAAATTATGTTACATTCTTCTCTCTTATACAGCCTAGCTGGTCTTTATTTAAACTACTTTTTGGTAATATTTTTACAGCTGCATACAATAAGGAAAGATGAATATATTGATAGGCATAGGTATGTATGATAGTGACTGTGATATTACGATTCAAACTGAAAGTAATTCTTCCCCATTTAATAATACACGGTACATTAAATAGGTGAGCATGAAGGCCCACTTAGTCTGTTTTAAACGCTTTATCATATTCCACTGGTGAACCACCAGACCCAAGGTCTTTTCCATTTTTTGTAATATTTACAACTTTTATAACTTCTAGTATTGCAGCATCTTTCTCTTCAGATTTCTGTATGTTTGTTCCAGAAGCATTTTACATACGGCATATGAGTTTGGGCTTTGTTACATAAAGTACTATAAAAGTCATCAAATACTTCTCCAGTTTTGCTAGGGTGAGTCATAGTTTGGCCCTGTTCATCCTGTTCTGGCAGAATAACTTAACTTTAATTTTTTAGCTATCAGTATCTCATTTATTCCAATTTCTGTACATTTTAGGGCTTTTTCTGTTATATGTATAAGGTAATTAGTTTGGTTCATTTATAAATCCTTTTAGAATTTTAAATCTGTTACAGATTATTTCTAATTTAGCAACTGTTTGTTCTAGTTACAACTTGTGCTACAGTGTCTCTTATTAAAGTTTATAAAATTCCTTTTCATAACAGCTTTCATATCATAATCTTCTTTGTATATGCTCTGGATCATTCTTTTCATAGTATTGAGTAAGATTTCAATTAAATAATTCAATTATTTGATAGTCTAGCAATAGAAGGCAATTTAGTCTTCCAGCTTTTTGGTGAGAGGTCTCTTCTTAATTAGTATTCACAATATTAATTGGGAGCTGATCTGACCCAAGTGATAAGTCTTATGTTAATTGTATGTGTTTTCTACATAAGGGCATCAGGGATGAGAACCATGTCTGGTTTTTGTGTATTTAAAACTAGGATAATAAATCTTATTGGTGAGATTATAGTCCTTTTTTTAAGATAACTCTGTCTTAATCATAGTATATAAGAGATGAAACAATTAGTCCCTTGTCTACCTGTATTCTAATATACAAGCAGCTTAATCTGGCAATTAAATTCTTTTGTCTATAATGACTTTCCCTTCTTTGAAAGTATTAAGTGGTACAGAAAAAAAAATAATATTTACAATTTTGATTGGGACATATACTGTGCTCATCATTTTCAGCCTATTCTTGCAGTGTCCACCCACACAGATCACAATAATGCAGGATCAGGGTCTAAATACTCTTGAAAATAGCAGATATAGTAATCACAAATTTGTTCATTTTATGGAATTATTGTATATTTAGAGTAGAAAATATCTCTTTTTTTTTTTTGTAATATATGGAAATACATAAAAATTTGACCCTGACATATACCATTAAAATATCCTTCTTGAGCTCCTTGGAAGTGAATTTCTTGGAGATCTTTTATTTTAAGGCTTTTTATTCAGCTCTGTGTTTTCTTTATGTATTTCAGTATTTTATTAATCCCTTAATAGTGAATAAATTCTAATTTACTTTTAATTGCCATCAGTGTGTTATGAATGTCTGCTCTCTTATTGTGTCCTGCAGAAGTCAACAGAAACTTTACAATTTATTTCAGTGGGCATAGGACCAAGCCCTACTGCCTATTTCAGAAAATAGTTATTTACAACAGCTTTAATTGCTGGTAGTACTTTTGATCCCTCTGTTTTGCCTGATTTGGGCACTATCTAGATTTCCTGTTTTCACTGAATGTCTTCTCCACCTTCTCTCTTTTTCATTTGTTTATTTGTGAAAATAGCGCTTGAACTCGAGGTAATTAGTGGTAGCCATCAGATATTCAGATACCTATTTTTTTTCAAAATGTTGGAAACAGAGGTTTGTGAGCCTTGGGAGGGCTCTTCACACTTTGATTTATCGAAAAGAAAGAGTGTGAGTTAATAACCTGCCTTGAATAAAAGGCAGTGTAAAACTGTGCAGGCCCTGGCTGACAAGAGTCTGAATCAGATAGTCCATATGATCGTTGGTTTCCCCTTTGCTCCAGGGGAATGTAACCTGTGCCAGCTGTTAGCCAACACACATAGGTTAGGTTGATATGTACCATATTATACAAATGTTTGGCATTATAAGAGCTGCATTGGCCTATGTTTTTCTCAGAGTTTTGTTCACTCATGCTGAACTACATCCCACGATATCTTGCAACAGTACAACTCAGCATTTGACATAAGTAGGTAGAAAACTTGTCAAGTTCAAGATAGAATGAATGTACATCTTAGCAGAAACTAGGGAGTACTTTCCTGGACTAATACCTGAAATGCTAGTATCCAAAGCAATGTTAAGGAAGGTAAAAGTACAGAACAAGTTAAGGAACTGGACAATCTGATGAGCTGCAATATAATGATGTGTAGAGAGTTTTGTAACTTGTAAAATCATACTCTTCACTTTTGAATTTTCTTTCTCTACTATATTATTATTGACTTTTAGAAATAAACCTGACGGATACTGGTTATTTGGTCTCTTGAATATATTTCCTAATGAACCAAAGTTTGGTCAAGCAATTGACTTATCTATAGTGGCTCAGCTGTGCTGCCTGGGGTCTTTGGTGAAGAACTAAATGTTTCCCCACCCACCCCACATCCACCTGTGCAGGATAATCCCCTGAACTGTAACCCATTATGCAGGTAGAAAATACAGAGAGGTATAACTGAGAGCAGAATTTGGCCCATTTGAGAGACACATTCATTTTATTTGACTATGTGGAGGGGTGCCAGTTGCTCCTCCCCCTCTGGATCGGAGGGAGAGCATACCCCCTTAGTCACTGGCAGTCTATTAGCAGAGGGAATTGGCTAATAAACCAGGTAGCGGTCTATTGCCCGCAGACAGGGAGTGAAGCACCAGCAGTCCAGGGCTCTGGGAAGGAGTGACTGTCATCCCATAGGTGGTGTGATAGACGGTAGGGGTGTGTGGTCCATTCTGACTCCACCCCAGCCCAGCCCAGGGCCTTAACAGTGGTGGAGTGTTCCATCACAGGGTCAGCAGGGTTCCAGCTGAAATGCACTGACTGTGCCTCTTGCAGCTTTGCAAACCAACTGGAGTCAGCTGCCTCTGGGCCACTTCCTACCTTTTCCTTTGGGGGCACCTGTCTCGTGGGGTGTCTTGAGTTTCCATGGGTAGTTGGCTAGTGACAATCCTGGTGGTTCTCTGGTAGACAGAGGCTCCTGGTTGGGTAGTGGGCTTCTGGGCTTGGTGGTAGAGTCAGCAGCTCGAAGCAAACAGGAGGCATCTGTCTCCCTCCCTGTCTCGGCCTCAGCTGAGATAGAGGCCCTGCTTCTTATTCTTCCTGTCCCACCTACCCACTTCTGGCTCCACTCACTCAGATAGGGAAGATCATGCCTCCCCTTCTGGGTCCAAAAGAGGCCACTCCACCTCACTACAGACCAGAAATGCAAATACTCCAGTAAAATTGTCAAGAATATTTTTCAATGTTCTAGTACGTAAGGCATGCATGTAAAAATGCAACAGACCAAATTTGGCATACCAGGTTCTCAGTCCTGATCCCTTTAAATCAAAATCTACTCAGTCACACCACTGTAAGAGTGAATCCAGGGACAATGTGTATGACACTATAATCCAGATTTAGAATAATGTGTATGACACTATAATCTGGCCTATTACATTCAATGGAAAGTTTTATATTGGCTTCAGTGAGAGCAGGATATTCCCCAATATCAGCAATGATCAAAAATGAGACATGCAAGTGTAACCTTTCTGCCAGAGCCGGCAGCAGCAAGGGCCGGGTTCTATATCTAGGGGCCCCTGTCAATGATACAACAACAAACTGGCTCGAGCCCCCACCCAGTCACCTGGGAAATCACACACTATCCCCTGGGCACCCCAAAGGGCAATACTTCCCCTCCTGCAAGCACAGAGTCTGAGTGTAGAAAGTAAACCTTTTAATAACAGAAGAGAGATAACACAGCACTGGTTTGGGAACCAGTGCGAACCAGAATTTATGAACTCAATGAGCTAAAACCCACCCCAGAGTACAGGCCATGTTCTTCGCCTCCCCCTTCGTGCCTTCCCCTGTACTGACCATCGTAGTGTCAATGTCCAGTTGGGGCTCAGTCTGCCCCTCTGCAACTTCCCCTGGCCACCGACTGACCAGGCCTCCTCCGTAGCGGTCTTCTGTTGCCTCCGGGGCTTGCCTAGTCCCCAGCCGCTGACCCCACCTGGCTGGTGCCGACCGCGCCAGGCTCCCGCTGACCGCTGGTGCCGACTGCACCTGCTCCCGCTGACCACACCTGGCTGGCGCCGACTGCGCCAGGCTCCCGCTGACTGCTGGTGCCGACTGCACTTGCTACCGCTGACCACAGGTGCTGACTGCACCTGGGCTCCCGCTGACCGCGACTGCACCTGCTCCCGCTGATCATCCCTGGCTGGCGCCGACCGCGCCAGGCTCTCGCTGACCGCTGGTGCCGGCTGACTCAGCTTTGTCAGTCATCAGGCAAGGTTTCCCAGGCTCTCTAATAGTTCAGTTCTTTAGTGAATCTCAGCTTGCAGTGATTCAGCTCTTAGTGACTTTCAGCTCATGGGTAAACCTTCTGCTGGCACAGAAGCAACATCCCTGTTCTCAGGAAACAAAAGGCTCCAAGAGGAGTCGTTAAGTCTACCTTTTAACAATGGGAGGAGATAAGCACTCCATGCCTGGGAGCAGCCCTTTTCCAGGGCTGATGCATTCCCCATAGGCAATTCATTGTATCTCTCCCCCCCTTACAATGCTAAAACATCTGTCCGCCACCTCTGTGGCACTCCATTTAGTTCATGGTGAAGTATTTTATCATAACAAGTTAAGCACAGTTTTGCTGACATCTGTTCATACAATTGAAGGACAACATTGCATTACCCCAGCAGTTAACACAAAAGTGGTTTGTAGCCCAAAACCAGCCATGCTAACCATTTCCCATTATGCTCAGCACCTAGGTGTGCTAATTTGCAAATACAACGCCCATGCAACAAAGTGCCCCCCCTCCTTTCAGCTGACTGAGCATGAGGGAGCACCACTCACCACTCAGACTGTCTGAGCAGGGGGAAGTTCCACTAAAACCTTCCTTACACAAGAAAAATACTTACTCAGGAAGCTTAAGATAAGGGGAATAGGTTTCTTTAACATAAATATAGTTTTCTATACTCTCAGGGTACATCTATACAGCCTCTGAACCCAGGTCAACAGACTCACGCTTGTGGGGCTCGGGTTACTTATGGCACTAAAAATAGCTTGGGTTGGAGCTCCATCTCTGAATCCCCCTGTCTCTCCTTGGGATTCAGAGGTCAAGCTCCAGCCTGAGCTGCAAGCACTGTCTACACAGTTATTTTTAGCAGCATAGTACAAGCCCCGCAAGCCTTAATTTATTAGTGCCACTGGATGTGTGGATGTATCCGTAGAGTTCTGATTCAGCATTTCTGCTGTAAATAATGTTAAATAGTACCAATTATACATTTAGGTCTAAAATGAGGAAACATTCCTTGTAACTGGGGACACTTGAGAGAGCTGATTTATGGTGTGTATTCTTATCTTACAATGAAGGGGGAATTTATATATGGAACTCCCAATAATGCTAGTGGGAGTTAAACATGCAAATCCTTGCTACCTGAAATGAATTCCTACTTTAAATTCAATTATGGCTGCATCCAAAGAGAAAATAAGATGTTTTCTGCAATTAGCCACCCCAAAACTATCTATTGCAGTCAATTAGATAACATAATTTTGAAAATCTGAAAACTGACCATGACAAGTTTTATTGTTTGTTGAGCAGAAAAAAAGAATAGAAAACCAGCATAACAGATTTTTCTATTATGTTACACTGAGCTCAATTAAAAAAGAAAATAGAAAATATCATATTAATATAATCTGTTACAGATGTTTAATTAAAAAATTATTTTTGCCTACTTCAGGGTTTCTACAGTGTCCATCACCATAGCAGCACAGCTCTTTGCAGGTAACATGAATGTCCAGGAACCAGTCCCTAGTGGACATTTCTGCTCTCCTCCCTTCTGTTTTGTATGTACACAATATACATTCAGAAGAACTGTAGCCCATGGCCTGAGGAAGAAAAAATGTGAACTAGCAGCTGTCTTCATAACAACCAACAAAACTCAACTCCCTGTAGAACACCCATAAAACTGAACTCCCCCTCAAATACCTAATTCCAAACAAATCTTTCCCTCTTCAACAGGAAATAGATGCAACTTTCAAGATGCCTTGAAAGTCACTGCCCCAAAGATAAATTAATTATCTCTTAATTATGTGTGTGTACAATGCTTATCACAATGGGGCCATGATCCCCATCAGATTTGGAAGAACTATACCAATAGATATAATAATAATGTATATTTGTTTCTGTGTATTTTGTAATCATGCTAATTATGGGGGAAAGACATGTCTTACCATATCACCTAGAGGTAGCCAGATGAGATTTGTATTATTTGCACTGGAATCTTGCTGACCTCCAAACCCCATTGACTGAGAATGCCTTACCTCCAGTTTTCATACTTTTTATCTATAATATGACTAATCCCAGAGGACACCAGCACTCTAAGTGGATCATAAATGGAGACATTGTTGCTGATACAGCTGGTTCCTGATCCACTGATGGGCCTGAAGATTCAAGGCTTTGAATGTGCGATAGAAATGGACTGGGAACTAGTGAAGAGTGTCAAAGCGCAGATGAGAACCACTGGAGAGGAGAAGGAGTTACACATTACCACACTCTGGGTCATGTTGTGGATGAATGTAAGTCAGCAGCATTGGACAGTCAACTGTCAAAAGCTGTGGAGCGGATAAATAGTATGGGTACTGAGATGTGGCCCCTCTCCATTTTCATTATGCAAGTACTACGAGTACTATATGCTATATTTTAATACACACATCTAAAAATAAGCCTGAAATACAAAAATGAAAAAATATTAAGGGTGCCATTTATGTACCCACCCTTGCACAGGATATTCATGTTTATAAGGCAATAATATTTAAAGGTGAAGTATAGATGTATTCCTGCATATAGATTTAGAGGAATAATTAAGTAGAATTTGCTTCTGTGACTGAATCTATGGAGGACAGTGTAGACACATTGATCCCAGGTTATGAGAGAGACAAGGGGGTGAGGTAATACCTTTTCTTGGATCAGCTTCCATTGGTGAATAAGACAAGCTGTCAAACTCCAAAGAGCTCCTGGCCTTAAGAAGAGCTCTGTGGAGTTTGAAAGCTTGTCTCTTTCACCAGCAGAGATTCATCCAGGAAAAGATATTACTTCACCTACCTCATCTCTCGATGGAGGACACTGCTTTCAAATGTTCAGTTATGTATGATTCTGGGGGAAAAAACCTGTATTCAATCTGTACAATAACAACAGGTTTCAGAAAAGTCAGTTATGATAGGCATATTTTCAATAAACAACCTCATATAGAATGCCATATACAATAATAATATAGTTAATAGCACATTTACTGGAACAGCAGTGGAAATTAACATTAATTAATTAACATTAATACAATAAAATAACATTTAATTAATAATTGCTTAAAAGAAAGGATTATAACAATGAACTAGAGCATCTGTATATACTCTATGAACTAAGGCTCAAATCCTGAGTTCAGTATCCACACGTGGGGGGGGATGGGTGCAGACAAGGTGAATGGTACAGAGAAGTCTGCACAATTACTCAGCATGCAGGATGCTGTGAAGCTACTTCATGAAGGCTAATCTAGTCCAATGGCAACAGCTGTCTTTCTAGGACCTTTCTTCTTCCTTGCTCTGCCCTGTGCACATGTGATAAGTAGCAGGCGGCGAGGATTCACTGTCAGCAAATCCTTGACTCCATGCTTCCTCAGCCTATTCCTGACAAACTCTAGTGAAAGTATTCAGCAAAGAGGCACAGGAATGACAGTCTGGAAAACCTGCTTTACAACGAGAAACTGAAAAAATTAAATCAGTTTCTTTTATTGAAGAGAATGTCAAGAAATGAGTTGACAATGATATAAACAGCAGAGAAGGTGTATAAATACTTGGGAAGACTTCTGATACTAGAGAGTTCTTTAATCCAGCAAACAAAGACATAACAAGATCCAAAGGCTGGAAGCTGAAAGTTACACGGATTTTTAACAGAGAGTGTAATTGGAACAACTAACGTAGGATGTGAAGCATTCTCTGTCACTTGAAGTCTTTAACTGAAAATTGGATCCTTTCTATAATTCTGTTCTATGTAGGTTCTGATGCCATCATCAACAGTATCTAAGTGCCTTCCAAAATATATTAAATAACATGATTAGAGTTGGGTGAATAATAGATTTTTCAATTTGCTGGCAGTCTTGGAAAGCAGGGGAAAAAAACATAGTTTTGGGTTGAACCAAAAGTGACATTTTAAAAAATGTGTTGGCAAATTGAAAAGTTAAAAAAAGTTAATGTCAAAAACAAATTGAATAAAGTTGTTAATGTCAAAATAAAACATTTCATTTTAACCCAGGAAATTTTGTTTCAATTTTCAAGCATTTAGAACAAAGCAAAGGACAGGATTCACAAACCAGCCAGAAGGGGAGAAGCCAGGATTGGAGTTTGGGTCTCCCACATTCTAGGTTAGTGCCTAACTACCAGGCTGTAGCATCATTCTCATGCCTTTTCCCAGGCCCACTGATAAGCCATTGTCATTCATGATCAAGGTGCTCATCTGCAATATAGGAAACCCTGATCCAATGACTAATTATTTTTAAAAATAGAACAGATTCAAAATGAGATTCAGAAAATACTGTAGAAGACTAATTCATAATTCAGAAGCCTGAGCCCTTTTCTACAATGTGAGAGACCCAAGTTCAAATCACTTCTCCACATCAGGCATTGGGTCTCACACATTCCAGGTGACTGGGGTGAAACAACATAAAAAGCTTTGTTTCAACATTGTGGAAACATTTTGACTAAACCAGTTCAGTCAAAACTATTCAGTGAACTCAATACAAATTTGCATTTAGTTTTAGTTGACCCAAAACTGCATTTTTGGCAAATAAAATGCTCATCCAAAGATGTCATTCAGCTGTAAACATGACTCACATCTGTCACATATGATGCATTATCTCTGTCGGGGCTTCTCTGCATGGTGCATTAGTCTGTACTAGAAGAATGTGAATTCTAGGGTATGCTAGTCTTTTGCACATTAATTGGCCCATGTGGATCTTGCTGGTGAATACTAAAAGTTGCCAAGTGCACATAAGTGTATTCCTGTTTGAAACAGGTTCACACAGGCCAGGTAGTGCATAACACACTAGTGCATACTGGAATTTACACCCTCTCTAATATGGACTAATGCACTATGTTGACAAGCCCCCATTCTCTTCCGAGGGAGAGAACTGTGTGTAGAGTGCAATGTTTTCATTTGGTAGGGTATTATTTTGCTTCATTGTTTACATGCTGTTGTGTGTTTATAGTAGAGAAGGAAATATCAAAGAAGTGTAACTTGTATTTGGAACAGAAGGAGGTGAGGTTTGTGAGTGTGGTGCGGTTTGCCATTAATAGAGCTTGGTAGGAAACTATTTTTCTATCCCATGAAAATTTTTTATTTTTTTCCTTAAAAAAATTTCACATTCTGCATTGAGATAAAACCAACTCCTTTAGAAATAGCTTGTGAAAACAAGAAAGTTGGAAAAGAGAGGGCCTGTTCCAGAATAACAGATAGCCCAGGGGTTAGAGCATTCACTTCAAATGTAGGAGAACCTCTTTCAAGTACCTGTTCTGAAGCAGGTACAGTCAGTGTGTCTCTTTCTTGCTGTGGTCTAATTAAGATTTAATGATTCATACAAAATGGAACAGCTCCAAAAGGAAAGACTGAAAGAGAAAGACTCTGTAGTCAGTTTCCAAATCATGCAAAGCAAAGACTTGGCACGTGGTTCGCTTGCATCTCAGGTGACTGCCCTAACAACTAGACTATTGGCTACTCTGGGTTACCTCTCACTCTCTCTTCTTCTCATTTTGACCAGAAATTTCATCCTGGATCAAAGAAACCTTTCCAAGCTTAAGTTTTAATGAAGATAATATATTCCTGTGAAAAGTTGCATTTTCAATAAATCAGCATTTTCTGATGGAAAACATTGCATTAAAAAATTCCTGACCAGCTCTAGCACTAGATACCCTGGGAGCTCATTCTACAAACTCAGACAGATCTCCAAGAAAGATTAAGATATGTTTTGGCTCAACCAAAAATTATCAGCCTGGTGAAGGAATTATCAGGTGAAATTCTATAGCCTGCATTATGCCAACGTCAGAATAGGTGATCAAAAGGTCCCTTGTAGGTAGATTAATGCATCAATCAGAATTTTCATTCTACAGGAATTTCTAGGGCCCAAGCATAATTTTTTGGGGCCCAGTACAAATTTGTAACATGGGTCCCTCCCACACACATATCCATGGGGGTTGTAGACTGGGCCGGGCATCCCAGGGCCTCTGAGCGCCAGTAAAGTGTACCCTTTCTCCCTCCGATGTGGAGGCCCTGGGAATTTCCACAATTTCAAAAAATTTTAATTCAGTATTGGAACAAAAATAAAGAATTTCAAAAATTTTCCATGAAATCTTGTTTAAAATTTTGGGGTAATTTTTTTTCCCTTTTTATATTATATTACAATGTATTATATAATATAAAATGAAATTAATTTCAAAATGAAAAGTCATTTCAAAATAAAACAGAAATGTTTCATTCCAATAAAGTTGACCTTATCAAAATCCTTTCTTTTTTTCTTTTTTTTCTAAAGAAAAAGTCATCGAAACTGACAAATTACCACAGAATATTTTGATTTCACCAAATTGGTATTTTCTGAAGGCAAAATGTTCTTCTGGAAATTTTTGACCAGCTCTACTTCTAGCCTTAAAATTTGTGTATATATGGTGCAATACTGTAAAAAGGGTGTATTCCCTGCGCAATACCTACAATTAGCCTTATCCTGAGCCGAACGACAACATGGATTCTGTTGCATGGACAGACCCTCACCTGTAGAGGGTCTGAGTGGATTTTCACCTAAACTAATCAACTAATTATAAGGAATCATTTGAGACAAAATTGGATTTGTTGTGTGGGATCACACTTTAGTTAATTAAATCCAGCACCCTGTCTCTAGTAGTGATCACTCACCACTAGAGGTAGCTTTAAATAACCACAAACACAGTGATACTGTGCATTGCTGTCCATAAAAAGTACCTCTCTGACACATGTAGAATTATTTTGTGCCCTGAGGTATCAGACATGATTATATTTTATTAAGCGAAACTACAGACATAATTTGATACTATGGTGATGGCCGCTGTAGAAAAATCTAATATTAATAAGAAATAACATGATGCCAATGAAGATTTTCAAAGTGTCTAGTTTTCAATGCCTCCATTTTTGGGTACCAAATCTGAAACAACATAAGAGACCTAATATTCTTAAAGTGGATGCTTTCTGAAAACCAGCCCCTTTTTAAGATCATTCTAGTTAGGCATCCAAAAAGTCAGGCAAAATCCCTATTTGCTTTAGAAAATCTTGGCTAATAATAATAATCTCTCTCTTTTTTTGTTTGTTTTTGGTAGGCACTTTCCAAACATAAAAGAAGGCATGGTTCCTGCCTCCAAAACTTATTTGGGGTAACATTTGAAGAACGCTTACTGGGAGGGGAGCCCAGACTTGAGAGAGACAATATTTTTCATTCAGTTTAATTTACTGGTTATTTATTGTGCTAGCTTGTCGAGTTGTTTGACTGCGTTCTTTATTGCTTGCTTATTTGTTACTTTGCCATTTTTGTGTGAATTGTTATAATTTAAGTTTTGTTAGAGTGCCATAGGGGCTCAGGATATATTTTATAAATCAAAATGAACAGCACAAGCAGAGTTGGTAGGAATATGCCATAGGAAATTTCCACTCCCACCTGAGCACAGAGGGTTCAGAAGTTACAGTGGAACCAAACCATCTTGTTGCTTGAACTCTGCTTAAACTCTGTCCCTTCACATTTGTTGATGTGAGGATTAGTTAAGGAAATTCCTGAAAGATGATGAATAAAGTGTCACTCAATCTGATTGCAGTGGTTGGTTTAACCATGGCGGAAGGAAGGAGTAGAAAAACATTAGTGGGAGTCACCCAGCAGGAAGAGATGGAGGCATGGGTCTATGTTCACAAGGGAGACTTAAGCATTGAAATACCTAACTTTTAGGTGTCCTACCACCTCCTGGAATTAACGCCAAGTTAGGTGCCCAGGTTCCCCATACAATGCATGGTGCCTAAAAAGGGATTCACAGAAGGCAGCATGCAGAGCAGGGAGCTGCCTGAGGTAGCCAGTAGGAAATGCTGAGAAGAGGCACGTGGCCTAAGCCCCACCCCTCAAAGGGAATTTGCAACCTCACTCCAGCCCAGAGGGGGGCACCTATTTCCACTAGGGATTCACAACTATAAATCTTTTCCTGGGGTTAAGAATGAGTTGCTTTAGGTGCCTTTCTCAAGGAAAAATAAGGAAGAGCTGGTGTTACCTCCCTCCCTTCCCTTATACCCAGTTATCCAGTAGTTCAAGCACTCACCTAGCAGGGGGAAGACCCAGATTCAAATCCTCACTTTGCCTGATGTGGAGCTAAGGTTGGAATCCAGGTCTCCCACCTGAGTGCACTAACCACTGGGCTATAAAGCCATTCTTCCTCATCAGCTGACCCAATAACTATTTAAATATTTCACACAAGAGCAAAGATGCTATCCCAAGATACCCTCCTATAGTCCAGTGGGTAGAGCACTCAATGGAACACCTAGATTTGAGTCTTTGCTTCACATGAGGCAGATTAGGATCTGAACTCAATTTCCCAGATCCTGGCTGAGTGTGCTAACCATTGAGATATGGAGGCATTTCCCTTCCTGACTGTCTTTTGTGGGGTGATAGATGTGTTCTGAGCATGCCTACCAGAAATGGCCAAGCAGGTCAGATAGGTGAGGGAGTGCGTAGTTTGTGAATCCCGCAGGGATTAGGCATGAGCTAGGCACTGAGCAGTTCAGCAGTACTAAAATTTAGGCAGTTTTGTGCATGCCCACTTAAAGAAATTTAGGCACCTAGGGAGCTTTGTCATTGGAAACTTAGATGGCCAGGAGTTCATGTATTGATAGGGTTAGGCAGCAGCTGAGTATGGGATTTAGGGTCCTAAATGTGGGATTTAAGCTCCTAAAGTAGCAGTTAGGCATCTAAATCCCTCTTGTGAATCTAGTCTCCTGTGCTATGAGGAAACAGATTAGGAGGAGGTAACTTTTATGTTCTTGCTCACTGTCTAGGTCAGTGGTTCCCAACCTGTGGCTCGTGGGGCTTTCAAAGGGGGCTGCCATTCCCCTGCCCCTGGCTACAGAAGGGAGCCACTGCCTAGGACACAGGTAGAGTGCAAGAGACCACAGGACACTGCAGCTTCCCTGTTGCAGCCAGGGGAACGGGAAATCAGTGAGGAGAGATGCAGCCTCCCCACTGAACTCCTTCTGTTTGGCTGCAGTGGGGGGACAGAAGGAGGGCTGCTGGTAGAGACTGGGGGCCCTTCAGGGTTGTAAAAATGATATCTGTTGCACTCGAGCCAAAAAGGTCGGGAACTGCTGGTCTAGATCATCATCATGTCACTATTGCCATCAGGTAGTCCTGTGAAAACTCATGTCTTAAATCCCCTTTCAGACTATCTAGCAGAACTGAAGTTGTTTCCTAATTCTTTAGCTATTAACTGATCTTTAGGTGAGCTAATTTGGTACATGTGTCTACATTTTGTATATTCTGGTTGTCCTCTTTAGTGATGCTTACTCCCACTGACGTCTGCTGTGATAAGATGGAATGACTCACTCTAGGTGATTGTAAAGGTCAAGAAGCTATTCAGAGTTGTAGAGACATCACGATGTCTTCTAGGTGACAGATGCTACAGTTTTAAGTTCTATGAAATGCCTAAAAATAAGTAGATAGATAGAATCGCCACAAAAATTCAAAAACACACGCTTCTTATTGTACATGTGAAGCATTATTGCAAAATTTATCTTGTTACTATGGATGGCTGATTTTATCATTAAGAAAACTTCTATATTACCTAACAATGTTTTCAACGTATCTTGTGAATTTGTGCTGTATGCCACTGTTAAAACACATTGTTCAAAATTCTGCCTTAGTTGTGGTTTTACACCATTTTAATGATCCCTGGTTTTGGTGGGTTTTCCAGCCAATGGACAGCCAGCATAATGGCTCTATTCTGGCCCCCTATTTCTGGCATAGGATCTAAGGAGGTCTATGGTCAGAGTTCATTGTGCTCTGGCTCTTTTCTAATGGAATGGTCCATATGAGGCTGTTCCATTATGTGAAAACCAAGCCTGCTTTCAGCTAGCACTCTGCCCAAACTAAGGCTGGGTCTACACTGACAGCGGCAAATTTGCCGCCGTAAGATCAATTGCTCTAGATCAACTGAGGTCTGTGTAGACCTGCTCAGTCGATTCAGCAAGCAACACAGGAAAACCATCCTGGTAAGTGGCGTAGCGCTGCGTCGAAGGGAACACAGCACAGTGTGGACGGCATGCGGAGGAGATGCAGCGAAGTCAATGGGAGATAAGCAAAATTTGACTGCCACCAAATCGCAAAGGTAAGTGTAGACCAGGCCTAAGCCTTCTCTTGGCTTCCTCCCAGAGTCACGCTATCTGAGCTTCTCTGGCTTTCTCCTGGCTTTTATGGCTGCTGTTTTGCTGGGTTTCTATTTTTCACACACATAGACATCGCTGCTGCGTTTGCAACAGCACCCAGGGAAACCTCTCCATCCACATAATTCCACTTCTGATTAGCTATGCATGTGGCCTCGTCCCTTGGCTTGCGGTTTCTGTTTTTTCAGCTATCTTACTTGATAAAAAGCTTACTTGCTTCTTAAATCTATCCTGAACAAGCTAGCATGCATATCAGTCTCAGAAGGTCTATAATTGCCTATAGATTAAAGACACGCCTGTCATTTTTCAGATGACATGAAAAACTGATGGTCATTAGAGGTTGCATGGCTTCTTCCGCCCCCTCAGGAACAGGGTAATTATGCTTAATTCAATGTCTAGGCCAAATTCCAACTTGCATAACTTCATTCTCTTGACCCATATATTTCTTGTGGCTTGAATTGAATGCATTGTTCACTCTACCTGTTACAAAGGTTCATACAGTGCTGCCATTGGAGAATAACCAGTTATGTTCCATCCCTGAGCTGGCAGTAATTCATATGTGACTGAGGTGATCTGTCAATCTGTCCACCTTACCTCACTTATATAGGGGGTGAGGAAATATACAGTCAGAGAGCTCTGGCTTGTCTATGCTGGTGCGATGGCTTACACACTTTTACAAAGGCTGTTAAAAACTGGCACAACAACTGAAAAATTTTTAGGGGTCTTTTTATGTAATAGGAGATGTAGTTTAGTAGAATCTATTTGTTTCTGAGATTGCTAATAATTTATGGTGATTAATCTGACATACTGACTTCCTGCTCCATCCTTAACACTACTTCATCTGTCTCTTTCCCCTATAAGTGTTGTGAAAAGTCTGCTAGATTTTATCTTTTAAAAAGTGGTTTTCCATCAACTTTCTGGCCATCTTCTTCATTCCATCTTTCTTAATCACATAGAACTTTTCTTCCCTTTTCTTAACATAGTAGACCCTCAGAGTTACAAACACCTGAGTTACAAACTGACCAGTCAACTACTCATTTGGACTGGAAATATGCAATCAGGCAACAGCAGACACAAAAAGACAAAAAAAGCAAATGCAGTACAGTACTGTGCTAAACGTAAACTACTAAAAAAAGAAAGGGAAGGTTTAAAATCTTTTGACAAGGTGAGGAAACTTTCTGTGCTTGTTTCATTTAAATTAAGATAGTTAAAAGCAGCATTTTTCTTCTGCATAGTGACGTTTCAAAGCTGTATTAAGTCAATAATAAATTGTAAACTTTTGAAAGAACAACCATACGTTTTGTTCAGAGTTACAGACATTCCCGAGGTATTCAGAACTCTGAGGTTCTACTGCACTAAGGATGCCTTCCCCACATGATTAATGAACTACAGCTTGCCTGCCATCCTGCCACTGAGTGCTCTCTTCTATTTAGCCCAACCCATTGTAGAATATGAGTACCTTGCCATCCTACTTGCTATAAGTATAGCTGTGGATATAATTAAAGACCTTGTCCTAGAGATAGCCCAAAACTGGATCTTGAATGAAAACCTCTTTGAATGGAGGGTATGCTTTAGAGTCATATCTCTAGATTTGAATCCATCCCTATAGTATTTTCCCACATCAAATCTCAAATCAAACGGGTTCAATCAGAGATGCCATACCTCACTAAAACAGATGAGATTGCTGTCATTCAAAATAGAGGATATTTTTTCAAACATTCGCTCCAATTTTACCTATAAAGCTATAGCATAAATTCCTGTAACATGAGAAAATAATAATAATAATAATTAATGATATTTAATAATAGCAAACAATATATTTCCTGCTCAGCCAATCTTTATACATCTGTAGAAGGCCGGTGTGGCCTCCCTCCAAGATTGACACTGAGGGAGGGTCTTCCACCCCCTGGTGGGCAGAACCAGGAAGTCCACACCCACCAGACCAGAAACACAGGGGCAGGACAGGAGCAGGAAGTATAAGAAGCAGGCCCTGTACCTCAACTGAGGGAGACACGGAAGGAAACAGACAGCTCCTATCTGCTGCTGGCATCTGAGCCTGCCAGAGAATCCAGCCATTACAACCCCAAACTACTAGAGTCGCCAGAGATGCCCAACACTGAGAAACTGCTAGGATTACCACTGGCTGTGTACCAGAGGAGATGGAGAATGACCCTGGGTCCCAGGTACACTTCAGGGACAGGATAGGAATAAGTCCAGGGATAGCCGACCATGGACTGTCTGTGCTTGTACTGGAGCACCGGTTGGCACGTTATGGCCGGAGCCCCAATAACGCGGTTGTGGAATGTTCCACCACTGTTAGGGCCCTGGACTGGTACGCGTTAGAGTTGGGCAGGCGCATGTCACCCTACCCCCCTGCAACAGGCCCCCCACTAGGCCAGGAGGCCTGCGTTAGTGCTCACCCCCTTGTCTGTGAGCTCTAAACTGCATTAGTGCTCATCCCCTTTGCTCGCCTTTCCTAAGGGCCAGGGGCAATAGACCACTGCTTGCCCTGCTTTGCCTAAGGGACAGGGGTGATAGGCCACTGCTTTTCCTGCCCCGCCCTGCCTATGGGCTGGAGCCCTCAAACTCAGGACTGCCATACTGGCCTGGGAATCCCAGGAACTGCTAATCTCCCTCTGACTTTGGTTGTTAACCCAGAAGGCAATGACCAGGAGGTGTGGCCTCCCTCCAGGTTTGACACCGAGGGAGGGCCATCCTCCCCCTTGCCTGCCCATGCCTTCCTACAACATCTGTATGTATTGTGTCAGTATACTGACACCTTTTTTGAATGACCATCCAATAAATAAATGTTCTAGCTGATGACGTCTGCTTGGTAATAATTTATATCAATGCCGTTGTTTGCTCACACATGAGGAAATGGTCTCAAATGGCCATATCAATTTACTTCAGAATGAATTTGCTTAAATTGGGAAAAAAGGCTATTTTTTAATAAGTAGATTTAGGATGTTTTTGTGGTTAAAGCATTAGATTGGGACTAGGAGATTTGTGTTCAGTTCATAGCTCTTCCTTTATAGCTTTAGACAAGCCACAGTTCCCCAGAGAATTTGGAAATAATACCTCCCTCTCTCAGAGTGCCATGTATTAATGTTTGTGACATGCTTTGATAGCACATAGATGAAAAGCAATGTGAAAAGTATTGTGCCTCTCTAAATGTTTTATTACTGTTATAAAAATCTTTGACTTTAATTCAGCTTAAATTGTAATAATATAATACAATAATAAAAGTGCCTATTGTGCTTCTTTTTATTCTTATTTTGCACAAATGACATTTGAGAAAAAATATTCTTGTTTCCTCTTGTTAATATTCAAAATGATTATTTAACAAATATCAGCCTCCAGTTGCAGCCTAGACACATATGGCAAGTATAAATTAAATAACGAATTGTGTGATCATTCCTAAGATGTCAAATATAACAGGGTTAATGCACCTTTGCAAGATGACAGGGGTGATAAAACATTTATAAACTCTTATAAATCACTGACTCATCCCCTTCCCCTCATTCAGTGCTGTTAAATCTCTAATATTCTCATGTACTTTCTTGCCTTAAGTGCCATCTCGTGCTGCTCTCAGAAAGTTCAGAAATTGAGTGCGATGATTTGCTCTACGGAACAGGAAACAAACAAACAAAAAAGAAAAAAAGAAACTTCAGTGATCCAGGATCATTAGATAGAAAGGGTATATGAAGAGGAAATATTTAATTATCAAACTTTGTTTAGGCCCTTTCTCTTGCCCTAGCCCAAAGCATATTTGATCCTTTATACATAATTGAACAACTTACTGATTGGGGAAAGAGATTGAGGAAAAACTGACTCTAGAATACCCAAAAGCCTTGTGATTAGGGCATTAACTGGAACATTGGAGACCTGGGTTTGACTTGCTGCTCTAGATCAGGGAGAGCAGCAGTGTGAATTTTGAGTCTGACAAATCCTAGGGGAGTGCCTTAACTCCTGGATTCCTGAAGAAGGAGGGGTCCTCATATTTCCCAAGAAAGAGTTGACCAGTCTGAGGTGCCTAATTCCAGGAGAAGTGTCACAGCTGAGAATCCATCCACTCGGGATAAGCTAGGCACATAAGGCCCATATTAATGGAATTTTTGGTGCTGAAGTATCACTGTGGATCTGACCACCCTTCTGCATTTCACTTTTGGCTAAGTTAAATGGTGGCTTCCTGCTCAGCATGTTGGGTTCTGAGAACCCCTTTCCTTGGGGCCTAATGGTCCCCAGGCATTGTATAGGGAGTCCAGATGGCTAACTTGAGGATGTGAATTTCACCGGATGGCAGGGCACCTAGAGTTAGGCATTGCAATACTGAATGCTGCAACACTTAAGTGCCTTAGCCCCCTTTAAAAAATAGGGCTTAAGCTATTAAATCAATCAGGTGTTTTGAAAAAAAATTCCCTTTGGCTAAGTTTGCCACTGGTAAGGCCACATTTCAAGTATTGTGTCCAGTTTTGGGCTCCCCACTACAGAAAGTATGTGGACAAATTGGAGATAGTTCAGCAGAGGGCAACAAAAATTATTAGGGTGCTGAAGCACATGACTTATGAGGAGAAGGTGAGGGAACTAAGGTTGTTTAGGCTGGGTCTACACTGATGGGGCAAATTCGCCTCCATCAGTTCCATGTCTCTGTGTAGACCCGCTCAGTTGATCCAGAAGTCGACGTAGGAAAACCACCTTGGTAAGTGGTGTAGCGCTGAATCGAAGGGAATGCTGTTCCTGTTGGATGGTGCGTGGAGCAGTGATTTATGTCACTTGCGTATCTCCCATCGACTGCCGCCGAATCCGGAAAGTAAGTGTAGACCAGGCCTTAGTCTGCAGAAGAAAAGAATTAGGAGGGATTTGATAGAAGCTTTTAACTACCTGAAAGCAGGTTCCAGGGAGGATGGAGCTAGGCTGTTCTCAATGGTAGTAGATGACAGAACTAGGAACAATGATCTGAAGTTGCACTGGGGGAGGTCTAGGTTGGCTATTAGGAAAAACTTTTTTATTAGGAGGTTGGTGAAGCACTGGAATGGGTTACCTAGGGAGGTGGTGGAATCTCCATCCTTAGAGGAGTTTAAGGTGCAGCTTGACAAAGCCCTGCTTGGGAAGATTTTGTTGGGGTTGGTCTTGCTTTGACCTCCTGAGATCCCTTTCAACCCTAATATTCTATGATTCTATGAGATTATGGTAAGTATTCTCCAAGTTCAGAAGTGTGCCATGCAGAGAAAAATGAATGGAGGGGGTTGAGAATACTGTGCATCTCCTGAAGTCGCCAGCATACTGTTCTCACTGAAAAATAAGAGATTATAAAGGATGGTCTTTTTCTTACTGGTGATGAAAGGAGACAAGAAGATAGAATGAAGAGGATAGGTCGGATGCTTGGTGCTTGCATAGCTAAGTGTTAAGTTGGAATGGCACTGAGAATCTAGGTAATGACTGCTCAAAAATGCCTCTTTATTACTATTTTCCATTTCCCTCCCCGCCCCCTTTTCATAAAAAATCTCATAATCACCTTTTCATAATAAACTGGTGACAATGTAGGGAGTTAGCTGCTAATTTACAGCAAGACAAGAGCTTAAGCTCCTTGCCTATAGCTGCTTCCTGGACCCAGGCTTCTGCCTGCTACCATGTCACATCTAGCAGTGCCCAAGGTATGTGCCATGGTTAGTCAGCTCATGCTCTATTTATAGATATGCTGATGACACTCAGCATTATATCTCATTCCCAGCAGGTGCAATCAATGCTGCCACACAGGGGTCACAGTGCCTATATGAGATAAGCACCTGGATGAAACAGGTTGAAACTCAGCCAAGGAAAGTCAAAAGAAAAAGGGGGTAATGCTTTAGGGAGCATGCTAAGTTCCTGAAAGTCCCTGCCACAGATGGCATCACTGCTTTCCTCCTCCATCCTAACCCCCATCACTAGCACTTTGTTATCAAGCCCTAGTGAGCTCACTATTGATACTTGGTAGTGAAATGGGAAAGAGCATTCCAGATGCTGCACTAGGGAGGGAGCTCTCTTCCAGCACCAGCTGGACAGCAAAGGAAATGGACTGAATAGGCCAGGCCTCATTTCCATTTCAATTTGTGACAGTCTGGGTCATTTTGGTTAAAATACAGTTAAGTGTTTTAAATTAGGGGCACTAAATTGCCATTGACCCTATTGGGAAATGAAGGAAGAAGGGATCCATACCAAGTGCTCCTCTGGTCACTCAGACTGAGACCACAGTCAAACACAGATGAGTGGGGAATCCTCTGTAATTCTGACACAGCTTGGGTGCCTACAGATAGGGTTGAACTTAAGACCTCTGAAGCTTAGTGAATGAGCTTCTACTGCATGAGCTAAAAGCCACCCCCTGCTTAGCTATGACTGTAGAAGACACATCAGTCTCTGGGTGGTCTAGGTGCTACTAGAAGGGTTTAGAGCACCACACCCAGCAGGACTCGATTACACCTGGGTAAGGCTAAAAAGAGAGAAAGAGGGGAAGGGGAAGGAGGCTTCTGCCTTCTGTTTAGAATATATCTCTGGCAGTAAGGACTCTGTTAAGGGTCTTAGATACCACCGATCATTCTCTAGAAAGCTGAGATGAGCCAGCTACAAAATGATAGCACAGAGCTAAGATGGTTTTGAGGTAACAGACAGTACAGAACTGAGGCATCTTGGGAACTGAGGCAGCCCCAGAAAGAGCAGCACTCTATCTAAGGGATTCTAGTGCAGGCCTCCCTCTCTCGCAATGAAAGATTAAATTGGGTCAGCCATCAGAGCAGCAATAGCAGCACTCTCTGGCTACAATCCTTGGACTTCACCAATCCAGGACAGCTAACAGTGAATGATGGGTAGAGAAGGAGGGAAGTGTCAAGAATGCATTAGCCACTTACAACTGCCAGAGGTTGGAACTACTGTTAAGACAGCCTGTGGGGGTGTTGAAGTCTAACCGAAGAAAAATTCTTATTGTATTAATTGCTAGTGTTTAAGATTTCAGGAAGAACTTCTTGAAAATTGAATCCAGCCTTTTTGCCACTGACAACACTTGGCAGAAGGGTTACATTACTAAAGGAGTGTTGGAGAAAAATCGCCAGAGAAGTGTGCACAAAAGACAGTACCAGGGCAAAGTGTTCTGGCAGAATGAAGAGAATCAACACCTCCAAAGAAATGAGTGGATTTAGGACCTTGGACACAGGCTGGGACTGTGAACTATGAAAACAGAGATGAGGATGAGGTAACAGGAAAATTAGACATTTTGCAATAGTTTCAGCTCCCTAACAGCCAATTTTTCATTAGAGCTGTGTGATAGCCCTTTGTAGCTTGGGTCCTGTGTATCTTAGAGGCCATGGGTGAATTCTTCAAAAGTGCCTAAATTACTTCAGAGTACAGGTCTCATTGGCTTTCATTGGAACCTGTGCTTCTAAATCTCTTAGGCACTTTTCAAAATCCATCCACCACTCTTGTTTTCTCTAATGCTCTGGGAGATGGATGTAACAGGACCTTCTCCTTGGAAAGACCTTGACTCTGAAGCTTACTCCACTCTCTTGATCTAACAGATTCTTTGAAGCATCATGCAAAACCTATTCTTTTAAGCCTTTGCTGAGTAGAAGGGGTTGAGGAGAATGAGATTTTTTTATGTTAGGCTGTATTTATATTGCTATTGGATTAACTTGATCTTTTTAGCATGTGTTTTTGAAAGCTCAAATTGTATAAGTGGCTAGAGCTTTTGGATAGGCACTTTTTTCTTGCAAATATAAACAATACATATTTAGTTCACCCAATACTATAGATTTGAAGCACCTATCATAAAGCTGCAGTCATTACCCACAAAAAATTTGATTTTCCTTCAATTCATGTGCATCATGTCAAGGAAAAAATTCAAATTTTCCAGAGTTTTATGAATAGTCATAAACAAAGTACAGTTCTTTTTAACAGAGTTTCCAGCATGGTACTTCTTTTTATATAAAGCAACAATTATACCTTTGTAACATTTGCCTATTTTTCATTTGAGACTTTCTGAAATGTATATCCTGTGCTTTGTATAATGGTGTACAAAAGCAATTCACTTCAGTAGTTTAACATTCTAAGTGAAATAGTCAATATGAATGACAATCTGTTATTCATCCATAAAATGTATTAACTAATGAAAAATAGACATTTCTCTACAATATTACAGTCACACTTCAGTGAGAGGTTTAAACCAACTGGGACCTCATAACCTTTAGATACAATTAAATATGTGTATGGCTAAATCAGCACTAAGTGAAGAATCTGAAGTCTATCAAGGTTCAGTGAAATAACTACATTACTAGAAACAGGGAGTAAACATTAAAGTAGACAAAAACATGAAGTTGTAAGTTAATTTTTAGAGGGCAGGGAGAATAGAGTCCAGTCACCTAATTGTTTTTATTTATAAAAAAACTAGGCTTGGGAAATTTGTATTTGTTAAGTGTATGTTCTCTATTAATCAAAGGAGCTATTCATTCAGACTGGCATGTATGCCAAAGAGCAGTATTCATAAAATGCAATGTAGACTGGTGACAACTGGAAGTGGGTAAGCAAAACTGTCATCTAAAGATACATTCAGAATCAATGTACAGCTTTGGGAAATGACTGTACTGTATTTGACTCAAAACTGGATAGACAATATCCATCCTGATTACACCAGGGAGCCTCCAGAAACTGTATGGTACTTTGTTACCCAAAGTACGGTACTTTTTAACACAGTTTCCGAAATAATTTGGGTAATAAAATGCATTCAAGCATCATGATTTTGTAAAGCCAGCATAACTATAAGCTGTAATTAGAAGTTTCGTTGGTGGTCTCAGCAGACAAGACAAAGATAGAAGAAACATAGAGAAGGTTTCACTTTAGAGGTGAAAGAGTAAGCTAAGATGCATTGGCAGGGACGTGTGCAAAAGGTAGTCCACGCTGTATCTCTTTTGTGGATAGAGAACGCATATAAAACAAATAAAGTTCTCCTAAACTCACTCTCTATGACTCTAAACCATTCTTTTATGCATAGAAAGAGAGAGTAAGGGAGAACTCTGATTTAATGTATGCAAATTAATCCTCATAATGAACCCAGTTAACCTCCCATTGAAATCAAATCATTGACTTAACAGGATTTAGATCAGATCTAAAACCAGGTGTGTTTTTCACACAGTAGCATAGGACACCTTCAATAATTTTAAAATATTTCTTCCTGGGATTTCTTTGAGAAGCAAGAGGCTTGTTATTACTGTAGTAGTGTTATCCATGTGAACTGTGTCCATCATGAGTGGAAGCAGAAGGATAATGGGCCAGATCTTCAGTGAGTGTAAATCACTGTAGCTTAATTGACTTCAAAAGAGCAAAGCTGATTTACACTGGCTGAAGATTTGGCCTTGTATATTTAGGGCTGAGCCCATACACAATGACTAGTTGACAAACTGACAAAATGGATACATATTTTAGCATAAATGTACTAATGAGTTGACATAGTCAAGACTTATACCATTTGGTTCCCACTTTTCAATACATGCTATCTGAAATTCATAACAACCCTAGAGCCATTAATTACCAGCCATCCAAAAATTAATAAATAAAAAGTTGGTCTTGCAGCTGTGGCATCCCTGAGTCCTAAAAGGCTTTGGTAAATTACACCATTATTCTATGTCAATATACTGAGCCAATGCACATTACAGAGTAGCTCTTCAGGGGAGAGATCTCGCTGTAGTTGTCAGTAAAGCACCCAACATAATCCTCTCACTACATCAATAGTAAATAATCATAAAACCCATAAATAATCCATAAAAGAAGAATTTATGCCCTGCACTATGATATTTGGCTGCCCTAAGAACAGTGTCTAAAAGGCTCATTATCTCATTTACACCAGTTTTATTTAATGAAGTTACTTTCCATCTTCACTAGTGTAAGTGAAATTAGAACCAGGTCCCTGGTCTTTATTTTTGAACTTTTACAATTGTGATGAAAAAAATCTCATAAGTCTTTCTATATTTTGGAAATTGATACCAAATATGAACACTTAGAGCTAGATCCACACAGGGGACATAAATTCAGCACTGCAGTGCCTAAAGTGAGGTGGTCTGAATTAGCCACCAGGCTCCCCATACAGGCATGGGGAGAGATAGATGTCTAAGAATGGGATTCACATAAGCCAGCACACTAAGCAGGGAGCTGCCTAAAATACTGAGTAGAGGGGTATGAACCAGAGGAAGGCACTGTGCTATAGAATAAGTCCTCCAGGAAGGTTATAGATGCACACTTCCATATTTCATGCAGTTTTTGGTTTTCCTGTGACACACTACTTGTTGGGAAGCAGAAACAAAGGAACCTATGACAGGGCAGTCACAGGGTAACCCCAGAGCATATCAGGAGTTTTGTTACCTTATTTCTGTACATAGTTTCCCTAATTAATAAAGGGTTTACCTTGGAACCAGTCGTCTCTTCAGTAAAAGCCAGGGGGGCAAAAAGACTGGAGGCTTGAGCAAAAGATTGCTTTTCTCACAACATTGGCAGGCACAGAAACCCTAAATTTGCACAATGTATTCCATATAAATAGATGCAGGGAAAGAGAGGAAAGCTTTGCAGAAATAATTAAGATGTCTGAGGATCATTATATTCCTAGAAAAAATGTTTCATTTGAAAAATATATGCTCAGGATGACAATACAGAATGAAGGGGAAACAATAGTTTGTCACACATTTAAAACTAGTCAGTCCTCCAGATAGGGAATATTAAGATACTCTCTCATTAAAGAACAGCTTGTCCTGAAGTTAACAATAAAAAAGTCCAGAAACAGTTACTAAGGGAGATGAATCTCACACTAGAAAGAGCAATATGTACATGCCAAGCAGAAGAAAAAACAAACAAATAAAAATCCTGCAGAAAGGCACTGAGCATATGACTGTGAGTTCCATATCTCTACCAGCAAGGAAAAAGTTTGGAGAAATGAAATTGGTAGGAACAGAAACATGGAAAGCAGCGAACAATGCCTGTGATGTGATAACCAGCATGAGATAGAAATGCCCAGCATTCAGTCAAATATGTAAAAATGGTAATAAACCCAACCATTAAGCTAAAATGTGCAGGAAAGTACAAGTATTAAGTGTAGAAAAGGATTCTCCAAGTGATGAAGAGCTGTTCTTAAGCACAATAATGGTAGAGCCTGAAAACTCTAAAGATTGGCTAATTAAAATGTGCACAAATGGCACTTATGTGACATACAAAATAGGCACTGGGACACAAGTAAATGTAATAACAGAAATTGTAATAGGAGCACATAAAAATGAAAGAGTCAAAAGTGTCTGAATGATTATAATGAAAGAACAATTCCAGTGTTGGGAGAGTGCACGCTGACACTTAAACACAAAGGTAAAATGATCAAACAAGAATTTGTGGTGGTTCACAGGAGCAAGCAAGCAATCAGACCTGGGCCAACACACGTCTTTTCAAGAGGATATTTACCACAGAGTCAGAAGGAGAGTATAGAATCAGATATGAAAGTATTTATAGCATTAGATGAAGATGTATTCACAGGAAATGGGTGTCCCCCAATAACATACAGTTGCAGAATCACTGGTAATGGAAAATTCCACAAATTTTAAGAAAGATACTAAAAGAAGGTCTGTGAAATATGACTGCAAATTATATCATTGGAGAATAGCAGAACTAACAAATTGGATTCACTTCTTGATAATCATAGAGAAAAGAGCAAGGGGACTATAGTTGTGTGCAGACCCTAAGGAGCCAAACAAAAATGTAAAAAGAGACCATTTTCACTTATACATAATAAATTAAATATTGTCTGAAATGACAGAAGCCAAATTCTCCAGCAAATTAAGTGCATTGGCAGAATTTTGGCAGGTGTCCTTGGACACAGAGAGCTCCAAGATCTGCACTTTCAACACTCCATTTGGCAGATATTGCTTCCTAAGACTGCGTCTTGGAATATGTTCAGCTCCAGAAGTATTTCACCATGCGATAAGACAGATGCTAAAAGGTCTAGAAGGAGCAAAAGTGCACGTTGATGACATAATTTGGCACGACACCACTCTGCAACATCAGGAACAACTGGGGAGAGTAATGAAAATTATAAGGCCTAATAACCGTATACTGAACAAGGTCAAATGTCTATTTCAAACAACAGAGAGTGGCTGGAAGTTTTTGTGAGGCAGGCAGACCAGATGCCAGCTCTTGCCAAGGCTTAAGGCCTCAGTTGAGCCCTGACAAATTGCTGGAAACCAGTTCAGCTCACCTGTGTTTTAGCATGGTTAAAATAGGCATTGGACTTATAACAATGTGTTTAGACTTTATGAAATGCTTGCAAATTGTTACATGTATTAATCCCGTTTGTAATGTCTGTATCCCATGTTACAGGCAATATTTAAATTGTTTGATACATACCTGTAAAGTGTGTGTTCTGAACTATATAATTCACAAAACAAGAACTTTGAAAGAAAAAACTTTAGCTAGCGCAAAATGCTAAATCCCTATGAATGATATTGCCTTTTGCCCATTATGAAAGTCTACCAAAATGAAATTGTGGGACTTCACAAATACAAAAACTTTGCTTATTGCCTTTGCACACTCATAAAGTGCTTGCACGCAAAAGGGCTCATCCCATCAGCTTGAATTCTGGAAGAAGGAAATGAAAAATACTGACAAGAAAATGTTTAATCTCTTTTGCTATTTAGATTCTCAGAGGACTGCAGCTACGAAACAGAGCTCCTCAGGGCCAGGTTGACACTCATGGATTTGAACTACTCCAGGCAGTGTGAGTTTTATTACCATATTTCTGTACATAGTTTTAATTCTTAATAAAGGCTTTATCCTTGAAATTGGTCTGCTCATTAATAAGATGCTGCCATATCTTCAATTTGGGTACCTAAATCAGGTTAGACCTGTCATAAAAAGGTGATATCCCTTTATACCTCAAACTCAGTAGTTAGAGCACCTGCTGACATTCCATCCCCATCTGCCTGATATGAAGCAGGGACTTGAAGCCAGGTCTCCTACACCCCAGGCATGTGCCCTAATTACAGGCTTATAGGGTACTCTGGGGTGGACCACTCTCCTTTTGAAGCTTTTCCACTCTGTGTAAAATATTTAAATAGTCATTGGGCTAGGTCATGTGAGAAAATGACTCTATATCCTAGTGGTTAGGACACTCACCTGGGAAACCTAAGTTCCAGTCCCTGTTTTAATGAATTCCTCTCTTTTGAGTAAAATGTGATCCTTGAGCACATCTAGTTTAAGGATTCCACTGTGGCTTTGGCACCAGCTACTCAGCCCTGGCAGGATTTAGATGGCTTTCTGCATGCCCACTGGCAAAAATTTAGGCATTTACGAGGTTTAGGGTTCAGGGTTAGGCAGCAAGTGAACTGTGGTTTGCAGGATCTAAATTTAGGATTTAGGTGCCTTAATCCCTTTGGGTATGTCTACATAGCTATGTAAGCCTCAGGTTAGTGGGATTTGAGTCAGCTGTTCCATGTCAGAGAACCCTGGGCTTGAGCCACATTGCATTTTAACCCTAGGCTAAGGATTTTCTGACCTGTGCTCAAACCTAGAGCTCTGGTATCCACACTGCATTGCACAGACCCAAAGCAAAGTAACCCTATCCCAGAGTGCCCAGCACCATCCACGCCCCAACATCGACACTAGCCCTCTGAATGTTTTGCACCGTAGGACAATTCTACTGTCCACCACGTTTCCTAACTATGACAGTACTATGGATGGGCCTCAGCTGCCCATAAGGATCACACATACATAAACTGCACGATTAGCTCCTTGGGGAGCTATCTCAGTGGAATGATGGCCATTTGAGAAGGCTTTCACCTGAACTAGCATCTAATCTGAGAACTGGGCTCCCCACCCCTAGTCTGAGTCACATTGGTAAGAAAATGCATGTGTGCACCAGTTTGGAGGATAATTAGGACATCAGTCTCCAGCGCTGTCAAACTATTAAAAATGAAACTTTGCAATTTCTCATTTTTAAAATTAGACGGTCAGTGAAGGTGTTTTTGTTTGGCTAGGGTTTTTTTTTTTTTTTTTTGGAGGGGGGGGTCTTTTTTTGAAGTTGACATAAAATGTACCTTTCAAATGAAAACCATGCCAGCTGTAGAGCAGTGAAGTTCATTCCCAGTCCTGGGGGTGCAGTGTCCTCCAGCACCTCCCGCCGCACCCCGGGAGGCAGGAATAAGAGATCCCCGTAAAACTATGGGGAAGTTTTGGGGCTGGCTCCCAGACACCCTCATCACAAGAGCACAGCGCCAGATTTTGGTGCCTGCTGGCCAGGCACCCCTACACACACAGACCCAGGGAGGGCAGAGGGGACCTGGGAGCAAAGTACAGAAAACAGAACAGGACCCAGAGGTTGCCCTGCAGGGAGGGGAAGCAGCAGAGCCCCTGACTCAGCCTGGCTATGGGAGGGATGACCCTCAACATCCTGGGAGCCAAGAGCAACCTCCTGCCTGTCAGTTTTGCTCCCTGCTCAGACCAAGCTCTGCTCAGCACCAAGGAGACGGAGCCGCCACTGCAGGAGGCTGCAGGGAGGTTTTGGTGCTGTCTCCCATTCGCTGCCCTGGCAGTGCATGTTGCCCAGGTCCCCCCGCACACGCAGCCCCAGGAAGGGGTGGGAGGCCAGACAGCAAAGCAGCTGCTCTACTGGGAGGGAGAGCAGCTGGGTTGTTGGGGGGTTATCCCAGTTCAACACAGGCCGGGGAGAGCACAGCCGGGGAGGAACTTAGTCCACGCAATGCTCTCTGTCCCTTGCTCCTGGGCACCCCTTTCCTCACTGAGGCTGAGTGTGCAGGGGTGCCTAGCTGGTGTGCACCAAAATCTGCCTGTGCTCTTGTGACCAGGAAGCATCTGTCTTTGCAAAAAGCTTCTTCTGACTGGTCTCCTCCGAAAGCGAGAGTGTGCTTGCAAACCAGTGCGCAGCAGACAATGAGCTGAGCTGCTGCCATTTGCAATAGAGCGCAGTAGACTGCATAGATTGTCAGCATAGACAGGACTGAGGAAGTTGCCCCAAGGAACCCTGGGATACCTCTGAAGGACTTCCAGGACCCAAGTACAAGGGCCAGATGCACACAGGAAAGCAAGAGCACGCAGACCCTAGGTCCCAGCTTAACTCAGGCTCAGGCCTTTTATCCCTGTAGTATCTAAGGACCCTACGTTTGAGCTCTAGGTTAACACAGTTGGTGTGTGGATGCAAAGGTGGTTAGGCTTGTGCCTGGGATCAAGCCTGGGCTTAAATTGATGTATAGACATATCCTTTTTTGGTGTCAGTCCCTTGTATTGCAATTTTAACTCAGCTCCTAATGGGTTCTTCTTTTTCCTTTTCTTCTCCTTTATTCCTCCTGTTTTCTTGTCTCACTTTTCCTTTCTTTCTCTATCACTTCTTCTGTAGTGGATTTCAACTCTTTTTCTTAGGCTCTTTTCACCCATTGGTTACCTACTACATTACATAAACTGCTTAAACATCATGTGAACAAGAAGAAATTTTGAGAACACTCATGTAAGTCTCAATGCTTGCAAAAACAGTCCCTAAATGTGACTGTATTCAACTCATCCATTACATTCTGTCTTTGTCTTTTTAGAAACAAACTTTCTGGCAGAGCCTCTGGGTCAAGCATAAAGATATAGAGGGAAACTATCTCACACTATAGTGTCCGTACATACACACAACTAGAAAACACTCATGTACAAAATAAATGAGCAGGCATTTACAACTCTTCCACCTTGTTATGTGTTAGCTTCTTACAGTTGATACAAGTGTACACTGAAATGTATCTGTGTAATTTGGTGACGATAGACTAAAAAAAATAAACAGTATTTAGGACCTGGTCCAAAGTTCACTGAAATCATAAGGAGGATTAGATCAGGGCCTTATTATACTATGGAATTTGACTCAGTCATGGTATTTGGGCTATATATTATGCACAGAGTCATTGCTGTTGTTTGTGCTAGTGTCCACAATGTGCCCACGTGTTTTTTCTAGACTTTCAAGAAATCACATCCACAAATAAATTTTAAAAATGCAGCATGGTAAATGCTGCTTTTTCTTTTTGTTATCTCTCAGTGTATTTGTATGACTGCTCCTTCTAGGCTTGAGAGTGCATCAAAATATCAGTCACCATATTATAAGGATTTTTCAATCTACCTCCCAGGAAAAAAAAAAGACTTTTAAAAAATAATTGCAATTTGCAGCATCTCTTCATATGCAGTAGATGAGATCAATGTAACCCCCTGGAAAGCTACATACTCTAAGGTGAAGCAATGCAAGTTCAACAACCATACTTTTCACACTAGAATCAGAAATATGCCATAGATGGGTAATTAGTGCTTTCTACCCGTTTTTCAACTATCTGAACTACTGCTGAGTAATTTGGAGCAGTTTAATTAGCCTTGTGGGTTAAAAAATTGCTAATGGCATTTCCTTATTGAAGCTTAGAAAAATAGATGATATCTTTATATCAGAGTTGTTTTGAGAGGCAAGCAGCATGCATAACAGGGGGTGCCTCCCAGTTGGAGGCCCATCAGAAACAACTGTCATCATCTTTCTTATCAAGTGAAATTCACAAGTTTCATTTGCAAGGCACAGCTGAAATGGCAGAGAAAATGACAAAAAGTTCAACGGTCAGAAATTGTAATTTTTCAAAAAATTGGGATCCAACTGTTTGGATCCTGGCAACATGTATCCACCAAGGGTTTCACATATATGTTTCTAGTAGGGCTTCTCAGATGTTAATCCTAGTTCATATAATTTGGAAGCTGAATTGTGCCTTTAAGACATAGTACTACTTTACTCACATTTCTCTGCTTCAACTCTGGGAGAAATTCTCAAGGAGACAGAATTTCTTCCAGACCTCTGTGTTATATGGAAGATTATGTGGTTTCTATACCTCTACCAGGGTGCAAGATATTTTGCCCTGCATTCCCAATCAGCTCTTTTGCATAGTGTATAGGGAGGTAGGACTGTGACTCTGCCTCTTCTCCATCTTTCTTGCAGGGTCACAGCAAAGGGATAATCCTGAACTACAAAGACTGTAGAGACTGCAGCTGTCCACCCCTGTCCCGATGTACAGTATTGAACAGGGAAGCAGGGATGAGGGAGTTCCTCAAGCACTCCCTGCCTTTGAACACCCACATAGCGGCAATAGCATGCTTGATTGTTTGAGTCTATTACTTTAATAAAATTAGTGTTTTTTACCCTGTTCCCCTGTTGATGTTCATAAAGGTCTGTTTAGCTAGGGAGAAACTGACTGTTTAATTACACAGTGAAACAGACTGTACACTAAGTACTGGTAACTACACATATAAACAAACTGAAAATATTAACTTCTTTCAATTCTAGCAATCCTAGGGATTGTTTGTAATTCAATCCTCATTGAACTCAATGGGAGTCTTTTCACTCACTTAACTGGACATTGGTTTGAGCCCAAAAATAGATGTAAATTTTCCTTGTAAAAATGTGATTTTCACGTTGATGGTGTATTCATGCAAAGAGTTAAATTATGCAGTTTAATACATTTACAGTGTGATATAATTCATCATCTGATGTAACAATTCCCTGAAAAATGTCACCCGGTACAATTTAGTATTTAGATGATTGCAACATGCATTTTGACCAGAGAGAATATTCATTTCCCTGTTGTCATTCAGGTATTATGTAACAATGTAATTGCTGACAGCTAGAATAAGGTGTTTTAGGAGTAATAAAGGAACAGCAAGTGGATTTAGACTTATTAGTAATATGAATTTACCACATTATGATTCTAGTGTTGGCAACGCTAAATTATGTTATTGAAAATGCTGTGAATGTGACTGGCCAGTCAAGAATACTGTATAAAACTTCCAAAGCAGATCTTTCTTTTTATTTAGAATATGAATTACTGATGGATGACGAAGGCAGTTTTTGAGTCTAGGTTGAGACTGGTTATGCTATGACTTGGAGTCCCAGTTTAAAGGTGAATTAGGATTAGCGTTCATATTTAAGGCTAAGGTTCAGATTCAACAAAATCTTTTGAGCTTTTCTTACAAGATTTCCCCCCAAAGATCAGAAAATGATTACATCAGTTGATCTTGTGAGGTCATACCATTCTGAAAGGTGGAAATCTCATGAGATTAGATTTTTAATAAAACATCTACCATCATGGGCCAAAGTCTCTTCCTCTTGGAAGTCTCAATATCTGCTTGCTGAGATTCCCTTTATCTCCATGGTCCCTGGTGGCCTCATGTACACTCTTAACAATCCTTGATCACTAGAATCCTTGCCTCCTAACCACACATTATAATCTCTGGTGGCCTGAATTCTTGCAACCTCCAACTGTAGCTCCTGGTGCCCTGATTCCCCAGAGTCAGCTTTTCTTCCCTTCTACAGGCTCAAAGCTGATCCATATGTTTAAGGGCAAAGACTTATTAATGTACAATTGTATGGCCAAGGAAACAAGGGACAGAAGCTGGGCAGCAGCATGGGTGGGCAGTTCGCAGCTGTCTAAGCAGCATATGGCATTGAGCTTCTGCTTCCAACCCAACCCACAGTACCAGGGGACAAAAGGAGCAACAGCAGGAGAAGGAAAATAGGTCAGTATCATTAAGCAAGCTGGCAGCCCCTTCCTGCATTCCCTGTTATCAGCCCAGCTGGAAAGCACTGAGTTTAAAAACACTTTCCCAGCTGGTGGGAGTGCAGCACCCCCTCAAGTGTGGTGTCTATTAGGCCTATGCCTATGTACAATTGTAATAGGTACAATGTTCTCATTTTACCTACTCCTGGGTATAATGGAGTGTAACTAAAAGAAATGAGATGAAATTAGGAAGAAAATTTAGGATGAATAGCATTAAAAACTGCTTGAGACTAAAATCTATTAAAATGTGGAATTGTTTTTTAAGAACGGTTTTAGAAGCCTCAACTATTGAAACATTTAAGACAATGTTGGCTAAATCATAAATCTCTGGAAAAAAGATTCTAAAGGAATACCGTTCTGCACACACAGGGGCATGGAGTAGACATCCCACACAAGCTCCACTGGGTTTTTAAAGGACCTTTAAAGTTAATCTTAGAAACATATTTCCAGATTTTTAGATTTTTCTAAAGCTTTTCATGCAAACTATATTTTATTTATACGTCTCCATAAATGTAGTTACTGTAGACACATTTTATTTGGTACGTTCAGACCTCAGATGAAAATATCTAATGACTGAGAATAACAATAAGGTATGTTGAAAGAGACTGACTGAAAAAAATAAAGAAATTGGCAGTAAGTGTGCACATGTAATTTACTACATTCTGTTTGTGCGTGTGTTTCTTTTACTTGAGAACCAGGAGTAAATTCTAGCTAAAATGAAGACTGAAAAGCACAGTTAGGGAGAGCCTGGAATAACTTTAGAAACACTTGGAAAAATATATCTGTGGATGCCCATACAAACCACAGTTACTGCACGGAAGTGATTAAGTAATAATGGGGAAAGGCTGGCTGCAATATCCAGATCTTAAAACTAGTTTACTTCACCAAAAACACTTAGTTTATTGAGTGGCTTCTAGATATCTTATTAGTTGTTGGAAATTTGTGGGAAAGTGTGCAGTTACATAGATATTTGCATATAAAATATGATAGTAAGCAAACTGTATTCAAGAATAGCAAATCAAATATAATTATGAACTGAAAATCTTAGAAATGAAAGCTTAAGGCAGGTCTGATAATACTATGGGACCATATGTCACAAAACACAATACAAACAGTCACTGCAAGGAAAACAGCCTTTGGCTATATTTTTGCACCTGCAAATGGTTCTAAAATATAAATTGCAGCTTATTTTTCTACTGAAACAGCCTACAGACATTCTTATACTTACATATTAAATCAACTAACAATCTAGAGGTGAAATCTTGGTCTACTGTGTGATGCTGGTAAACCAGGTGCCAGTTTCTGTCAAGGTCCACATGCTCACTTGGATATTAAAAAATACATCATTAGAATTATTCTGGCTCCCCTGTATATTAGAATTGTTAAAATAGGTATTAGAATTATAAAAATGTGATTAGACTTTATTGAATGCTAGTAAGGTGCTGCATTCATTAATCTTACTTATAACATCTGTATCCTATGGTATAAGCTAATATTTAAGTGTTTAAATTGGAAGTTTCTGTAACTGTGTAAATCACCAGACATAACAGAAGCATTAACTAGTGTAAACTACTAGTCTCCAGCAGGCGGTGTTATCTCCTACCATGCAAAGAAGGCCCATTGAAACCAGACTAACTATTGTGGAACATCAGAGGACAAAAGATTTTGTTGATTGCTTTCCCCGCACCCAACTGAAGAGGAGACGGGCAAGTAAATTCCTCCTATCAGCTAAGTTTGCAAATCAAAGCAGAAGGGAGGAAGGAATAAAAAGCCTTAACAAAGAGGAACTTGGACTCTCAAGGGTAAGATTTCAAGGCATAAGCAAGGGATCCCCAGCTGTTTTCCATAGGCTAGCCTTAAAGAGCATATAGAGCTAGCTTAACATAGACAGTTCTATTACATTTTGGCATATAAGATTGGAATTCATTTTTTTGTGTATATATATATATATATATGTTTATCTGCTCTAACCTTGTAAATAACTCTATTTCCTTTTCGTATATAATAAATATTTAGATAGCTTATTATAAGATTGACTACAAGTGTTGTCTTTGGTGTGAGATCTAAGTTGCAACTGACCTATAGTAGATCTTTGGGACTGGGACCAACCTGAATATTGCTGTGATCTTCGGTGTTAGGAACTATCTATCACAAAAGTAAGCTTCCCTGGGCGGCCAGACGGATTAGAGTACCCAAGGGGACTGCCTGTAACTCCATGTTAAGGCTGTTATAGTGCCTGAGGAGTTTACACTTGATAATTCATTGGTGAAAATTAAGTATAAAACTTTCAACCAACTTGGTGTTTCCTAACAGTTTGTCCTGAGGTTGGTACTCATGATCATGAGCTACTGTAGGAGAAGTTCCATTGACGTCAGTGGAACTAAAATATTATCCAAGAATCTGATGATATTACTTACCTTGTTGCTAATGAGTCCATATGCATTTTATATGTAACTTTTCAGCACTGGTTTCCAAAACCAGTGGTATCTGTGGCTACATATATTTCCAAAGGAAAAAAAAGAAAAGAAACAAAAGCAAAAAATTGGAATGAGGACAAGATTAAGAGCATGATGAGGTCAAGGCCCATACACCTCTCCTCATACCACAGGTACTGGAGAACACCCACAGTTCACTGAGAAGTATATGTTAGTCACACTTCTTTGAGAAAAATGCCCCACATCTTTTCCAGAAGACACACAAATGTGAGCCTGTGGTCATTACATTTAGAGATTACACAAGCACGCAGATATTACAGGAATGATGTACCTAAATCAATTTAGATCTTCACTTAGAATCTGAAGTAGCTCCATTCAAATCTATCAATTTTCACTGGTGTAACACTCATGTAGCTTTAGAACCAACATACTCAAAAGCTACTACTAGAGCAAACACACCAGTCTTTAGCAATGAGGAAACTGGGGTCCTTTTGCTTACATACTCGTAAGTAGCCTATAGGCCCATAAAAATATAGATTACTTGCTATTTTGCTGGTTTTCCCATCACTGTTTGGAGGTAAATACATGTGATAGAACTAATCGAGGTAATCAGGTTACTCGGCATATCTAAAATTGTATCTATTGCTTCCAGAAATTAACTTATGATTTCATTAGCTTTTAGAATTAGTACTTATCTTTGACTTTAAATAGATGACAGGCTTTGTACCTTGCATTTAAATGTTCAGTCTATCTGTTGAATCATTCAGTTTCAGTATTTTGCATGATGCCATATAGTCATGTGATTAAACACTCTGCATTCAAATGACTTTTAATATCTGAGGTCTTTGAGAGCTGAGGTTTCTTTACCAAGAGTACCAATTTCCTTGCACATTGGTCTGCCGCAGAGCATTATATCAACCACTAGTGTTTATATTCCCTGGATGATATGTGGTATCATTTTTTTCCATGTAATGATGTGATTTATTGCCACCCAGTCAGGCTCATGTGTAATAAGGAAACCTATGGAGATACATATGATTAATTTCTTACTTTTCTGAATACGTTTTCCTAAGACAAAAAGCTTTATTTTTTAATGATCCTATGCAGGCTTAAATAAATATGTGGTATTTCACTGAGGCCTGGTTAAGTCAGGAACATGATTTTGCCCTCATAAAATCTCTATATAAATAGCTTCCCTTTCCCTTTGTAAACCACAGTGATGAAATCATGATAAAAGGTTACAGGATTACTTCAGATTATGCAAACATTATTTTAATTATAATGGAAAATTAAAACATCACAAATACAATGGTCATCAATAAAAATGTCAACTGCCAACAGCAGTTACCTGAGATGCTACAGCATTCCCATATTCTGTGCTTTTAATGGGAAGTAACTGCAGTATCACATATTCCTTCGTGTTGTATTACTTGAGTTACTGCACACACAGTGCAGCAGTTGAAGAGGGGAGACATAAGTGGCACTAACCTGTTGTTATGCTTATCCCAATCCTGAGCCAGACAGGAAACCAAACTGACCCTCAGTAGAAGTTAGAACAGTCCTGGAGCCATTTTGCCAGGTAATCGTGTATGGCAGGATGTAACAAAGCCCAGGATCTGGCCTGTTTTCTTTTTAATGGACACCACTGTAAGCAATCCTTACCTTAGCACATACATGCTATTAAGTAATTACATTAGTGAATATGCTGCTTCAAATTATTAAATTAATAAGCACAGTTTAATAGCACCCACATATTTCTCCTTAAAAATAAAATACATTTACATCTCAATGACAGTATATATATAGTGATAGAAGTCACTTTTTTCATTTGTAGAATTAAATATAGATCCATATAATACAGATACACAGAAAGAGAATTCTAGTAATGAAAAACTCACGTCAGTTTTTTTATGGCCTGTAACTCTGTACTGAGAAAAGTGAAGCCAGCCAAGTTCATGAGTACTGTAGAAGGAAGAAGGTTGTTTTATGATCAGAGCAGTTTATTCACTAAAGACAAAATTTACACATTCCTTTCTATAATTAAATTCAAACATACATTTCTAAGGCTCATTAGAACAACTAATGTGATGTTTTCCTAATTTAAACTACTACTGATATCTCTTAATATAATTTTTCAGAACTTTTTGGCTTTCATTGTCTTGAAAAATCAATTCCTGGTTCTTACAATACTTGATTCACTAGCAATGTCATGTGAAGTGCAGCTTTAGTTCCTGTGTTGGATTTAAGAGCTTCACTTAATGTCTCAGTTAACTTGTAAAATTCAGCTACTTCGCTGTCTATTGATTCATGCCCCTACTTCTGTGCCCAGTGAAGCCTCAGTAAATCAGGCCCATTGCCTTTTCTATCAATTTTTGTATGGAAGGATGGTTCAATGGTTAAGGCATTATCTTAATACTTAGGAGCTCTCAGGTCAAGTCCCTATTTCACCGTAGACCTGTTTGGTGTTGGGCAAGTCACTTAGGCTGGGTCTACACTGACGGCACCAAATTCGCCACCATCATTTGATGTCTCTGGATCAACTGAGTGGTCTGAGTAGACCCGCTCAGTCAATCCAGCAATCAGCGTAGGTAAGTGGCCCGGTAAGTGGCGTAGCGCTGCATCAAAGGGAACGCTGTTCCCTTTGGTGCAGTACAGTGTGAACCATGTGCGGAGCAGACGCAGCAAAGTCAACGGGAGATACGCAAGTGATTTGCGTCACTTGCGTATCTCCCGTTGACTGCTGCTGAATCAGGAAGGTAAGTATAGACCGGGCATTAGTCACTCTGTGAGTTGGTTGCCCATTTGTATCTATATCTATAGATATATATACACACACACACATATATACACACACATACACATACTGTGTGTGGAAATATACTTCCCTACCTTGCAGGGGTGTTGTGAAGAATATGATAATTTGTTAAAGATTGTGAGGTGCTCAGATCGTATGACAATGGAGGCCATAAAAGTACCTAAGATAGATTCTATGGGAACAGGAATAGAGTCTACATTTTCAAATGGATTTATTAATTTTGGATGCCTCAATTTTTCAGGGGTGTTGATAAACTCCAATTGAGCAATGGGTATTCAGTGCCTCTGAAACTCAAACTATAGATGTCTCAGGAGTGGCAAACAAAACTGTAACCACCATCTATAAGAAGTTACTTTTGACAATTTGTGCCTAAAATTTTAATATATCAAGTGAAAGAAAATACAATTAAGGCTAACTTAAGTCATGGGCATTTGTTAGGTTCATTAACCCATATACCGTGTTTCCCCGAAAATAAGGCCTACCCCGAAAATAAGCGCTAGCATGATTTTTCAGGATTTTTGGAGTATGCTTGAAATATAAGCCCTACTCCAAAAATAAGCCCTAGTTACAGTTTACAAGCAGTTCACAAGTAAAGGTCCCCATACACTTTACACTCATGTCGGCCGAACCCGCCGCTCGCGGTGGGTTCGGCCATCAGTGTAAAGTGTATGGGGCTTACCCCTCCCCTCCCCATAGAGAACACAGGAACGCTCAGCCGTGCGGAACGTTCCTGTGTATGGGGAGGACGGGAGAGATAACTGTCAGCTGAACAATTGTTATTGAAGGTGTATGGCCATCTTAAGGTTTGGCTAGTGTCAGGCTCTTGCTCACACACAGATCGGGTACTGTAGTCCCGCTGGCATCACTCCACTCCCGAGCCCGAGCGTTGTGGCTGCTTCCGGTCACCAGGGGGAACTGCAGTGGAACGCAGCTGAAACAGCAAGGGACCTGACAATGACATGCTTTTGACAGGAGTGACGTAGATCTGTGTGTGAGAGCCCGTCCACCATCGGTATTTGCCAACTCTAATCGTTTTGGGTCTGAGGGGGTCTGGTGAGTGTGATTCTTTTCCTGGTGAAGGGTGCCTGCTTTTCCTGGTGAATAGACATCCACCATTTACTGCAGTACAGAAAAAGAAATACTGTATACTGTACTGGTACATTTTGACCCCCATACAGCATGAGTTCAAAAAGAAAGAGCTATTCCATTTAGTACAAGAAAGGAATTGTGGAGGACTCCCAGGGCAAAAATCTTATTGCTTTCTGCAAAGAGAAGATGTTGGATATCCGAATGGTCCGAAAATGGCGAGCAGAGTATGATAACCTCAGTCAACAGGTGTGCAAGGGAAATGCTAAGAAGCACAAGTGTGGATCAGGTCAGCATCCATTATTTCCTGAGCTGGAAGACATGATCTGTGAATGGGTTGCTGACAGGAGAGCAAAGGCTTTGGTTGTGCGCAGGGATGATATTCAAGAATTTGCCCTTGCAATGGCACCACAATTAGAAACATCCCCAGAAGATTTCAAAGCATCACATCACTGGCTGGATGGCTTCCTTCAGCGATGTGAACTGTCTCTAAGAAGATCCACAACACTGTTTAAGTTGGAAGATGCTGAAGTTATTAAACGTGCACTTGCATTCAAGTCCTTTGTTGATGGCATCGACTTTTCTAAATACCAACTTTCCAACATGATTGCTATGGATGAAACTGCAGTGTTTATGGGCCAAGGATCACAAACGACAATTGATCAGCGGGGTGCCTCCTCAGTCTACGTTCCCTCCACTGGTTATGAAAGTGCACGTATTACCTGTATTTTGGCAATTCGTCTGGATGGAACTAAAGCCCCACCTCTAATCATTGCTAAGGGCAAGAAGGATAAGATTGAACGTGTTGCAGGCATTTATATTCTTGAAACCAAAAAAGCCTGGTGCACACAAGCAGCTATAAGGAAGTGGGTCAATTTAATGCTGCCGCTTGTTTTGCGATGTGGCCAAAGAGGCCTGCTAGTCTGGGATTCAGCCAGTACACACAGCGCTAAAGACATGAAGAACTTTCTTCATGAGAGAAAAATAGATCAAATAATGATTCCCACAGGAATGACTGCCTATCTCCAGACTCTTGATATTGCAATAAACAAGCCATTCAAAGACCATTTGCGTATGGAAATTAATGACTACATTGAACATAGAATGGAGAGAAATCAGCGTGGCAACTTTGTGAAGCCTAGACTGCAAGAGGTTGTGACTTGGGTGAAGAATTCATGGGAGAAAATCACTGACAGTTGCGTTGCCAATGCACTACGAGCAGGCTACATGGACAAGAGGTGCTCATTTAAGGAAAGCGCTATTGCTACCGTAGACATGAGAAATTGGGGCCAATGATTCTAAAGGCAATAGAGTCACAAGAAATTCACGATGGAATTCAGGGTTTGGAGAGTTATGATGATGTTCCAGAATGTGATGACATGATTATATTTGAATAAATGTTGATTTTTTGTTCAAGAATAAATGTGGATTGTTGTTCATGGAAAAAAATAAGACATCCCCGGAATATAAGCCCTAACCCATCTTTCAGAGCAAAAAAATAATATAAGACCCTGTCTTATTTTCGGAGAAACACGGTATTAGAGCTATAACTTGGGTGAATGGAGGTGAATGGAGTAGATTATTTATTGTTTATCCTGTATATTCAAAGGCCAAATCCATGGACATGAATTCAGTCCAATGAGTTCAACTGAGTTTGTCTTTTTATTCAAATATCAATTAATTTTTTCCCAAAATGTGGTGTATCAATTGCTACTTTTTAAAAGGAAATCTCTGCTCCAAACCATTTGATGTGTTTAAAAAAAGTTAGGAGAGGGAACACACACAATCAACAGGTGACTTTATAAAGATGTGATATCTTTAAAAACAAAGCTAGCTTTTTAGGCCACAGTCTTTTATTCTTCTTTGAATATGGGTGCTCCATTTTAGGCTCATGTGTGACCCTGCACCTTTGATCAGAGATTTTTTGATGACAGTGTCTTGTTACGACCACATCCTAAGTTTCTACCTAAAGTGTCTTCCGAAATTCATAATAACCAGATCACCCATGTTCCTGTCTTTTTTCCCAAAACCACATCCATCTAGGCAGAAGCTGCCTTTTATACCTTGAATGTCAGAAGGGCATTAGCCTTCCATCTGGGCACAACCAAACCATTCAGAAAGTATTCTAAACTGTTTGTGTGAATTGCTGGCAAATCCTAAGTATCCACTGTCTCCACCCAAAGACTCTCAAAGTGTATCTCTGGATGAATTACTTTGTTGTGTCTGCCAACATTCAAACTCCTTTTCTAGTGTCTGCCCATTCTACAAGGTCTCTGCCTACTTCTTTGTCATTACTCAGGAATTATCCAGTCACTGGAATTTGTGGAACTGCAATCTGGACTTCAGTACATACTTTCTCTAAGCACTGTGCTTTGGTTCATGCCTGTAAATCAGATGCTCAAGTTGGTAATGCAGTTCTGTCATCAGCATTAGATTCTCTCCAGAGCTCCCTTCTCCCTGTGGGGATAGTATCTGGGAATCACCTGAAGTGAAGCACCCATATGAACACTACTTAAAGAAGAAGGAGAAGTTACTCACCTTGTAAATTAACTGGAGTTCAAGGTGTGTGTCCCTGTGGGTACTCCATTACCCACTCTCCTTCCTCTCTACTTTGGAATTTCCTTTGTGGGACATTGCAGTAGAGAAGGAACTGTGGGTGGCTTGCCTGTGAAGTCCTATATATCCTTGGTATGGACTATGAGGCTTTGTAGGGCACCTGTGCATGCTGAATGGGCACTGCTACTGAAAATCTCTGATCAAAGGCACAGAGGCGCATGCACTCCTGAAGTGGAGCATCTATAGGGACTCTTATCTCGAAGAACTCCAGTAACTGCATGAGGTGAGTAACCTTTCCTTTCTTGTGCACTACTAAACCTGTAGTGCACTAAGCAGAGATAAATTAGGGATAAACTTGGTCCACTATGTACTAAGTTACAGCAAACTTTCCTGTTAACTTTGAGGTATTATTTTTCTCTACATAATAGCTCCCACGTTTCCACTTGTTCATTGAAAATATATTGAAAGCCAGTTTCTGATAGTTTATGCAGGTTGGGTAGCACCCTATTCCCCAAGTAGTTCCATTCACTTCAGTGGGACTGTTAGGGAAGTTGTTACTCCACATGAACAACACTATCAGAATCTGTGACTAACACTGATTTGCAACATTTAATTTAAGGATTGTGAAATTCAAACCAAGTGCATTAAGTAGTTCACATCAAAACCTATGTGCATGCAAGCTTTCATGAACATTGGACATAAATCTGAATGTTTTCTGCTTCACTGAAGTGTTGTTCAAATATTTGCATTGGGTGAAGTCTATTTATAGAAGATAGAAATAACTCAGTACTGAAAATATAGTGTTGCATTTGAAACTAACAGCCAAATACTCAATGCAGTACCAAATCCAAGCAAGTGGGCTGAGGTGGCCCTTAGTTTCAAATATTTAATTCTTGGACACCAAGAAGGTACATAATGGAGAACGGAGATGTCCTCCCCTCCAAGTCTGGAGGTGGCTTCAAGCTACTTCAATTTAACCCTAGCACAACCTTCTCCCTCTCCCCTGCCCACCTCCCCCATACTTCATCTCTCAATACTCAAGGTGGAGGGAAACAACCCTTTAACTCTTTTGACTGTAGGGGGAATTTTATGTGCAAAAGTAAATTGGATTGACCACAAACTTTATAGAATAGTAACAACATTCACAGATATATTATAAGGAATAAACTCATGCTTAAACCAATTATTGAATGCCTAGGAAGATTAAGAAGAAACTTTCGCTATGGACAGGTTATTCCAGAATTATCCATTATAAGGTTTCTCTGAAGAATCTTCCAGACTGAATGGTGTGCTTGTCTGCTATGTTATGATAATTCTGGTGTTCCTATGAACCATGCTATAGGTTTGTAGGATGTATCTTTCCTGAAAGGTAAAGCTTGTCTTTGTATTTATTTTAATAAAAGATGTGACATGTCATATAAGAGATTTTCTTCTTTGGATGTCTGTTCCCTAATTCAGTCTCTGCATGGCTGAGTTTGAGAATTGTTGTCTGTTGTGCATTGGTGATTTATTCCATATATAACACTGGATGTTTTAGTATTTATTCTAACTTGATTCATATTTGCTATGAGTAAAATTACTTTCTTCTTTTATTGTTTGCGTCTATCTTTTGGAAAAGGAAACAAAATCAAAAGAAGTTATTTCAAGAAAAATTGCTTTTCACTTTGTGGTGAAGTAAAATGTTGCATATTCAATAAGGGTTTGCAGTGTTTGTTAAAAGGATTAGTACTGCTATATAAAATGTGTGCTACATTTGCTAAAACAATACTACCCAGGAAATGATGTGAGAAACATTGGAAGGTGATGCAATATTATATAGAAAGTAAAAAATCCAACTGGAGACTATATATTACATGCACTGATATGTAAATGTCTCAGCATATCAAGCTCTAAATTTAGTGCCTGCCAAACCAACTAGTTTCCTCATTAAATGCTTGGCAAGAAGAAAGGTGTCTCATGAAACAGTGCAGTGGTTCTCAGATTGTGGTCTATGTACCACCACTGGGCCACAGAGAGCAGTGGCAGGCAAACTGGCTGATCACATGGCACTAGTTCTTTCTCCTATGTTAAAGACCACTAAAAGAATGATACTTTCCTATTACTTTTTTTCAAAAGCAATTGCAAGGGAAGGTGATTCATGATCAGGAATGGGACGGAAGGTGGTCCATGAGTTAATCTTTTTATCAACATGTGGTCTGCACTATTAGAAATAGAATATTTATAGCCCAAGAGATGGAGGAATAGGAGCTGTAAGGGAGCATTCATCATACTACAGAAAACAAGAAAACCATCTAGATGCTGAATTGAGTAAAAGTGATAGACTAAATAATTAAGAGCACTCTTTTAGAAAGTGTGGGGAGCCATGAGAAATGGAAGAAGTCAGCTGATGGCTGTGGTAAATGTCTGAATAAAGTATACAGACAGTACTTTATACAATTGTGTCTCAAACAGTTCTTGGCCTCTCAGGAGTTGTCACAGGCTGGCTGGCCCTTTAAAAGAAGCCAGGCTCTTTGTTGCCTGTAACCAGCCAGCTATCCCCCATATAATGTATAATGGCATCTTAATTATAATGACTGTCCCCAGCTGCAGGGAATCAAAGACAGGACTACTTAAACAGAACTATGAACTCAGTAGTGAGGAAGGAGACCTAGAAGAGAAGAGCAAATTATAGTTCCTTTTCTGGTGAAAGCCTGAGGAAAGTCAATCGGGAAGAGACCCAGAGGGGGTAGGTTAGGCTTCTTGTGGGGTGGCCTTGAGATAGGGCCCATAAGGAGCAGGAAACTCCTGTATGTAAACTGCCAGAGTCCCTGGGATAGAAAGGCACCAGGGAAATCCTGCTGGAGAAGAAGCTATAATAAAGGAACTCTATGGGGCCCAGGTGTGCCAGCAAAAGCAGAAGGCTTCAAAATTACCCAAGAGGGGCAGCAGAATTATTAGTTTGGATTTATGTGGACTTCTAGTTGGCTGTGAAAGACCCAGGCAGAGAAAGGCCATCACTTGGACCAAGGAGTAGCTACCAGAAAGTGTTACAGGTGAAGATTCCTGTAACATTACAGTCTAATGGTTAGTGCACATCCTTATTGTTGTCTATATAAAATGCATTTAATCATTATATGAGCAAATGCTTATCAGGGGCTGAGAAGATCCATTGCACATTAGCATAATTATTTGCTTTGGAAGAAAATAGATGTCCAGCAACACAAATTTACAGACCAAGGCACCTTAGTAAGACAAATTCTAGGATGTTTTTCCCCCCTCAAGCTGTAATTTGACTTGCTGAGGAACCAGGCAGGCAAACACTTATTAGAAAACTGGATGAGTCATTTGAGTGACAGGTTGAAGAACACTTGTGTGGGGTGTTAGATATCATTAGAGTTCCTCTACCTATGGGACTGGTTAAAGCTTAACAAAGCAGATGACGATATTCTTGTAGGAAAAATAAGAGAATTTGCTAATGGAGGAACAATTTCTCTTAGGGTTTGCAGCAAGGAGAATCAGATATGAAAAGTTACATGATTCAGTAGACGGGGTACTAGATACAAAGTCATGAAATCTGGTTTCTCCTCCCAGTTCTGACACTGATTCACTGTGTGACCTTGGGAAAATTATTTCATCTCTCTTTGCCTGTCTCTCTCTTATTTGTAAAATGGGAATAATTAACCTCCTTTGCAAAGCACTTTGGCATCAATGAAAAGAGCTATGTGAACTCTAAATATTACTATTAATACACACAGAAGAAAAAGGAGAATGAAGTATGTATAAAGGGCTGGTTGAAGAAGAGGTTAAAATATGTGGAAATGAAATAATATCAAAATGGGATTTTTAGACCCTGATATATGCAAAAGTATGCCTAAAACAGAAGCATAGGAAATTGTCTATACAAACCATAAAAAAAGCTTTCAAAGAAAATTGGAATTGTATCCATATGCCTATAGAGAGAGAAGTATATTACAGAAATACCTGAAACCTACTTGGAAGATGACAGATAGTTTAAAATAGGCTGATGAATGCAGAGGAAGAGAAATATCCTTATTTATGAAGATTCTGAGAAAGGAGATTTAGGAGAAACTGTTGTTTTAGACTTTGGTTGCAGAAATTTCAGAGCATAAGGAAGGAGAAAGAAGAAATTAAGGCACTACCTTTGGGAGACCTAGGTTCAGTGCCCTGCTGTGCCATGCAATCCCTGTATGACCTCAGGCAAGTCACTTATGCCCAGGTCCACTTAGGTGCCTGACTTCCAGTTTTGGCTCGACTGCGATCTACAAAATTCCTGCCAAACCCTAGGCAGCTAAGCTCACTTGGCACCTATGTTCTAGCCTCCGGGCATATGAAGTGCTGCTTCCCTGTAAGCATCCAGATGCCTATGTTCTGTGTATGTCCAAGACCGATTCACAAACCAGGGAGGGATAGGCATTTGGTTCACCTAAGTCATGTGCAAGGCCTGATACAGTAAGTGTGCTCAGATGCTGCTTAACAGATCATGTCCCATTCAAAATCCTGAAAGGGAGATAGGATTGAATAGGGTTTCTCAAGTAACCACAGCACTATGGGATATTCTGCTGTGGGGTTCCTTCAGTCTCTCCTGTTGAAGCTGTTCAACTGATAAATAAATAAAGAGTAATTGGAAGAGAGGGACAGAAGTCCGCCCAGGAGGTTACCCCAAACACTAGACTTTGGAGCGATTCTCTCACTTGTTCTCTCTGGCCCAATGACTGTTTAATTATTTATCTAAAGTAGAACAGTTACAGCATTCTACCAAGGATTTTAATGGGAGTATCCCTGCTCTTTCTCCCCTTCCAGAGGAGGATGGATTGAACTGGATCTCCTACATCCCAGCCAAATTTGCTAAATATTGGGCTAAAAGTAACAATATGAGCACCACTTCCTCCACCAGATATTTTGCATGGAATGAGGCAGGTAGTTAACTAATTCCCACAAGAAGCAATTTAGGTGCCTAAGCTGCCTGACTCCCATTTGTGGGCAACAAAAATTATTAGGGTTATGGAACAGTTTCCATCTAAAGAGAGATTAAAAAGACTGGGACTCTTCAGCTTGGTGCAGTAGAAAGTGAGAGCCTGAGACATGAGGCCTACCATAAAAGGCCGTGTATTAGGCCTGAAGCATGAGCTAATGTAATAGTCAAGCCCTGCAGTTCTGCTGTTAGCAGAAGTCAGTCTGTAAGCCTGTGTGCAAGTTCAAAGAAACTGGTAAGAACAGAGCTGGGATTGAAAAAACACACATTCCTAAAGAAGTGCTAAGTACAGAATACTCAGCAACCACATTACAGAAAGCTGGTACCAGAATATCCCAATGTCACGAATGGCACAATCTCACTCCCCAAAGATAATGAGGACACACTGGCCCCTTTTAAAAATAAGGTCAGGATAACAATGTGATGGATAGAGATGTTTTAATCGAACCATCCTATATAAGGTAAAGGGTGGTATATTGTTACATCAGAGGGTGGCAACTACACACATCAGAAGTACAATACACAACTTATTTGTATCCGTGTATAAAAAGGGTCTCAGAGGAAGCATCTTTGTCTAGCCAAATAAGGAATGGAAAATCCTGCCATTTACTGAGCCAGTCCAGTGTTATGGGCACACATGTATTAAGTGTACTTGTAGCATATATAGGACACTTTTTAATGTGCTTCATCGGCAATAAAGCTGGCATGGTGCCTTCGTTACTGAAATGGATCTCTGGTCTTATTGGGTAATTCTATTGTGTTTGCTGTATTGGCTATCTATGCAGAGCTGGGTCAGCATACTCACTGGGAGAACACACACACAGCCAACAACTGACAACACTGGGAAAAGAGGCAAGCAAGGGGAGATATGATAGAGCTCTGTAAAATAAGGACTGGTGTGAACAAAGTACATAAGAAAGTATTATTTACTTCTTCACATAACACAAAACCCAGAGGTCACCTAATGAAATAAACAGGCAGTAGGATTACAACAAACATAAGTAAGTACTTCTTCACACAATTCACAGTCAACCTGTAGAACTTGTTGCCAAGAGATGTTGTGGAGGACAAAAGTATAACTGAGTTAAAAAACAAAGAATAAGATAAATTATTGGAGAATATGTCCATCAATGACTGTTACCCAAGATGATCAGGGATACAACCCCATGTGTCTACAGAGCAACTACGCACCCATGGCTGGCCCATGACAGCTCACAGGGCTCAGGCCATAGAGTTGTTTCATTGCTGAGTAGATTTCTGGTCTCAAGCTGGAACCTGGGCTCTGGGATTCTCTCACCTCGCAAGATCTCAGAGCTCAGGCTCCAGTTTGAGTATAGAAGTCTAAACTGTAATGAAATACCCCCACAGCCTGAGTTCCATGAACATGAATCAGCTGGCATGGGCCAGCTGGGAGTGTCTAGTTGATGTATAAACATATTCTAAGTGTCCCTAAACCTCTTACTGATAGAAGCTGGGACTGTAAGACAGGGGATGTGTCATTCGATAACTTGCCCTGTTCTGTTCACTCCCTCTGAAGCATCTGACACTGGCCACCGTCAAAAGACCAGATACTGGACTAGATGGTCCATTTGTTTGACCCCGTATGGCTATTGTTATGTTCTTATTGCTAAACAGAGATAGATTCCTCCCTGTTCCTACATCCAAGACACCTTAGCATACACCCCTCTGGTCAGCATCTCCCATTAGCTTAGGCAGCACCGCACCTATCATGCTGGCTTTTTTGGATCCCATTCTGAGCCATGTCTCTCTCTCTCCATTCATTATACAGGGAGCCTGGGTGCCTAACTCAGGCTTTGTGGATTGCAGTGTTATCTCTGTGATTTTCTAGGCACCTAAATGTTAAGCACTGTGATGCTCAGCATTGCAACGTCTAAGTCTCTTGTGGATCCCACCCTTTGATATTCTATATCTCAGTTCCCCATTAATAAAATAACACAGGGGAGTTGTGAGGACAAATACATAGGATGTTCAGATATTATAATCTGAAATATATAGTGCCATACTAATAATATCTTGCACATTTCATCATCAGATCTCAAAGAAGTTTATAAGGGAAGTTGGGTCCTTACCTCTATTTGTACAGATGAGGAAACTGAGGCATGGAAAGGTTAAAGTGACTTGCACAGTGTCATCAAGCAGGCCAGTAGCAGAAGCAGGAATAGAGCACAAGTCTCCAGAATTTCATTTAATTGACATATTGTCTAAATAGAATAAATACTTTACATGGAATTTATTACAGCCAAACTACTAGTCAAATATATTTGGTGTTTTTTACCAATAAGGGAATTTAAAATGCCAAAACACAGGACCAGATATACTGCCTGTTGAAGAGGCTGTCCACCTCACAGAAGGGGGCACAGCCGTCTCTTTGGCATCATTCTCCACCAAGCATGTAGGTATCCTTCAGTCCTGAGAGACCATGGGTATGTATCCCTGAGGGTTAAAAAAATATATTATTTTTTATTTCCACCAAACAGAACACTGTCCATGCACTGGAAGGGAGAGGAGACTGACTAATGAGACTGGCTAATGACAGGAGTGTTCAGGGCAGGAATAATGAATATTACTTTCCAAACCCTGGCTCTGCAAGGAATCCTCAGCAAAAGGAATACAGCTCTAGTATGTAGTATTTTTTTTTCCTACACGTATGGTAAATCTCCAACTTAACATCACTGCTCATCCTTCAGGGCTATCCTCAGGGCCCAGAGCTAGTGTAGAGGAACAGAGCATCTCCACTGCTGGCCAAGAGAATGTACCAAGTTTGAGGAGAGCCCTGACAAAATTTTCTGGGGAGAGGGAAGCAATCACCACCACCCAATAGACCATATAGTGCAGTCCCTTTGAGGCAATTCTTACAGAAATATCTTCCCAAAAGCCACCTATATGAGTTTCAACACAAAGAGGATGGTCAGGCCTGTAGGTAGCATGTCGAGGAAATAAGGCTGGAGGTATGTTTGTAGAACTGGCGGAACACTATTTTTACCTCATCATGTACATCATTAGCTAAGAAGTAAAGAATCTATTCTAAAATGCGTGAAGCTGAGAAAATATAGGTGATGGAGCATCCAGATACTGCGGAACAAAGCCTTTGTAAAATTTAGGTTTTTTTAAAAAATGAAGTCAACAGGAGGGAAAAAAGCATTGAAATTCACAAAGATGAATTCTAAGGATGTACGTTACACTAAGCCAGCTTGCTTAAGGGCAGGAAAGAGAGTTTCAGTAATATTTGTTGGGGTTTCACTGAGACATTTTCCACTATCTTCCCCAAGAATTGGTGTGGCTCCTTCTCTTAGCTATTACAAACATTCTGTTTCCACTTTGGTGATCCATTTACTTCCATAATCCTATCTGCCAAGAAATGAGGCCCTGTTACCCCTAAAAATGAATTTTGGAATGTTGCTATAATAACCGGCCTATTTCCCCCTTAGTCTGTTCTTCCTGAGGTGAAAGTTTTTGGGGTTGTTAAGGGAACACTATGGGACACAGATATAACCTTCTGATAAAGTAATTGACAAAGGCAGTACTCTTTCAAAAAAAAAAGTATGTTTTATTAAAGTAATTAATTATCCCTACTACAATATGATCTAAAATTCCTAAACAAGGCACAAAACCCCTGAGACACAAATCCCTTATTGGAAGTTAAAGAGCACTTAAAGTACAACAGCATATAGTTTAAATCAGTAGCTCTCAATCTTTCCAAGACTATTGTACCCCTTCAGGAGTCTGATTTTTTTGTATACCCCAAGTTTCACTTCACTTAAAAAAGACTTGCATACATGATCAGACATAAAAATACAAAAATGTCACAGCACATTATTAATGAAAAATTGCTTAACTTTCTCATTTTTACCATATAATTATAAAAGATTCATTGGAATATGAATATTATACTTACATTTCAGTGTATACTATATAAACCAATATAAACAAGTCATTGTATGAAATTTTAGTGTGTACTTACTTCGCTAGTTCTTTTTATATTGCCTGTTAGAAAACTAGGCAAATATCTACATGAGTTGATGTATCCACTGGAAGACCTCTGTGCATCCCCAGGGGTAGGTGTACTCCTAGTTGAGAACCACTGGTTTAAATAATTATAAGTGAAGCAATTAGTTGCAAGTGACCAGTTTGCATCAAAATGGTTACAGCAGATCTTAAAGTGCTTTAAAGTTTACATAGATATGTTGCAATTAATAACAGAATTTTATGCATTCTTATCAACACACATGCACACTAAGGCTTGGTCTACATGCAAGCTACATACTAAAACTCATCTATTTCCCACTGACTTACTAACTTTCATTTACCATGGCATCTTCACTGTGCAGAGTCAACAGGAAACACTCTCCAGTCAACGCAGCATTACTCTTTTCAAGGGGGTGGATTTACTGCATCAGCCAGAGACCACTTCTGGGATCAATTCTGCAGGTCTCTACTGCTCTCTCAGTTGATCCTGCTGCAGTGATCGTGGTGCCCGATGGAGCGCCTACAGTGTAGACATATCCTAACCCATGTATATGATCTTATACTATACTTATACTGAACTATAATTAAAAGAATATTAAACTTTATAAGTCTCTTGATGTTTCCTGATGAGTTAGCTCTGCTCCACTACAGTTTTCTTCTCTCTCTCTGGAGCAGTTTTTCTTCTCTTGCTGGCTTCCTGGTTCTCCTCAAATGCTTCTCTCGCTCTCTTTCTCAGACTCAGAGCCTGGATTCTGAAACTGTTGCTGGCAGCTGACCTTTTCTGCTACATTGTAGCTCTCTCTTTAGAGACCCTACTATTCTTAGAAGTAATTACCTCACTCGCACATGCTCAGTCTTAACCATTACCTCAGAATTTTGATTGACAGTTCTGACCTTTAAAGCAAGTTGGGTCCGGTATGAGTGGGTTCTGACCAGCTAGCTGCTCAGCTAACTGACTTCTCTGTCACCCCTTATTGCACATGCTCAGTAGCCACCAATCTTGCACATGCTCACTGTTGTCATTACCTCAGAGCTGTGATTTTGCTAATCCATACACATGTACTTGGCTCTTTGCCAGGGCACCATTTTAGAAATCCTAAATTCTTACGGAGCATGCTCAAGGTCTGCAGCAATCCTCTCAAAGTGGAGTGACTTTTGCTTATTTAAAATAGAGATGAGGAATGCAAAGTAGAGACTGGAGAATTTCTCTGGTAATAGCCTCACCCATGTCCAATTAGTTACATCAACCCAATCTTACAATATTAAAACTTAAAGTAGAGAAATGAGTTGATATAAATGCCAATTATAAGGACACTTTTTTGTCATGCATATGAAGCACATGATCTTTGGAAGGATGTAAATAACTATAATATTTAATAAGGATAAAGTTTGATGTGTGTAGCTATAGTGTCATCTATCTAATAGGATCCCAAAGTGCTTTGGAAATTCCAGTGTCACATTATGTTGCTGTTGCATTTCTTGCTATTCTGATGTGGCATATGTTCTATAGTGCTAACAGGCAATGAAGATACAGGGCCCTGCAGTTTTCTCACATTTATTCATTATTTGAAATGTGATGAAATTACTGATGCATTTTGTTTTCTGTCTTGCTGTTCAATACCCAATATTTGAAATGTGTATTGTTTCTTAGGTCAAAGAAACCAAACTCAAAAGGGATGTGACTTAGTTATTGACATTGAAGTGATCAGTCATGACTTTATTATTATTATTTATTATTATTTGCATTGTTTGTCATAACAAATGTTAGTGCATTGTTTACTTTTGTCATAGTAAAAGGGAAAGCTCATGGTCCAAACATAAATTCCATAAGCTGTAATATGTTTTTTCAAAATGAAATGTATGCTCATGCTGACAAATACAAACACTGACGACCAGAAAACTTGAAGAGTAAAGGAAGAGGTGTTTAGTATCTTGAAAATAACCCTTGAAGAAATGTAAACTATCACAATTTTGAAGAAATTGGCAACATTCTGCTTATGATACATGCAGATACAGTTTTCGGAGGAAGTTGCAAAACACCTGCTGGTAGAGTACAATGCCTGGCTAGCCAATGCTGTTAGACCCTTATTTTATAAACAATAAATACAGGGCACCATAGTTTTTATATAGCATCATTTGTACGTTAGCACAAACCATACAGAGCCAAACAAAAGTTCAGAAGAAAAAGGTTTTAAGGTGAGATTTAAAGAGAGGGAAGTACTCAGATGTTGGAAAGGAAAGTATTTCAGAGAGAAAGGGCACCAGATGTGAAATAGTGATACCCAACTGAGATTTTACAAAAGGAGGGATGAGAAAGGAAGCCTAGACTTTATAAGCAGAGGAGGTAGGCGAGGAGGTAGGTATATTATCTAAGATCAGAAAAAAATGAGAAGCAACTCAATGGAAGTCACTGAAAATCAGGAAGTAATGATGAATTAGATTTTTGAGATCGTTAGGAGGAATAGGAAGCCAGCAAAGTTGGCAGGAAAAATAGTCATTTACCTGATGTGAACAAATAGTCTGGTCATGGCAATCTGGATTTAGTAAAGTTTTAAAAAGTAGAGATTTAGGGAGACCATAAAACACAGGACTGCAGTGGAACCAACAGGAAGTAACTAGTGTTTGAGGTCAAAGATGACAACAAGATTTATGGTCTGAGAGGGAAAATAGAAAGCGGATGGTAGAGAGAAAGATGCTCCAAATGGAAGCAGAGAAATGGAAAAGGAAATCATTTGATTACTGGGTTCAAGTTAACGTCTGAACTCAGATGTTCATTGAAACCATAATCATTAACTACTTAGGAATCTGAGGCATCCGTGTTTGGAGATGCAGATCCCAGTGGTGTTTCTTGCATGGTTAGTGCTTCTGCAACAAATAAAAAATGTGTAGCAGCAGTGAGTCACAGTGATGAATGACAGAATATGTCAGACAGAGTCTGGCATTACAAATATTAGTTTGCAATGACAATGTCTGCCAGAAACACCCAGACCATTAGAGAATAAGAAAAGCACAACTTGATTTTGAACATGTTGCTATAAGCACAACCTGCAAATTATGTTGCCAGCTACTAGGCATTATTAGGCCTTTTAAAAAAAAGTACTGGCTATTGCTGATTTTCTTAGTTCAAAAGCTTTTATTTCCATAAAAAAGTTACTTTAGTGTAACACAAATATATACAAAAAAGAAAACTCCTTTCATTTTGAGTGGACCCAATATTTGATATTTGTAAAGCACCTGCCAGTATCAGGTTTTTTTAAGGGGTTTAACCTTATGTGAATATTTTTTGTTAATTTTTGCTCTTGGTTTTGAAAGCTTCTGTCTACATTATATATTACATTACATTTTATAAGACTATGAAATCCTTTTACCCTCAGCCCAAACTAAAGTGATAACTTTCCCCTCTCATTATTTGTTCTGTTGTCCTGCTACTTGTCCCATTATAATAGTCACCAGCCTCCTCTTTTATGTATCTGAAAATGTGGACTAAGAATAGGAAGATGAACACTCTGTTACCTGGCACCCCTGCCAAGTCCTTTCTCTTCCCTCCTATATAAGTTTTTTTGCCACCGCTGATTAAACTCTTCTGACTGGTTCTGCAGTCTGGCCAGCTTGAAGTTGTGCATATGTTTTGTAATCCAATGTACTTGTTTCAGTAGGTATTAGCTGAGCTCTCTCAAAGTAAAAGCATAATCTGTGTTTTGTGAGGACCAAAGGATAACTTGCAGGAAAAGGTCAGGTTTTTTGGTTAACTAGCTGATATACACTCAGGTTTCCAAGGTTCCTACACCATGTTGCTTATTGAAAGAGATATAACTCAGTATCAGTTTCATAAATTTGATTAAAGCTAGTAAAGAAACAAAATAAAATCAAGAAAGCGTATCACCAAAGCTAAGCTACTATTAACGCTACTAAACTAAGAACAAAGCAGTACAACTATCAAACAAGATCAAATCAAGAAATGTCCTTTAATATTGGATTGGAATAACATCAAATTGGTTAAATCTTCAGATTAATACAAAGCAAATCAATCCTTGTAAATCCTAAAAAAGGGATCTAAAGTGGTGTCTGTCTCTTTGGTTATGAACCCCCAACTAAAGAATTTTACCAAAATCAGTCAAAATATTTTGGTATTGAAATCAAATTAATTGGCTAATGTCTAAATCACATCCTCAAAACCAATTACAATTTCCTCCTCAGATTTCAATTCTTGAGCGGTAGCTAACTCTTTTCTTCACCCACTCCCACAGAAATATTACAATACAGGCCTTAGCAGAAAATTCTAAGTGGAAGTTTGACAGCCCTTGTTTAACAGTTTACAGCTGACAGCTTCAAGTTTCTTAGGACTCTTCAGAAACACCTGTGGCTGGCCCTTGTCAGCTGATTTGGGCTTGCAAGGCTCAGGCTAAGGGTCTGTATAATTGCAGTGTAGAGATTTGGGCTTGGTCTGCAGCCTGAGTTCTGGGACCCTTCCCCCGTGCAAGAGACTTCTTAGCCTTACCCTTTATTCTTATGGTTTGCAAGCTTTGATCACTTTGTATTGCAACACCTCCATACAATGCCTTTTACAGAAAATAAACACCATTTTACAGAAAGTATCAACCAGAAAGATTTAAAATAAATTTGAACTTCTTATAACATCTGTTGCCATTCCTCATGCAAACAAGACAAATTAAAATAATCTTTACATTTAGGAACTAAGCCATAAATCACACATCTTATCTTGGAAAGTTTTCAGCTTGATAGAGAAAAGTTACTTTAAAGCATATCAAATCATTATAGAATTAATTTAAAATAAAAATAATATTTACATAGAATTTGTATGCCCACATATACTATTTCTCTCACGCTACCTTTCTCCCTTCCTGCTGGCTACAGATAGTTATGCAAGAAAAAGAGTAAACTCTAGGTTCCTTTGTCCAGTAAAACAAAGAATAGTACAGAAAATTAACCAATTTCAAGGTATATTTTATTGACATCTATTCAAGTGAAGCTGTTTTAGGAAAGGAGACTACTTTTCGACAACCACCCACATAGCAAATGTACATAACAAAAAATACAGTTATCATAAATGTATCCTTTAATGTAGGTGTACAAACAAATTATGCTTGCTGTAGAAATGATAACTCTGAATTTCTTACCTTTTATGCTTTTGAATTCGCAATCATAGCATTTCATTAACATTTTTTCTTGACTGTCCTTTATCTTTATTTTTGATTTTTAAAAAAGTGAAAAAAATGTGCATGATTGATTATTGAAATAAATTATTAGAGGTCTACATGTCAGATTTAAATATAGAAAGAAGAAACAGAAATGAAAGCAAAACTGACTTTTTACTGAAATAAACATGTTTCAGTGTTTCATTTGAGATTCATATGTGCATGCTACTTCTGGAGTTCTGAATCTTTATTTATGAAAGGCACTATGGTGGTATGAGCATAGGTTTGGGAGTCAGGATATCCTTATGCTGCCATGGACTCACTATATGGTATTGGGCAAATCACTTTATCTTTCTTATCCCCTGCAAAATGGGAATAATAATCCTACTACCTCAGTCTAAAAATGATAAATATTTTGGAAATTGTCCTATTGAAATAGGCCAGTGCCATACAATTATTTTCCTGGGATGTAAAAATGTAATGTATTTTCACATGTCTTTAAAATGATATTCATGGGGCTTTATCCAGCTCCCACAGAAGTCACTGGGAATTGCATAGTGTCTATAAATGCATTATGTAGAAGTTCAGCTATATACATGGTGGCACATACACATAATCAGGAGCTCTGTACTCACTGTATAGCCATAGGGGCAGGAGGCAGGGGAATGAATCATCCTCTCCAAACTTCACAATGAAGTTGTACAAAAAACAACGCAATGGCAGTCTCTCTTACTTTTTGAATGGAGCTACCACCATGCTGTGATAGCTACTTATGAAAGATTTCCTGATAGTGTGTGCCATCCTGCCAAAGAGATAGAAGTGGAGGGTAGCCGTTGGTACAGAGGCACAAATGCCCAGTGTTCATGGTCTTTTGTCTTCAGAATGTTCCCAGAGATCTACAGAGTTTGGGGGATCCCTCACTTCTCAGAAGAAGAATCTGGATGAAACTCCTGTTGGGGAATATCAGAGAAATTGCCTCCTGACAGTCTCCATCCTGATATGCATAGCCACGGGGTGCAACTTAGCCCAAGAGAAATTCTGAAAAATTTGACTCAAAGGTCAAATCCAACCTTCGTTGTGAATCACTTAAATATTTCAGAATGGGCCTTACAATGTTAGCAAATAAAATAACCTCTAGACTAAGAATAAGCATGTAAAATTTCTGCTTATTTTCAGGAAAAAATTTTCTCCAGAAAGTTATAAGTACCTGAAGACAATAGCCTATAATTAGAATGCCTCTGAACCACAACTGTTCCATTGTGGCAGCCCCTATAGTAATCTGTTAATGACGTCTCTTAAAGAGTAGTGGGTAAAGCAACAAATATGGTAATTTCTTAAAAGAAAGACAACCTTATCTTACATACGAAAATTGAGTATACCTTACAACAATCATTACTGCAACCATTCATCAGCTGATTTAGGTAAACATATACATATGGATTCTACAAGTGTGTACAATGATTGAGAATAGCTCCTTAAATATTATATATATATAATAGATATATGCATACATATATTATATATATCTATATCTATATTTATATCTATATATATATATAAATTAACTTTCCATGAAGACTGCGTTGGAATCAGACTCCTATAGTGACACCACCGATGGTAAAGTCAATACATAATAATAAGGCAGCAGAATAACCCTAATGTAGATAATATCTAGTCAGCCTGATTTCGCTGCTTCTTTGCCTTTACAACACTAATTTATATGTCATCAGTCTGTCAGCATTTATCAGTGTCAAGAACTTGCAAAAAGCCCTGTGACATGCAACAGGCCTATTTTCAGTTACTCAAGTGTAAAATTTTGTCAATTTGTTTTCATCTAATTAGCAAACTATTTCCACCTCAAAGCATTCCAACAGGAAAGTGATTGTATTTCCCCTTTCCTACTCCTAACTGCAGCTTTTAGTGATCAGCATGCAAACAAAAGGGTTCTGGAAATGAGGCCAGGTCAGATACCCTACTGAACTAGAGAAATTATGACTCAGCTTTGAGTGTCATTGTTCCATTATCTATGTTTCTGTTCTCACTATAAAGACATTAACAGTGCTCTGATATAAATAATGTATATTAAACAAACAAAAGATTTGTCTTATATGACTGACACACAACCCACTCAGGCTGTTCCATGTGAACCAAAACTTAAGGGGCTAGATCCACAAAGAGATTTAGGCACCGCTTTAGGCATGTACATCCAAAATTTATATTCTCAAAACCCTTGCCCCACCGCTGCCTAACCTGTAAGCACCTAAAGTCCCTATGTGCCTAAGTTTATGCCAGTTGGCATGCACAAAGCTGCCTAAGTTCTGATGCCACTGAGCTGCTCTAGCAGGATCCTCAAGGTAGGCATTTCCCCTCATCTTGCCTGTGAGGCCCAATCTGGAAAGCATACTCACAGGCCACCTAAGAGCATGCTTATCAGATTGGGCCCTGCACAGAACACAGCCAGTGAAGGTGGATATGTTGTTCCATTTTCTATAAATACTTAAATATTCATTGAGCGAGAGCAAGAATGAGAGTGACTAGGACACTCATATGGGAGACCAAGGGTCCAGTTTCTGTTTCAATTAATATTTAAGTAGTTCATACAAAGTGGAACAGTTTCAACAGGAGAGACAGAGAGAGACTCACCCCAGAATACCCTATAGCTCAATGCTCAGGGTTGTGCCCTGTAAGGTGGGAGATGTTGGTTCATGTCACTGGTCCAAATCAGACAGACTGGAGATTTGGACATGCATCTCCTGCATCCTGGGGGTGTGCTCAAACCATTGGTTTATACACTGCAAGAGGTCTTCTCATCCTCTGTTTTTTTATGAGGAAGGGGTTGACTTGGCTTATGTGCCTAAATCCAGGAGACAGTTCAATGAATCCCAAGTGGAAATAGGTGCCTTCATCTGGCCCAGATTACGTGCCCAACTATTTTAGAAGGGTGGGGTTTAGCACCTATCTCTCTCCCTGTAATTTTCTACTGGCTACCTTAGGTGGCTTGGTGCTCATTATGCTGGATTTTGTAAATCCCATTCTTTGGGGGCTGACCTCTTTCCATGCACTGTATAAGATGCTTGGGCACCTAATTCAGACTTGAGGATTCCACTGGGGAGTATGGAGCTAAAGTTAGGAGTTTCAATGCTGAGCTTAAGTTTCTTTGTAGAACTAACCCAAGGTGTGTCTCTTATGTCCTGCAGACCTACAACCAGAGTCTGGAATTTTGTTAAATTTCACAAGATAAGCTGGTTTGGGCTAGGTCAGTATTTAGACAATTGTGCTCTAAATAAACAAAGCAAACATCAACTACTCCAAGATGCTATGGGAAGTGTGGTTATGGATTCAGTAATCATTATTTTTCTCTCTGTATGCAGTGTTGTGGCTGTGCTGGTCCCAGGATATTAGAGAGACAAGGTGGGTGAGGTAAGATGTAATACATTTTTATTATAGAAGTCGATCCAATAAAAGATATTACCTCACCCAGCATGTCGTCTCTCTATGTCAATCTTAAATCAACTTCCCAGACTGGTGTTACAAGGTAAGATGCTGTGCATAGAATGATATGTACAGTAACGCTAAGCACCCGTGGTTATTGTCAAAGTTCCAAACACACTACAGTGGGTGTTAGTACTGGTGTCCCAGTCAATTGTCAATGTGGGTAATTATATTTTCCATTAAAGTCATTAAATATTGCATTTTTATTTACTTGCTGTCCCAAATGGTTCCGTAGAAAATGTATAAAAATGAAAGTCTTCACCTTAGAAGTTGCTGCACTGAAATGGTGGGTGAACAGTCTTATCTAGGTACATATTAAGGGCCCAGCATTGCAGATATAGGACCTTTTCCTAAACTGCATGGACTGACCCCTGCTCACATTTAGAACCTTGCTGACTTCTCTTTAACTCTCTGGCTGTCCCAACCCCTGAACCATTCTGAAATTTTCTGGATGCATTTTTTAAGGTTTTATAAATTGGAAACTAATTTGCTACAAAACTTGGCTTATTTTATCAATATAATGGAGATTTAAAATCAAACGAGGCTTGTTAAAAATTAGGCCATTTGAAAATTATTACCCTTTAAAAATGTCAAAATGGAATTGTTCCAAATTCCATGCAGCTACAAAAAGATCAGCTAGTAATATACAAGTGAACATGCAAATATGTGGTGTGCTACTCCATCACAACGGAGCGATTCATGCTTTGGGATCTCAGTGGCAAGGATGGTGCACAAGAACAAGGTAGTGCTGCTAGCAAACTCTTTATTTCAGTTACAAGCACACTTCAGTTACAAGCACATTTCAGTTGAAAGCACACATATACAAATCAGGCGCTTACCACACTCAGGAAGGAAAGCTCATTTCCTCCTAATAAGCAGCTGCCCAGGAGCAGACCTGACACTCAGCACCCCATGCACAGGGTCTAGTAAGAGCTTCAAGTCAAGGCTTACAAACATAATCCTAAAATACCCTTCCATCCCACCTTGCTAAACAATCATTGGCTGCACTTCAATCCAGTTAGTGATTGGGCTTTGATACTTGTTTTTCACCTTTAAATTGGTGTTCTGATAATGCTAAATCTGCTGCAAGCTGCAGTTACCTGTTTACAGCAAAAGCGGTTAGCGAATTACCCAACAATGTCCTTGGCATAGGAGAGAAAAACATGTTTTTCTCTCTTTTTCTCTTAGAGTTCCACTTTTTATAAATGGCAATTTATTGCCACACGGTATAGCCGTATTTCATTAACCCCATTTTCTGCCTAGTCCTGCGACTTAACCTGTATTCGCATTACAATGTCTTGCGGGCCCTAACATGTGGTAACTTTAAACACTTGAAATTTTAAAATTGTAAATGAATTTTCTTCACATTTGATATGAACTTTAGATCTCAAAGAGAGTTAAGGTCAAAAGCCAAGTTTGAGGATCCTAGTTTAATCTCTTTAGACTATCAGAGTACAAAATTTCTAATCCAAACATATGAAGGAAGAGAGTAGTTTTCTTCTTGGCATAAATTAAAATTTGACAAGTCAATGTTCCTGAACTTTTCCAGAGAGGTACAAAACCACCTGGTCTGAGAACAAACACTGAAATTTGTTCAGGGAAATTATGAGCCAATGAAAAAGAGCATAAGGATGGAAGTTGCACTTAACCTTCATTGTGTACTTTTCTGACTTGCTATAATAAATATAAGATACAAATATTACAGTAGGTAGGTTTGTATGTCCACTGTGGACTGTGCATAGGGTTAGGAATCAGGAGAAATTGGCTCTATTTCTGATTCTGACATTATCTTATTCTATGACCTTAGAAAACTCAATTAACCTCTCTGTGACTCAGTTACCTACTCCATGAAATTGGGATAACAATTCTTAGTGATCTTTGAAAAGTATTTTGAAATCTATAAACCTGTGTTCGTTTTGCAAAGATCATGCAAGCTGTTCTATGTGAGTGGAACCCTGCACTTAGAGATGCAGTTATAGTACTGTGGCTTATAACTGTTTTGCTTGCCCCAATTTTAAATGGTAGATTTTTTTTTAAAATCAGAAAACAAAACCATTTTTTAGTTACATTTGGTAATTACTTAAATTATTAAATCACAAAAAGTGACAAATCATTTGTTTTACACATCTTACATTTAGTTTTTCATATTCTGTGAACTTCTTCAACAAGATGCATAATTCACATAAGCAATCAATTAGTACTGATTTATGTAATTGTCCTTTCCTTGTTGTCTGGCATTACTTTTTCTCCAACATCTTTTGTTAATATAATACCATTAATTCATTGACTGAAAGCTAGTTAAAGAAAATGTCTTTTTCCTTCCCTCTTTTTGCAGTTTTATATTTTAAGGTTCTAATATAGAACCAATCACACACTCTTTTTTCATAATAGTTCAATTAATTATGCATATTATAGCATGTGTGATGCCATAAAGGAACAGAGATTATAAGCTTTATTGTACTAAAGGCAAAGAGGATAGGATATGGACTTTTGTACAATATGGGTTGATTGTTTAAACATTTTAAACATTGTTTAAACATTTAAGTTAATGATCCTGAATGCCTGTCTTAAAAAAGGAACTTTGCCCTACACTCTGATAGGTGAGGAGCAAGTTTATGCCTATTGAATGGAGAAGGTCTACACTTCCTTGAGGAAAGTTATTTAAGTAATTCCTTTGGGGTCCTGCTATTGGATGACCATACCTAACCTTCCGTGAGGTGGCAAGCACTAAAAGACAATTTTGTCGTGTGAAATAATTTTATTTTATGGAAGCATAATGGGTTTGTTCATTACTTTGTGTGCTCTTAAGATTAGCTACTGTTGATTAGTAGCAGTAACTTAAAAGTTAATTGAACAACAAACTGAGTTTGTTAGCAAGTATTTCATCATCAGGAAGTGATTAAAGAAAATTAAGCAGTAACTGCCATTTCTGGGAAATTTGACTTCAGTATTATTGTGAACTTCACTGAAGGCTGTTTATATTGCTTTGTGAGAGGCCAATACAATGGTGGCCTTTGTTATGAAGAGCAGTATGATTAATTTTTGTGTTACTGACTCTATGAATTATTGCCTTTTAAGAAAGTTGTGGACATTTCCAATAAAATATTTGGTATTATCATTTCAAATGTGTGTTAAAGCAGTACAAAGATCAAGCAACTAGAGGACCGAGTTGATTTGCTGCATAAATAAAATAAAATGGACTTTGTCTCTCTTAAAATGAAATTTTTATTTAAACAAAACTGTTCATATGAGGCTCTCAAAGCATTTCACAAGCATTCATTAATTTAGCCTTACATCACATCTGGTAAATATTATTAAATTAATCATACATATAGGTAAACTAAAGCCAAAGATCAGAAGAGAGGAAAAGTCAGAAATCTTGCAGAACTCTAAAGCTCCTACTCTAACTACTATGTCTTATTAAAAATATCCTAAATATTTCTGATTTTAGGTGTTTTACTAATAAGGCAGTGCCTAGCAACCACCAAAAAGGATCAAAGCATCCTTGTGCTACACAGACAACCTGCAAAAAAGACAGTCACTGCTCTATACATCTGTACAGTACTTATTGTTTGAAAGTGTAACATAACAATATCAATAAGCCTTGGTGGTTATAACAGATATTTTTTTAGAAAAGACTTCCAACTTTTATTGGAAGAAGTACATATTAATGCCATGAATTGCCAGTACTGATATGGTACATTTTCAAAGCACATTTGGGGATTTAGCCTCATTGCTTTAATTGAAATTAACTCTGAGGCACACTTTGAATGTGCTAACAAAAGAATGAGTGGGCTCATAAGAATCATTTAACTACATCCCTGTATGTACATTGAAAATGTAGAGGATGGGTAAATGTCTTTTGCTGTGTGAAAATCAGTTGCTGTTAACAGAAATTTTGCAACTAATTCCCTGTTCATTAAGCTGGAAAGTAGTCCTACTCTATTTAAAAACAAGTGTATTGGCACTTTTAATTACAAATGTAGTACATGATGTGAACCAAGTAGGTTACGGAAGCCAAGAGGTTAAGCCTGCTTAAAAGGGTCACACCTATTCCTACATCATATTACTGAACATTTATGTGCAAGTGCCATCAGCATATTCAGCTTCTTTCAGTCCTTCGCTGGTCAATTGCTCTTCTGTAGAGGATTGTTCACATCACTGCAGAATCCCATGCATTTAATTATCTACTTAGCATCTCTGCTGAACTTTCTAGATTTGGCATTCAACCTAAGACTATCTATGGCCAGCTGTTCTCTGCTCACCAATGGGGAAACATTATTTAAGGTTGTTAAGAGTGATATAACAAAGTAATGTCTAGAATCTCAAAAAGGAAAATTCAAAGTGAGTCATTTGGCAAACTTATTTTTTTAACAAGAAGTAAATAAAGCAATGGAATAACTTTCCCAAGAGTTCACTGAATCACTAGCACTAGAGCTGTTTGACAACAGGTAAGATGGTATGGTTAGGAGAATATTTTACTTGGCCAAGAGGTCATTCTCAGCCTTGTTATTTATACTTATTTGTTCTTGGTTTTCCCCATGATGGCAGTTCTTTTATTGGGTTAATGTGTAAGTATTGATTTGAATATTGATTGGAGCTCAATCTGTATGTATATTGTTTTCCTATTCATGGATCTTTGGTTGGTGATGAGTTTCCTTGGCAATTTCTCGTTGGTATTTCTTTAAACAACTGTTCTTTTTGAATGGAATAATTTAAGCAAAACTAAAAACCAGTCATTTCTAATAACAAAGCAGCTGGTTTAAAGCACTTACATATCAGTGTGTCTCATCTGACACAAATCTCACTGCTGCATTAGATGCTTGCAGGTCCTATGTTGTACTTGCACCTGGACTTAAACTCAGTGGTAATAGAATACTAAGGGTAGGCCTGATGTTATTTTAGATGGACAGTTCTTCAGCAGAATTTATATGGAAACAATGGACTATGAGTAGGCCACATATATGGAATAAAGAGAGTATCTGAAGTGTGAAAAGAAACAAAACTCCCAAATTTTGCAGTGAACTCCTGGTCATAGTTAATGTAGCATCCTTAACAACCTTGGATGCAGATTGGAGTCTAATGGGACTTTCAAAAGCTTCTAGGCATCTACCTCCCATTAATTTCAAAATGAACAGGATTTGGTCCCATAGCAGCTGTTGTATTAATTTAGCTGGAATAAATGGGTCAAAGGTGTTAACATAACCCAGTCACTGTCTAACATTAAACTGTGTTAAACAAAGTTTGGGGTTTGGTATACAGTGACCTCAACTGACTTAGTTTCATGTAAACACGCCATTAAAAATCCTTTTAATCTTTTAGTAAAGATTCAGAAAAGGAGGACAGTTAAAGCATGTGAAAGATATCATATTAAATAAGGTTTTCATTTTAAAAACATCTCCAGTTTCCTTTCCTTCTACTAGGAGAGCATTCTTTAGAAAAAAAACAAAAAACAAAAATCTTGTCTGACAGTCTCTTAGATGGCATTAAAAATGGTAATAACTGTCCTTTTGGGAAAAAAAGAAGTTAGTTGAGACTGGCTGGAGCTGTTGTTACTATCTAATCTTGTTTCATCCCAAGTGGTGTTTGGGATGCAGCTCAAACCAGTAGAAGTGGCAATGTTATCTGGATCCCTTTCTCTGTCCCAGTCTGATCAGGACATCTGTGAGGATCATGATGGCCAGGGTCCCAGGAGATGGTGGGAGTGTTATAATAGGTAGTATGTGTGTGTGATGTGATAATACTGAACCCCAATGCCCACCAGAGCCAATGGGCCTGTATTCTGCCTTAAACACAAATTAAGTAACATGTCCAAATTATAATTAGGACCTTCACAGGTTCTTGACCTCTGCTGGCTTGTATTTTCCAGGGCCTCACCATAGGGAAGAATGACTCATATCAAAGGTGAACACAAAGATTTATTGACACTGAAACAGAGTACTAATGAGCTTAAAGCTCTGAACCGAAAAGGAAAAAAATGCAGTAGTGGATAATAAACAATGGATCAGGAAGGTTTAAGACTCACGCCTTCTGGCTATCTATCTAAAGGTGGAACAAGATGAGGACTGGGATGACTTGGGACCAAAGGAATCAGGAGCGATGAGAGCAATAATGAGGGCAGGGACCACCAGAACCAGGACCATCTGGATCAAAAAAAAGGGGCGGGGACAAAGAAGGCCAGAGTCAGGGACTAAACACAACAGGAATGGATCGACTCAGGTACAGAAATAATGACGATGAAGGACAGGGTCAACAAAGGAATAGATCACAACAGGATCAGGTGCAACAAAGGTAAGTTCAGCTAGCATGGGTGTCACAGGAGGAGAACGAGCACAAATTGACAGGGGGCTGCCACCTAGGCAGACAGCAACCAGGAGAAAGTTCCCACATCTTAAATATGATGACATTCACCAATCAAAACCCTTCCTTCTCCCGCCTTTTGCACCCAGTGTGCTACTTTTGTACATGGCACTTCAAATGTATGCACATAATTCTAGGGCAGTTTGCACACATCCCCTAGCACGGTGCATCCGACACCTGGCACCAAAGGAATTCAACTGTTATATGATGGGGGCCTATCAAATACATAGGCCAAGAACACAAATAACAGTCTTAAATTAATGGCCCACCAGAGTCTATGGGGGAGGGAAATCTAAAATCTAGGCGATCAAGTAACAGGGTTACAGCCATTAAGGTAAAGCTTGCTTCAGTAGCCAATTTTTCTCCTAAAGTCTCTGTTTTTAAAGACTCCAAAAGGGACTGATGCATGGAATATTCCATCCTGTTATTATTTTGTCCAACACTTAGGCCTAGTTTCTAAGACACCAATTCTGATTAACTGATTTCTGGTCCCACACTTTTCTTATTTACCAAGCACTATCTTAACAACATCTTTGACAATATCTTAACAATATCTTAACAATGTCCCATCAACATTTGTTTTTATAGGTTAGTGTGATGTCTTATGAGCTTTCACAAACTTTTTACAGTTGAGCTCACAATTAGGGTAAATTTGTAGGCCCAGTTACCACAACACAGGCCCTGGTGGCTAAATACCAGCATATGAGTTACAGTACTGACATGGCTAATATTTTGTCACACAAGTGTAAATCTGAAGTAGCTGTGTTGACTTCATTTGAGTTAATTTAGATTTATCCTGAAGTCACAGATACTCTGGATTTTCCCTGTGGTAACTGAGAGCAGTATATGGTTCTCTGTAATCATATTACATTCTAGTAGTTGCAATTTATAGGATCTAACCCCTAAAATTACTACAATCTAGGTGTCAGGACATGTGAGCTGGGCAAAACAAATGATATAGGGGAGAGAAGGAGGTGAATTAAAAGAATGAACGGAGTTGAGCAAAACTATCGGAGTTTTGGCCAATTGTCTAGCCAATATCAGACCGTATGATTTATTGGCATCACATCTTTTCATGTCTAAAACAGAAAGTATTATTACAGTGACAGTGTTACAAAAAGCTGTATTGTTTGGAGAGTGTAGATAGTAGTAAATAGTAGTAGATAGTAAAAAGACTATTCTTCAGCTTCCCAAGTTCACTCAAGGTTCTGTCTGATCTGAGAGCAGCTGAGTATGTAGGGGAAGATAGAAAGGAAGTATATGCAATTTTATAGTTAAGGCACTGGATTGGGAATCAGGAGATCTGGATTTAATTCCTGACTCTGATAAAGGTTTCCTATGTAATCTTCAGTGAGTCTTTCATTAACCTCTTTATCCCTCAGTTCCATCTCTATAAAACAGGGGGACTACTTTCTTTCTCACACCCTTTGCCTGTCTTATTTGTTTAGAATATAAACATTTGGGGATAAAGTCTTTGTCTCGTTGTGGTTATGTATAGCATTATAAATACAGGGGGGGGTTGATTTAGATTGGAGCCTCTCAGCACTACTGTAATATAAATGTAATTAAAGTACTGTATGCTTCCATTTTAAGATTCAGTCCTCTGCATATCTGTATATAGTTTATATTTGAGATCAAGATATACAAAGGCTCATTTTTCATCTCTGGTTTCTGTGTTTCACTGAGTTTTCATATCAAGCATCATTGCTAATATATTATTTTGATGTTCGCTACTTATTGCATTCATATATTCATTTTAAACTTCCTTATATAGAAAATAGGGTGTACAGGACCATTTTAATATGTATTTCTTAGAAGCTTAATGTAAGATTTGTCTGTGACTTAGATCTGTATGGCTCGTTATGGTGTTTTTACACACAAAACCATAAAAAGGCATTGAATGAGTGCCAGCAAAGGTAGTTTTATTAATTTGTCCTTGCTAAAATTCTGGTTTATTTATCAGATGGAGATGTGCCTATTACCAGAGAATACTAACTGAAGACTTTTCAGTTCTTTTGATTCAAATTCAGTATGACAAGGAGATGATCAGTCAGTCTATTGCTGACATCAGTACAGATTGGATACAAACATTATAAAAGTTTTTTTAGTTTTTGAAGTCTTTCTTTTTCTAAAATGACATTCATGTTTCTCCAGCTCTCAGGGGTCCTCTACTTGCTAATGGAATACATGGACAGCTTTATTTGTCTAACATTGTCTGAGGTTCTTGCTTCCTGACCTCCATAGTAATACTCTCCTCCACAGCTGCAGCTTGCATTTTTGTCAAAATTAAATTCTTATTCTGACTTTCCAAAGTAGACAGGTTATGTAGAGAATGGCTTTTTATTTGTTCCTTCTTAAACTGTCATAGAAAATATTTTAACCATTTATGAGAAGTAGGTAATACAGAAGCAAAATCAGGAAAGTACCTAGATTTACATTCTATATCAGATCAAAGGGGGTTATGCATTTTACAATAAAAAATATCACAACAAAACTTTGATCATAAAGTAAAATTTGTTAAGAATATACAAATAAGCTATTAATTGAGGCCTTAATTGTGAGTCGCATGATGTACTTGAGCATAAGCGTAAGGCACCTTAAACTCCCCTGGGCAGGCTACCCACATCATAAGCAGGACTGTAGCCTCAACACGGCTGCTACTACTTCTAGATACATGGGCAAGGAGTGGACAAAACCTGGCTCCGTCTTTCAATGTGCCATCCAGCTTAGCAGAGCTGGCGGACCATAGAACCAATCTGTGCCAGGTATAGGCCTGTGCAGATTATCACCTGCTGGAGCAAGGGGAAACCTGGAACCAGACTGTGACTTTCAGAGCCACAATCTGTTTCCTGGCCTGTTTCTGTGTGCTGCCCCTTGCTCACAGCTTGTGGCAAAGTAGTATTTTTTTTAATTTAGGACCCCTATCCTGTGCACAAGGTAAAAGATATGTTTACCACACCATTTTAAACAAGGCAAAATCCTGTGAGTGAAGACTGAACAAAACATATCAAAGCTGCTTCATTGAAACTCCTGTCTGCTTACCATTAAGAAATAGTTTTTCTTATACAATGCCTTTTTAGCACTTTCTTCAATTTAAGCAAAAAATGAATGTGTGGTAAGCCTAGGAAACAACTGAAATGCACATATATAATTATTCAGCTCTTTATTAATAAATGCCAGTCTCCATACTTTTTGTCCAGCGATGCCTTACCTATATTTTGCTGATCATTGATTGATTGTTCATGTACTCATACAAATCAGTACCCTGACTATGTTTTTCATCTCATTAATAACAGAGGACACAAGTGGAGAAAACAAAGTTTTTATTATCAAATGAATATCACAGCAGGGTACAATTTGATGAATAGAACATTTCATTTTACACACAGGCCTTCCCTACTGCAGTCCAGGATCTCCTTAGTAATTTAATGATCTGTGATGGTTGAACTGATGCCAGTTTAGTACTCCACATTTTAATCATCCAGCAAAATTAGTTATAATTGAACACTTGAAAGTGTAAAGAAATATGTTATTGAGAGTCATGGAAGTCACTCCCATTGAATTAGAAAAAAGCACTGCCATTCCTATCTCTGCTGCACGAAACACATTTCGGACTTTGGGGTACATATTATTACCCTAATATCAATCATTTTAATTTTAATGTTTTTCCATCATTTCACTGACACAATAAGTACATCATAGGTGACTGAGCTGCTACTGCTATTCCTTATTAAGCAGATCAGGATTGGTTTGCTTTTTACCTTTCCTTCCTTCCCCATCTATACTGTATCCACCAGTTGTTGTCTTGTTGCCTTGTCATATGTGTAAGATGTAAGGAATCTGGGACATAATCTTATTATGTGTATGTACAGTGCCTCTGGTAATGGTGTCCAGTTCCAGGCCTCTGTATGCCACCATAACAGAAACAATACTATGCATATTACAAATACATTTTAATGAAGGCCACGTTTATGGAGAAATGTACCTTCTACCTATAGGAAAAGAAAAAGTCTTTGCACATTTTACGTGAACAAGCAAAATAAACAGGATGAGTCACCCCAGTGTGTTGGGCATATGCAAGGCCTTCCCTGTAACTTCTCACAGTATCCCTCCACTGGGTTGGGTATAAGAGAGGAAGCAATATGATTGCATAAGGGGCCTCCATACACTGAGTTTCCTGGGCAGTAGAGCTCCACATTGGCACTAAATAGGCCAGTGAGGAGGACGCCATTGGGGACAGCTTAGGGAAGGGTTACTGGGTCTTTTCTTAGTTACAAGAGGACACAAAGGGCAGCAGTTACTATTCTAATCCCTTTGCTGATATAGCCACTCTACTACCACCCGATGGGCTGACAGCAAATTAGAAAGTGGATTTTGTCTGTCTGTAATGAGTCATCTCGGGACCTGATTAACTGAAAGCTCCACATCAATCAACCAGGACTGAGCCAATCCACTAGGCAAAGGTCTAACTAGGAGACCACCCCAAAGCCAGGGATACAGGCTCCCAATGAGAGCAGCCACTCCACCAGTGTTGCCACTTCATTGGGAGTATCCCCTGCCACTTGGTGGTTCTGACAGACTGCTCCTGCTTCAGCCTTGTTCCAGTCCCATTCTTGATTTCTTCTCTGACTCCTGGTTCCACTCTTCAGTGTAACCCTTAGGCCTGACCGACACTGCTTGAACCACTACGTCTGACCATCCACTTCTCAGTTTCTGATATTGTCCTTCCCCTAACCCATTCATTTAATCTTACTGTAAACAGACATCAAAGTGGCCTAGAGCCTGTCACATCTGTCATGATGTTACAGAAAATTGTTCTATTTTCCCCCTTGTCTTTGTTTTCAGATTCTTCTCAAAAACCACCTGAGAAAATGGCATACCAAGCTGGGAAATGACAAGATGAAGTGTAATTAGCTACTTTCTTTCTCACCTCTTAGGCATTCCAGCAAAAAAATAGCTCTGATCAAAATTAAACTAAACCAACTTATAATAAATACATCCTCTATATTTGTACAGGGGAAATGATAGAAATGGGGAAATAAAACTTAATTAATGAACCGAGTCACACTGGTGATCATGATTTCCCTGTTGAGAAGAACTAGTATTGGTCAGACACTACTGCAACTGCAGTTAGTTTTGGTATATCCCAAATTTCTCTAATGATTGAGTTTTACTGTGGAATTACTTTATATCAGATGATTTCAGGTACTGACTGATTGCATTGCACATTTGCGCAGCTGCTTGGCATATGCAATAAAATGCAATTGTTTATGTTGTACATACTTTCACTTGTGTAAGTGAAAGTGTAAGCCTTATGTAATTCAGTTACATAAATGATTCTACCTGTTATTTCACCTAAGAGAGTCATAAAAAATAACCTTTTACTCACATAGAACTCCCACTGTATCTATTTCCCTTCTTATTTATTCTGAATTGGCTCTTCCACTTGCGTTTCCTATCCTGCTATTTGTTGCTTTTTTGTGTGTTGTTTATGTTCCATGGACCCAGTACAAAGTCTAATGTAATCAATGGAATGACTCCCATTGAAATCAATGGAAGGATTCCTGTTGCCTTCGAGGGGTGTTGGCTTGGGTCTAATGCCTGTATTTGTGTATGCAGACACATCAGAGAAATAAGGATGATAGTGCTTTCATTTGGTTTACAAATCAATTTCTAAAAAGTTTAATGCCAAAAAAGGCTGAGATTAAAGCAATACTTGCTATAAATAAGGGAATTTTGACAACAAAGTGAGAATATTATCCCTCCTTACCTATTCATTTGCTACCTTGTGGCTTAGTCAAAGAAAAAACATCTATTTTAAGTATTGTGCTGCTCCATAGTTTGAAATATGAATGCAATTTTTTTTTCAATTTTTCTTGTGTGGGTGTTTTTGAGCATGCAGATTACTAAAGAGATTCTACTGTCAACTCAAATCTTTTGCAAATGATTCACTTCAAAATTAGTCATGACGCTTATAAAATCTTGACAATGGTTAAGAGGCGCTGGGGTGGTGAGACCACTGCTTATCACGCTGATTGTCTCGTTATTTCCTTGTACTCCACCATCTGTCTCTCTGTTTCCAGCTGATGTCTCTTATTTTACACTTAAAGTATAAACTCTTTGGGGCAGGAAAGAACAGTAGACTCCTGGTCCATGACTGAGACTGTGAGTGGTAGCTCAATATCGATAAACAATAATAAAATAAACTTCCATTTCAAAGAACCTGCTCCTGCAACTTGGTTAAGGTGGGCCCTCTGGCCCACGTAGCTCCACTGACTTCATTGAGATTGCAGACAGGTCCACCCATGTCGATCCTGTTGCAGGATGTGGCCTTTTATATAGTATGTCATGAGTTTATTTATAAAATATGTATTTAAGGGTGTATGCCTGCTGCACCATATAAAAAAGATGTCACCATTTACTCCAAAACAATGAAGTTAAGGAATGTTGGGACTCACTGTGATTTTGAAGGGTATCTCTGAGGCACATGTTTCCCAGAGTCTCATCTGATGCAGCATGTCTATGTACCACATTTTAAGGGCTATGTGCAAATAGCATGATCAAGTCCTTTATTTTCTGGATGATCTAGAAAAGTGGTGAAAGAGGAACTGGACTGTACTAGAAAAGGCAGGTGGGGTTAATATAAATTGAAAGGAATAACATTCTGGATTGAAGGGGGAGAAAAACAATGTTATTATCCAGTAACACGTATATAATTTTGCAACAAACACTGTTCCTCAATACTTTTCTTATACAAAATAAGCAGAACAAAATATATGTAGCCATTATTTTGCTAAAATAGTAAAACATTCTGTTAAGGAATGCAGGCAATTTATTCTGTGAGGAAAGGGTAGAAGACAAATCAACAAAGCATATTGTAAAACTCCTCGCAGATTCTTTGATATCATTTATAAGCTGTTTACAAAGATATTAAACCTTTTTATCTTGGAAAATTAAAGACAGCCAAATTACATTCTGGCACACAGACTTGTAGAAGAATTAGATAGCTTTGTTATTATAATGAGGTCAGAAAAAGTGTTTCTTGGTTTTTGTAAATTGCTAATTGTTGATAGCAGTTTGCAGCCAGGAAAGTTTCCATAGTTTCATTTCAATGCAAACAAAAAATAATATTTTATTCTCCTTCATAATAAAATTAGTGCTGGTATAATTTATTATTAGTTGGTTATTATTAGTTAGTTAGTTATCTATCTATCATAAATAACATGCAATCTTTACTGTATGTATGCAATCTTTACTGGATTTACTTGTCAGCTTTTGGTGAGGGAATGCCTGTGATAATATAGGAGTAAAAAAACATAACACTACCATGAGAAATAAGGTGGATTTTACTAAGCGTTTTTGTTATGCATTTTGTTATGCATTTTTGTTATGCTGCTTCCCAGTTTCTGTTCTCTTTTGTCAGCATAAGGCCTTCAAGCATTTGCCCCTGGAATCTCCCTTTTCAAAGAGGTTTGAAAAGAGAGATTGTGTATGGTTGGAAGAGAGCAACAGAAAAATTAATACATCTTAGACTGTATTGATACTTCCAGTTTTCCTCACCCAGATATCAGGAGAATTATGCACCAGTCTGGCCCTCCCCATGAAAGCTCTCTCATCCTATCACGCTGTGGTGGCTTGAGTAATAGTGCTATGGAGGTGCTGTTCCCTGCCTTCTTCCATAAGGGAGTTAGCAGATTCATATTTTTAGAGTCCCTCTGTGCATAGATATCTGAGGGACAATCAGGGCCTACATTTCTTACTTTTCTGTTGACCTATACATTAGAGCAGCTCAGGAATTTTTTAACAAACCATTTTTTATTAAAAATGTTAATTGTTGAAAGCAAAATTGTTAAATTTCTCAAATAAAAAAAAATTGAGAACAAAAAAGTTTCAAAATTGTTGATCTGTTTTTTTTCAGCACTTTCAAAACAAATTCTGGTTTTCTAGTTTGAAATAAGTTTTTCATTTAAAAATGTAAGCTACTTTGATTAAGAAACCTTAAAAAAACAGATCAACTCTGAAATGAAATGTTTTGAAATTATCAAGAGCAAACCTTTTGATTGACTCAAAACTAAAAAATAAATTCAGATTTTTTTATTTACAAATATTCTTAAAATTTCAACTTCCCATCCCAAACTGAGATAGAGAAAAACTTTGAATTCTTGAACATGTACCCTTACAGTACATGTTTTGTGGGAAATACATCTGTGTTTTAGGTTTCTTTTTTAACATGTAATTTTTGTTTTCTTAACATTAAAGGGGAAATAAATAAAAGGTTTCAGGAAGAGGTTTTTCTTCTCTTAAATAGGTAAACAGACACACCAGTCTGTCTTGAGACTCCTGCTGCCAAGAACCCCAGATAGTAAATTCTGAGAGATTATTTTTATCAGCTAATATAATAATAATATAATATGATTCTGATTGCTGACCTACTTAAATCACATGGGAAAAAGTGCAGCCAGTGACTCAGCTTCTGTTATGCTTTATTTTTCAAAATTGCTACAGCGTTTAATGGTGGTCAGTGAAAGATATGTTATGAGATGCAATATTCTATCTAGCAGGCAAAACAGATCCTATGGAGGGTGGGAGATAGGGGTCCCAAACCAGAGGAAGAAGGTTGGTGTGTCAATCTCCTGGGGGCCACCTGGGGTTGAAAATAATTATGGTGAAATTTGTGTATTTGAGATGAAAGATCTAGGCCTAGATGCATGGGCATAGAGTATGCATAGAGATGCACAGGCCTAGAGATAGCTGTTGTGGTGTCAGTGTCACAGTGCCTAATTTTTAGGCACCTAGAAAATCACTGTGATTCACAAAGCTAGGCACCTAGACTTTCTATACAATGAATGGGGAGAGATAGGTGCTATAGAATGGGATTCACAAAACCAGCAGGTGGGAAGCTACCTAAGCTAGTCTATGGAAGATTCTGATGGGGGGGGTAAGCCCCACCCTTCTCACAAAGCTAGACACCTAACTCTGCTAGCAATTCTCAGCTGTGAACCCTCTCTGGATTTAGGTGCTTATAAGGAGAATGTAACTCTGAGTAGATAGGATACTCACCTGGGATGTTGGAGACCCATGGTTCAAGTAATTTCTCTAACCCCCACAAAGAGCAGAAAGCATTTGAGCAGAAACCTATTACTTCTAAGGCAGTGCTTTAACCATTGAGCTATGGGATAGTCTGGTGTTCTCTCAGTTGCTCCTGTTGAAGCTGTTGCACTCTGGTTAAATAATTAAGGAGCCATTGGAACAAAGGGAGTAGATTCTGGGTTTCCCATAACCTGGGTGAGTGCTCTAACCACCAGGTACAGAGTCATTCTCATGCTTGTGGACACTCTCCGTAGCACAGCCTCTTTCTGGCACAAATGATTCTTTAATTATTTAACTAGAGTGCAACAGATTCACCAGGCAAGACCAAGGGAGACCTATACCAGGGTATCCCATAGCCTAACAGTTAGACCACTCAGGGAGTGGTAGATCCTTGTTCAAATCCCTTCTCTCCCTCAGGCAGGAGGGGATGTGACTCAGAGGTCTTCTATTCCCACATGTACATGCTAACTGCCGAGCTAAAAGTTATGAGGATGCTCCTCTCCCACCCCTACTGTCCTGTGTGAATTCCCCTGATGGACCTGATCTAGAAGATGTGCTCAGAGGGCACCTACCAGATCTGGACCTGCACATGGCTTAGGAGACCAAGCGCTTATCTTACCCCAGTTTGTGAATTGCTTTGGGACTTAGGCAGGAGATAGGTGTTCTGTCATCTAAAAGGAGGCAGCAGTGCACATACTCAGATGCAGAAACATAGATGCTGAAGGAACTTTTACTGCAGAGATTTAGGTGCTAACTGAGCTTAGGCACTTACAGGGTTCAGCAGGAGTTTGGGGCATCACAGTGGTCCCAAAACTGGGATTTAGGCCCCTAACTCCTTTTGTGGATCCAGGTGCTACTAGATCAGTCAGTCCACCTCCTGTCAAAGCAGGAGTGCTCTTTAGAGTATGACTTTTGATGTTTGGGGTCAATTTCGTTTTAAATTTCCCAAGTAATGATGCTTCTGCTACTTCCCTGGTGATGTGAGGAATGTGTTTATGATTGTCTGACCATATTACCCTTTTATAATGTCATCTCATTATTTTTTATGGTTCAAAGCCTATAGACACAGAAATTAGATAAAAACCTAAAAATACTCTTGCTGGAAGATTGCAATATACTACATTTATTTATTACTCCATCTTTAATTCAGAATACACAAGAACCCCAAAACAGACTCAAACTAAAACAGGCTGCTCCCTAAGGCAGAGAAGCAGAACTCCTCCCCGCACACACTCACATTTGCTGCTAGAGCCTTCTAGCCTACAAGTAGGATCCAGAAACCATCCCCTACCATTCATCTTAAAGCTATAGCTTGCAATTCCAACACAGCCCTCAATACATCACACATTTGTACTTCCATGTGTATTACCCTACAGAATTCCTTTTGCATTCTATTCATCTTCAGTGTATGCACCTTCAACAGAGAGTATTGTCCTCTTAAGGCTGTGAGGGAATTATCCTAGGCCAGCACTATCCTGTTTGAAGTTTTTGGATCTTAAAGCATATCTGAGATAGTGGGTCCACTAAGGGAAATGAGTGGTCTCAGCAAGGTAGTCTAATGTTTGAACAAAGTCCATACTTTTGACTGCATTTAGGGTCCAAGACCAGGGTTCCATGAATAGGGTTGGAAGGAAGTCTTCTCTCCTCTCACTGGTGAAGAACAAAGCTGTCTCAGGGTAGTTCTTTGCTGGATTCTCACTAGGTTCTTCTGGCAACCAGGTTCTAGTTCTGGAGTGGGACAAGGCAATTTGAGAGGTAAGAGTGTATATAAATCCTGTCTCTTCCCCAGAAGAGAAGAGACCTGGAAGGAGGCAGTTTCTGCATCTGGGTCTTGACTGTAACATAGACAGAAGTGAATCAACTTTCCTTTAGTTTTAATTTTGAGGCATACTCCTCTGAAGGGGGTCTTAATCAGCTTCTGAATAAAAGACTATAAATTATATATTTTGTCATATTGAAGCAAAGACCCTAATGTAGAAAACTTTTGTATTTGTTTTTTTAACTCCCTGTACATGTCTTTTGTTTCGGTTGGTCTTCACACCCTTATTTGTTTCCATATAGCCTTACTGAATTAAGTAACAAACCACAGGCTGCAGACAGACACATTACTATATAAATGACACACACCTGCAGCAGAGGTGGAACTAGAGATCTTGTTCTTCAGCCACATAAAACCCCACTCCTCTACCACTCAAACTATAGGCAATCTCCTTTCACTAGCAATATCAATTCTCTTATAGATCAAAAACAAGAGGATGCTATTCTCTCACACCCATTCACAAAGCCAGTCTCTATCTATACCTGCAGCCACAGAAGACTTGCTTATGGGGGCAGCAGGATGAAAGGGAAGGCTGTTCAGAATTTCCCAAGGTTCTGTGAATGCAGAAACCATACTGAGTCCTACAATTCTTTGCTTGTTTTCTAATCTTTGACACAGGATATCCCAGCCCTAATAATCTAGAGCAGCTGGCGCTGTGTGCCCTTTTGTTTTCATTAATATTTCTGAAGTGCAAAAAGGTTGTATCCTTATAAGATTATGGGAATTCTTCAGTAACCCATCCTGAGTTCTGTTGTTCACCTCATCTCACTCATGAGGTCAATAGTGTTGGGCCCCTGAAAAATGGTTTCACATGGATGTGAGAAGCTGAGCCTTTGTATTCAATTCCTATGTTTCCTGCTGCTGAGCTCTCGAGGTGACTGTTACAATATAATGCTGGACCAGCTTAGCTACAGTAATGCCTCACCTAGATGTCCCTTCGAAAAACCTTATTGCTTCAGGAACTCAATTCTGTGCTGTCTCTCTATCTGATAAAGAACAAATTCTGCAAGTAGTACTAAAGGCCACATTCATCCTTAGTGTAATACTATTGAGTTGCACAAAAGATTATTTTAGTGCCATGTGTACAACCTCCCTTGAGGGCCATCACTGACCTTGTAATGGGACAATTTTCTTTCTGAGTGGCCAGACTCATTAAAATTCCAAATGTAGCAGGTGGTCCAACTGTCACTTTTAGACAGTTGAGACTGGTACAGCTGTCATAAACTCTCACGCAAGAGGGTAGAGAAGCAAGGAAACAAATATCTACAATGACCTGGCTGAAACCACTCTTTATTTTGTTGTAGCAGGAATAAAGCAGTGTGAAGCCGTTCGGTTGTATTAGAGATTTGCAAACATTTCACTGTGGTGAAGTTGTTAATATACATTTTACTGCATGGTAAAAGACCAAAATATAAAATCAGACATGAACACTAATTTTAAAAAGGTTAATTGGCAGTGCTTTTTGAAATTGTAAAATTAGGTAGCTAACAAATAAAATGTCTTGTTCTTCCTATAAATACATATCTTTTTCAGAACCTCTGTGATGTGTGTTTTTGTGTGATTATTTTCTATTTATATAATGAAATTACAAAAATAAGTTTCAGGAAACAATGTAGTTGCAATGAAGTCATGCAATGAGGGAATAGTCTTTCAAAAGAAACAGACATTCACCTGGTTCAACTGGATACCACTGTTTCAAAAATATTTCTTATGTGCCCACTTATTGTTGTTCTAATAGACTGCATTTCAATGTTAAATATCTTTAACAAGTTTGTCTTTAATAGTGTGATAAAATATTTTGTTATTTTTTGTCAATTTATTACATATATGAAGAGGGACGTGACCCAGCAAATACTTAAGCAAATGACTTAACTTTATTCCTATAGCAGTAATAGGGCTAGTCATATGTAATTACATGGAGGAGGAGGGCTGAAAATAATGTACACACACAAAATATCCTACACATGCTCTGATAACACCACCGTCCTTCCACCAGGGCTCTGAGGTTAAAAGCTTCCTTACAAGCCAAGCTGGTACCACACTCACAGGGTTGGCAATGACCCCTTCTCCAAGCCCTGGTACTTACTCAATCTTCCAGATATCATAGTCCTCCAACACTCCAAATTTCTTTTCCCAGAGGACCAGTTTATATTGGAGATAGCAGTATCTCCACTGCTATGGTCCTCTTCAAAATCCCCTTCTCTGGTATTGATCAGACACCTCCAGCCACAATACTCTCAGTCTGAACCCTCGTCAGATCTTCAGCCTGTATTGCCAGCACCTATGTCTGATGCTCCCCCCTTCAGCCCATGGGATGATACTTTTTTGGACTCTGGGATATCAGTATAGGGTTCTATTTCAGCATCTTACCACCACACCACACTGAGCCACTATTCTGAAGAAGTCATTCCAGACCCCAACAGATGCCCTAGAACTGGAGGTTATGGCTATCTGTGGGGATCCTTCCCCTATCTACCTCCTCAGTTGGTTTACTACAATCCCTGGGGTTACCTTGGTGAATAATTTTACAGAGTTACAACCAGAGAGAAACCCCACTATCCACCAGTATTGCAACATTCACAGGCACTTTTTGACCAACCTTTGGTAGCACATGATTGCCCTCCAGTACCTGGAGACCCACAACAGTAGGGAAACTCATCCCCATCAGCTAAATCCTCTTCATTCCTGGATTAAGTGGTAATGCACCCACCATGTTATTACAGTGATGACTTTCAGGCCTTTCAGCAATTCATTAAATGCTTGGTAGAATCATCCCAGATCACATTAGAACAGGTCCAAAAGTATTCACACTCATTAGTAGATGTTCTAAATATTATCCCTCAGTGGAAAATGGTAATTCTTATCAATGAGACTCTGATATCTCCTGCTCCCAGTTTGCCAAATACCTGCCACTATTCGGCCCATGTATAAGCAGGCAGATACAAAGTAGAATCATAGAATCATAGAATATTAGAGTTGGAAGGGACCTCAGGAGGTCATCTACTCCAACCTCCTGCTCAAAGCAGGACTATCCTCAGCTAAATCATCCCGGCAAGGGTTTTGTCAAACCTCAGCTTGAAAACCTCTAAAGATGGAGATGCCACCACCTCCCTAGGTAACCCATTCCAATGCTTCACCACTCTCCCAGTGAAAAACTTTTTCCTAATGTCCAACCTAGACTGTCCCCACTGCAACTTGAGACCGTTGCTCCTTGTTCTGTCATCTGTCACCACTGAAAACAGCCTAGCTCTATCCTCCCTGGAACCTCCTTTCAGGTAGTTAAAGGCTGCTATCAAATCCCCCCTCATTCTTCTCTTCTGCAGACTAAACAGGCCTACTTCTTTCAGCCTCTCCTCATAAGTCTTGTGCTCCAGCCCTCTAATCATTTTTGTTGCCCTCCGCTGGACTCTCTCCAACTTGTCCACATCCTTTTTGTAGTGGGGGCCCAAAACTGGACACAATACTCCACATGTGGCCTCACCAATGCCGAATAGAGGGGAATAATCACTTCCCGCGATCTGCTGGCAATGCTCTTACTAATGCAGCCCAATATGCCATTAGCCTTCTTGGCAACCAGGGCACACTGCTGACTCATATCCAGCTTCTTATCCACTGTAACCCCCTGATATATTTCTGCAGAACTGCTGCCTAGCTCATCGGTCCCCAGTCTGTAGCTGTGCATGGGATTCTTCCGTCCTAAGTGCAGGAATCTGCACTTGTCCTTGTTGAACCTCATCAGATTTCTTTTGGCCCAATCCCACAATTTGTTTAGGTCCTTCTGAATCCTATCCCTCCCTTCCAGGGTATCTACCACTCCCCCTAGCTTAGTGTCATCTGCAAACTTGCTGAGGATGCAATCTACCCCCTCTTCCAGATCATTAATGAAGATGTTGAACAAAACCGGCCCCAGGACTGACCCCTGGGTACTCCAGCCAAAGAAATTGAACATTTCTTTTCCCATTCCACTCCCAATTCCCTGGTGATAGACATAGCCAATAAAAGAAATGGACAGGCCTGCTCTAGACCCTCCTTTTATGATATTTTGACCTCTACGAAGAAAAAGCTAGTTAGCAGCTCTCTTTTTCATATGGCAAACTATCAAACCCTGTTGTCAAAATATGACGTTAACATATATTCCAAGTTCACTCATTTTATTGAACATCTGACACAGAACCAGAGGGAACAATTTCAGGCCCTCATTTTGGTGGGTCAGTTGATAGCCAAAACCTCTTTTGAAGCTGCAGACACTAGGTCTTTAAACAGAGCTGCGGTTATGTGAAGAGGTGCAGAATACAGCTGAAGATCTTTTCTTTGAGGCGCCCAAGCTCTTCAGCTCTGACACATTCTGAAGGACTTGAGAACTCACTTATGGTTTCCGGAAGTTTATATTCCTGAAACAAAGAGATGGTGTAGCAGATCTCAATCATCACAGTGGTCTAGGCCATTTCAGTATAACCTGCAGCAGGTTTTTCCCGGACCGTAGGACTTTCAGAGAAGATATAAACTCAGAAAAGGGGACCATCCCTTTCTACAGTGACATCATCTGCACCTCCCTCTAAGACATAGTTTTTATATCTTGATTGAGGCGCTGGATCTTGTGCTGAATTATTCCAGCTTGAAAACAGATTATCTCAGGCAATGGATCTTGGATGTGATCAACATGGGATACTCCATCCACTTTCATACTATCTACCCCATGCACACCTTCCTTCTTGTCCCTCTTCAGGGACAAAAGACCTCTTGAAACAAGATGTCCAGTCTCTCCTACTCTTGGGGGTGATTAAACCAGTCCCCTCAGAGAGCTTCAGAAGAGAGTGCTATTCCCTCTATTTCCTAGTGAACAAGAAGGGAAACCTGAACACCTATATCCTTTGCCAGCACTTCAGATGGTAACACTAGTCACTTTAATCCCATTCCTAGATCCTAGAGAATGGTTTGTCACCCTTGTCACCTCCAGGACACCTGCTTTCATTTAGCTATCCACCCATCCCACAAATGTTTCCTAGGTTTCAAATAATGCTCAGAACACTACCAGTACAGAGTCCTTCGCATCAGGCTCTTCACAGCCCCAAGAATCTTTGAAAAGATTCTCTCAGAAGCAGTGGCCCATTTTCATCAATGAAGGACAACAGTATTCTCTTACCTGGTCTATTGGTTCCTCAGGTGTCAATCAGCTCTAGAGATCCAGTCAGCAATCTCCAGGGATCTAACCCTATTTCAGTCTCTTGGCCTTTGCATCAATCAGAAGAAGTCTCCCTTGACCCCCAGTCCACAGAATAGACTTCATCAGAGCCACTCTTCACTTCCCTAATTGTCAGAGCTTATCTCCTCAAAGAGAGATTTTCCACTCTATCCAGTCTAATCTCAACAATACAATACATCCTGCAAAACAACTGCAAGCACCTGCCTACAACTCTTGGGCCACGTATCACCCTTCATGTTCATCACACTTCACACAAGACTGACCTTCAAGTGCCTTCAGATATGGATAAGATCTGTATAGACCCCAAATAGACAGTCTCTTCAAACACATCACAGTACCTCAGAAAGTTCTTGACTCTCTCAGGTGATGAAAGTACCCTCTGGAGGTTTTGTTGGGAACCTCATTTTCACAACAGAGACTTCTCTTCTGAAAAGAGGGGGCTCACTTCCAAGGGGCCACAGTCCAGGGAAAATGGTCCATACAAGAAATCTTTATTAATATTCTGGAACTGAGAGCAGTTTGAATATCCTCTTCATCACTTCCTTCACATCTTACAGGGTCAGTCCATCAATGTAATGCTGGCTGATAAGGCAGTAGTGTATTATTTCAACTGACAAGATGAAGGAAAGTCCCAGTCCTTATGCTCAGTTGTCTATCTCCCATGTCTCCAGACTACAATTGCAGACTACTTGAAAAGATTCTTCCTTCAGGACCATGAGAGAGCTCATTGATTCTCTCTTCCTCAGCATCTGACACACCTGAGATTCCCCAGAAGCAGACATCTTTGTCACACCAAACAACACAAAATGCCATCTCTTTTACTCCAAGGGAGGATACAGCTGCAGTTCACTGGGAGATGCCCTGATAACACCATGGCCCTGTACCCAACTATATGCTTACCCACCTCTACCTCTAATCCTCAAGACCTTACTCATACGGTGTCATGAAAGAACAAGAGTTACCTTCATAGTGTCACACTGAACAAGACAAATGTGGTACTCAAATCTTCACATCTCTATAGCAATGCCTCTTCAACTTCCTTGCAGGAAGGATCTTCAGTCACAGAACTTGGGGACCCTGATCCATCCCAATCTCTTCTTCTTAAACCTGAGAGCATGATTCCTAGATGGTTCTCGAGTATGGTACTAACCTGTTCAGATAAGTTCCAGGCAGCTGTCCTATGAAGCAGGAAACCTAGTATTTATAAACTTACCTCCTTCTCCTAAGCCTCACAGATTCCACTTTTCAAATTCCTGGACCACCTGTTGGATTTAAAGACGCAAGATCTATCAATGAGCTCAGTCATTCAGCTGCTAACACAACCTTCCACTCACCCATTGAAGGTTTCTCATTTTTTCCCACCCTTCTATAGCCAGATTCCTCAAGGGTTTGTTCAACTTGTTCTCCCATACAGAACCGAGCCCTCATGTAGACCTTAATTTTGTTCTCAGTGCCCTGAGGAAACCCCACTTTGATCCGCCACATACCACCTTCTATAATAAGAAAGTTACACTACACCCTAACCTCACTTCCTCCTGAAGGTCTCTCTGGCATATCACATTTATCAAGGGATTTTCCTGCCAGTTTTCTAGATGTCAGATGTCAGAAGGGCTCTTGCTATCTATCTTGACAGGACTAAGACTATCAGGCTTCTCCAAGGCTATTTGTATAACTTGCAGAGCAGATGAAGGGTCAACTTATTTCCACTCAAAGACTGTCAAAGTGGGTTTTGGGTTGCATTTTAATCTGTTATGAAGCCACTGGGATGCAACCCGGCCACCAGATCCAAGATATACATTGCTACACCCAAGGAGATTTATTTTCTTGACAGAAGCAAGGAAACAAACAGAAAAAACAGTCTTTTAACTCAGTCCTTACTTTCAGGTTTCAGTGCCATCCCTTTCAGGGGCTTCTGGCAGCTTCCTAGTTTTGATCAGCTCTGCCTTCTCTCTGGGACAGCAGCCTCAGGGCTGCCCCTAAACATCTGGCCATTTGATCCAGAAATAGTTTCCTTACCTTGTCAAATCTTTTTTTAACCTTCCCTTTCTCATTCCCTTTCTTTTTAGTAGTTTACATTATACACAGAACAGTATTGTATTTGCTTCCCTCTTTTTTTTTTTTTTTTTGGTCTCTCCTTCTGTGTTGTCTGATGGCACACTTCTGGTCCAAAATGCGGTGTGTGGTTGACTGGTCAGTTCATAACTCTGGTGTTCATAACTCTGAATGCATATACAGAAGGGGGCACAGAATGGCAAATTAAGGTTGCACAGACAACCTTAATTCTAGCATTTCCAAACTTCTGAGTGCTTGGCTTAATGTTATTTTAATGTAGGTTTTTTATTTGTAATGTAAGAAAACATTGATGATACTTTAAACATAATTTCAAAGAACTTCACTATGCAGAATCAAAATCCCAAATCAAATATTTTACTATGTAAGGGCTTTTACCATAAAGGTCTTACACTATATCTAAGTTTATTAAACATTTGACTTACATGAAAAGCATCACATAACTTACATTTCACATTTAACTTAAAATCAGTATTCACCAACACAGATTCCTCAGCATGTAATAATGCATTGAACTGAATCGCAAAAGTGCATACTCTAGGATGGTGGGAAAAACACAGCACTGAGCAAAATAACTTAAGAAATGAAGGAAGACAAGTTAACTGTCTCGAAGCAAAAGCCGTTTTCAGACCAGTATTAAATGACAATACTAACAATGATACTTCATCTGTGACAAAGTCCTTCCTCAATTGTGCCAACCATCTTTGCTACTGCCACATGTTTCTTCAAACTCCATTAATTTTTCTTTACACATCCAAAACTGGAGGCAGCTTTCAATATCCGTTGTATTAGAGTTACAGTTCATTTTCCAGCTTATAAAATAGACTTTTGCAATATCATTTTCTTCAGTCTTCAGAATGGTTGCTGTGTTACCTTTTGTAATGTCTTCAGTCTCTCCTTGTGATCCCAAACATACCTCTTTCCATATTTTGATGTTCTGCTTTTGTCCTGTATGCCATTTTCTTGAGCTCTATTATTATTATTACTGTGTAGCAAGTCTTACAGTCCACACTTATCAAAGTCTTTGTCTTTCCACAGATTTTAGAGCAATTTCCATACCATCCTATTTGTCTGATCCCTATTAAATTCTGGGACTTTCTATAAGAAATGGAATATGCAGCTCCAACTAATTTGTTTTCTTAATAATGTATGAATGACCATATTCTGAGACCAGTGGTCCATCTGATACTGACTAATGTTAGATTCTTCAGCAGAATGTGTAAATTCAGCCTACCCAACTTCACTCCACATCCATTTAATTATATAATGATAAATATACAATATTATTTTCCATTCCATCAATGGATATAGAGGCAGCAAAGTTTGGTGAATCTTATATGGCTATGTCACAGCATCAGCATGAACTATCTATTGTCTGGCAGTTCTTCCACCTTCTATTATGAAACCAGCCTGTGTATTTTGAAGTTAGTGGGAAGGCCATCTTTCTAAAGATTACATGGTGTTTATGAGATTTTGCTCATCTTTCTCATCCAGTCCAAAGATAAGAAATATATTTTATCTATCTTATTTAAAATCTTCAATAAAGTAGCTGGTCATCAACTCTCCAACACCCTCCCACTTCAGATTCCAGTAAATTGACCAATATTCCAGGTATCTTTACAGCTCACACACCTATTCATCCATGTAGCAAACTTGCACAGAAGTAGAAATGCAGGCAGTTATGTCAAATATTGATGAATAAAGCTCTTAATGTTCTTTCCTAGAAAAAGGTGCCTTGTTTAAGTGAAGTACATCAATATTTTTAAATTAAATAATCACTTGGGTCATAAGTGTTCTTCAATTTGAGATGACTTCCTGAGCAAAATATACTTTACGTTCCTATTCAAACTAGACAAAATCTTGCAAATCTCCCAAACTTTTGGCACAATTAAGTAGGACTACCTTTAAAAGAAGAATTTTTGTAAAAGATAAATTTTTTATCATTGTTTCAGGTAATAAATCCATTCACTTGTTAATGTGGTGGTGGGGATCATTTGTTTTGTTTTTCATACAGGACTATGATGATATTTTGAGAGGTCAAAATAAGCAACAATTAAGCAGGCCCTTTTCCTAAATAACTTTGAAGTTGTCTTCTCACTCCTCCTCTTTCGCCTGCTCTCCTGCTTTCATTTACTCACTCACTCAAAGTATCTATCCTAGTACAAGCCACCCTCTTTTCATCCCTGGGTTAGAACCTTTCTTATGGCTACTGTCAAAGAGCTAGGTGTGTGTGTGTGTTGGAGTGAGGGGGATTGGTGGGCAAATGGCCTCAAATCAACTGTCTGATTTCTTTCTGTGTTTCCTTGAAATAGTGGGATTTTTTAGTAGTGGCTGGGGATAAGGGTTCGCCATCTTTTCCTGTTCTTCTCTTCTACTTGCTTTTGTAGGACTTTGTCTTCTCCTTCAAGCCAGGAAGAGAGAAGATGCAAGGTGCAGTTCCTGCAAAGCATCCCAGATACTCCGGCTTCCAATTGTGTAGAATTTATATCCCTATTTTTGTAGCAAACATAAAGAGTCAAAAGTAATTTACTTTATGACCAGTATCTTCCTCCATAAGTAATCCTGAATTGAAGCCATATGGCCAAATTTAAGTCTATTAGGGAAAGAAACAGCAAAGCAATATACTTTAAAAATACAATAGCAGAATATCATACCACCTATTCTCTGAGTGGCAGTACTCCCTCCAACAACCCTCACTGAAAGGAATATTTCTGCTCAAAATACTAACAGTCTGCACAAGTGCACCTATAATTACTATTACTGAGGCAGGGGCATAGTGGACAAACATACTGACTATGAGGTTTTGCCTTGACCGCATCCCAGAATTTGTTTTGGCAACTCCTTCCCCAAGGACTACAGAAAGACCTTTCGGATACTTTTGGGGAGAGCTAGACTTAGGCTGGGAAAATAGTCATGCCCCTATTTCACTGGTAGATTTCTTGACATGCTTAAAGGTGACAACCAAAACTTGGCCCAACTATGAACCTGCATTTATTTTTTATCAGTGGGCATGGCAACATGTCAATATCACAATACCTAACACTTTTATTTAGCACCTTTTAATCTGTGGATCTAAAAGAACTTTATAAATATGTAATCAGTTAAGCCCTACAACACTCCTATGAATCATGTAAATAAATCATTTTACAAGTGAAGAATCTGAAATGTCAAGTTGTAAAATGATTTGCCTATAGTCACACAATCTGTGATAAAGTAGGGAATAAAACCCACCATTATTGATTCCCAGTTCTATGTTCTAAGTGCCAGACTCACTCTTTCATAATGATGAAGTAAACTCAAATCAACAGATGTATTTGAATTTATTAAATTTGAAAATAGTCACTTTAGAAGTATTTTCACACTTATGCATAACTTTTCTCTTGTTGTATATATAAAGAATCATGCACTATATTTCTCTTTATTAAACTGGAGTGTTTGTGTTCCAAAATATTCATCTTACATGACAGGCTGGATGTAGAAAAACCTTACTTGGGAAATGTATTGTGCCTTTAAACATGAAAACAATGTTCCATAACTTTGAAGCAAATGTACTAGTCAAAGATATACCATTTCTGGGGCCTTTGTTTACCATAGAAACCATTTTAATACTATTTTCCATTTTGTAGTCTGTGGAAAAGCATTTCCTGTCTTTCCCAATACCAATACTACATTATTGTGAACATTCAGATAGTTATTTCTTTAAAAAGCATTTATTTTCCTCCTCTACATTGGAAGCTTATGGTTATTGTGATTCTGCCTTATCTTTAGTGCAGCAGATTTTAGTTTTACCAGTCATTACTGGTATTTGAGCCAACGGTTTTCAGGATCAAACTCATTGGAGTCAACATTTTAGAAGATTTTGGCAAATTCCAAGTTTACTGCAAACCTAAATAGACAGTGAGACTCATACAATCTGATCCTTTTTTCCCCGCTTGAGATGAGGCCTGGAAATGGTTTGAAAATGATTTTCTAAGACTTTACATTTTACTTGCTGAGCAGCTATAATGCAGAATGATTGGTTCACATTATGCATGTCTAAGTTAACAGTGTTCTATTCTCTATAGTATATGACCACCAGGAATGGAACATCCAGGCTTAGCATCAGCTACAGTAAGAAGTCATAAGATGCTCTAAAAATGAATTAGATTATTGAATCCTATAACACTGGCAGGAAGGTGACTAAATCACACCTAGAACATATTGTATCTTTGCTATTTCTAATTTGTGTAGTGAATGGGTCGATATTGTGCAGTTTTTCATTTCTCATAACAACCTTTGCCAGCTGAATATGTGTCATTTTCTTTTCTCATTAAAAATCTTATGAGTTTGCAGAGTATAAAGTACTGTAAAATATGTGAATTACAGTAATGTGTTGTAGAATTTAGTTTTTGATTATACTGCATTTTCATTTACTTTCTCATTTACTCTATTCCCACATGGCTGAAAGGCAGTAAATGGAAAGGTAACATCTGCAAAACCAAAGATATTTCTAAGCAGAGATAATATTTTGTTAACTTCCTTTTTATTGAGATTTTCATGTAAATGCAAAATATGTTGCGCTTTGCTTATTTTAAGCATAAAACAGAAGTACTCATTTTATAGCTCTATAGTAGTGTTAATTATTTGCCTTCTCTTGCTATCTCCTTCTGTGTTTTCATCATCACTCCTTATTAATTATGACCTCAGAACATCAGGAAAAAATGTGTTGCATCTGACAGGATCATCCTCAATTTAGAGAAAAAACAGATCATTGAAAGGTTATGCTTCCATTGTTCTCACAGCTTAGTGAAGGGTTGTTAGATTTGTGACAAACTGTATGACCACTTATGCAAGTAAGGGGTTGAGGACAAATCTTTAGTTGGCAGGTGTTACAAGGGAAAGCATGATGCTAACAGATGCATTCCTCACTTCATGAATATTGCTACCAGGCTTAAATCCCACCAAGTGGGCCCTGGGGAATTCACAATGACATGATTAATTGCTGTTGTGAAAAGGACCAGCACTGCTACTGACTAGCACATACTTTGACTTCAGAGTATATGTCTCATGGCTGGACATGGAGCTGCAGGATATGGGTCAGTGTGGTAGACAGAGACCACAGTTATTGTGTACTTGACCACCATGGAAAAATACTGGCCTACTTTTTGCAGATACTGTAAGCCTTTATTCCTCTTCACACCATTCCCAATAGAACAGATCTAGGAGCAGGACTAGACCTTACAATATTTTTATAACTTTTTTATTTTAATACAGCCAGTGTGGCATAAAATGTTATAATAATAATGGATTTACCAGATAACCATAACCCAAACTGCACTTCTGTTAAAATTCACTGCAACAAATCTTTGTTAATGAATAGTTCAGGTTGCCTAGCTGTTCCACAGGCACTGTGGCTCAGCTGATCAGAACCAGCCCTGACTGTGGCCCTGCCTGCACTCCACCTGTTCCCACCCTTGCCCCATCTTTTCCTGCCCTTGCTCTTCCTCTTCCTCCAAGGCTCTTTCCACCTCTGCTCCACCTCTCCCATCACTGGCAAAACCAAGAATCAGCACCTGTATTGCCTACTGCTTCCTTGCCCTCTTCCCAGATGTGAAGAATTCCTAAATTTAAACCTCTAAAGCCCAGGATATAGTCTTTAGTTAATGCAGGGGTTCTCAAACTGGGAGTCGTGATCTCTCAGTGTGTTGTGGGGTTATTATGGGGGCTGTTATGGTGGTGTCGTGAGCTGTCAGCCCCCACATATGCCAATAAAGGTGGCATGGCATTGAGGGGTCATCATTTTGTGGAGGAGGGGGTCATCACAGCCTGAAATATTTTCAAAGAGGATCCCAGAAAAAAATGTTTGAGAACTCCTGAGTTAATGCTTCTTGTACAACCTGGCTACTCTGGAGATCGTGAGAGGTACTGCGAACATAACCATTTTTTATGTGCCCAGCACAATTCCAGATAATCCTATTTATACATTCTCACTTATTCTCACTGTGTTACGTGTAACTATATTGATCCTGTGATTAGCTTTAGCAGGTTCCCAAAGCTTACAGTGCTCTCTCAGGAGGTTTGCAACTGTAGCTAAAGGAGCTCAAAACTTTTAAGCTGTGCTATGCAGGAGGTCAGACTAGGCGATCATGCTGTCTCTTTTGACCATACAAATCTATGAATCTGTGAAAAAGTGCCTTCAAATTTCCCCCACAGGATTTTCTTCATCCTGCACGCATATCTCCCCCACCATGTATGAGGGAGGGATGTGGTACTGTGATTGCCTGGAGGACCCCTTGAGGTAGCAATTAAAGGAAGACAAAGTTAAGTAACTTTCCCAAGGATTATTCTTTGATATGGTGGATGGCATGCATGCTCCAATGACCTTGAGAGCTATACTGGCAGGTATATAACTCCTGGTAGGGCCATCCAAGCCAGATAGGAGCCAAACTAAAGACAATCCACCGGTCCTCCAAATCAAGCTAAAAATCTGTCCATGTAAAAATGTTTTGTGTTATGGAAACAACCCAGAGACAAACAACCCACAGGAGAGCTAAATGCACAGGTTGGTGATGATAACACTGGATATAAACACATTATTGGCTCATATGGCATCGCAGAACAGGCTGACAATGAAGAACATTTTGTCGGACTTTGTGGCCTATACAAACTTTGCCTTCGGAGAACACTATTTCCACACAAGAAATGAACTGATATGGAGATCCAATGATGGTTTCAGCCAGAAACATCTTGACCAAGTTGCCATTAGTAGGTGCTGGAGAAAATCACTGTCGTATAGCAGGGTGTATATGAGTGCTGATGTCAGAAGCAATCGCCATCTTCTTACTGGGACAGTCAGAATAAAATTATGGAAGGCAATACCACGCAAAGCAGAGGGAATGTATGATACTAGTACGGTAGTAGATTCAGTAGTGAAGGCACATTTCAAGCTGCAACTTAATAGACCTGAAGAATTAAAGATACTGACAGATGACATAGAATCACAATGGCAGTATTTCAAAGAAGCAAGTTTTGATGCAGTCATCCTCACTGACGGTGAGAAGATCTAAGAAAGAAGAATGACTTGTTGCGTAGAGGAAAGAACTAAAGAAGAGAATTCAACAAGAATAAGACAGCCGTAAAAGAGTTATTCTACGACAAGAATATGCAAACAAAGGCAAGGAATTTAAAAGATCAGCCAGAAGAGATAAGAGAGAATGGATGGAAAATAAAGCAAGAGAAGCTGAGCATACAAGAGAAGGGATTCAAAAGAGCTTCATTACATTACATTACAATTCTTGAACCATTGTGGTGCTGTGAAGGCTCAAGATGATACAATTTTAACCACAAAGGAAGGACAGAAAGTCTGTTAAATGTAACATTTCCAGGATGTGCTCAAGCAGCCATAACTACTAACACACATTAATAGATATGAAGAATTAGTAGCTTTACTTATATCATTAGAGGTAATCTCCTTTGAGGAAGTAACTAAGGCCATAAATCAACTGAATAGTGGTAAAGTACCAGACAAGACAGACACTGAAAGGTTAAAAGCTGGAGAGAAAGCGATGGTGAATTACATGTGCTGCCTACGTAGAATGGTTTGGGAAAAGGAGATCTGTCCTAAATATTGGAGATGATGTGTTATCTGTAAGATCCATAAAAAGAGGCACCAGCTTATTAATGATAACTGAAGAGGGGGGACCCTCCTATCTCTACCTGGAAAAGAGATTTGCACTACTATTATGAATAGGATAAAAACTGTTGTTGATAAAGTACTTAGGGAAGAACAGCCTGGATTTTGATCTGTTAGGTCATGTTCAGTTCAGAATTTCACCTTGAAAATTTATTGAGAAAGATTTAGAGTATCAGCAGTAGATCATTTTTAACTTCAACAATTTTATGAAAGCTTCTGATAGTGTCCACAGAGAATCCCTGTGGATGATCCTGAGACACTATGGAATTCCAGAAAAGACTGAATTTGATAAAAGCTTTGTATGACAAGTCCATATGTTGTGTCAGGACAGAGAGTGGAGACATGGGATGGTTTCAAACAACACTGGTGTAAGGCAAGATTGCGTGCTATCCCCACTTCTCTTCTGCATCATCACAGACTTTGTGATGAGATGAATAACAGCTGCTGTCAAGGACACTGGTATTGTCTGGGCAAGAGATAAACGGTGAGACCCAGATTTTGCAGATGATATAGTCATACTGGATATCAACTTGGATGGAATGAAAAGATTCTTTATGAGCCTAAAAGCAGATGCTACCAAAGTGGGACTTTGTGTGATAATGTAGAAGACCACGCTCATGGAGATCAGAGAGAATGCTGTCAACACTGGAGGATGTGTGATTGATGGAGAAGAGTATGAGAGATTTGATAATTTTGTTTATCTTGGAAGTACAATATCTGCTAATGGCCACCTCATTAAAGAGATGAAGGCAAGAATTGGCAAAGCCAGTAAATCATTTTCCTATTGTCAAACATATGGACGAGTAAAAAGATATATCTACACACTAAATGAGATCATAAAAGGTATTACTCTTCCAATGCTACATCAGAAACACTACATCAGATGATGGAAGTACACAATAGGAAGTTGAATGCATTTTACCAGCATTGTTGAAGAAGAATCTTTGTAATTTACTGGAGAGATCAGGTAACCAATGTGTAAATACTGCTCCACATGGGTCAGCAGACTGTGGACTCAATAATCAGACAGACAGCTATCATGGTGTGGCCATGTCATCTGCCTACCTGGTGGCAGAAGCACAAAGTATTTCTTAAATTGGATTCAACCTGAAGAGAAGAAAAGTTGTGGAGAACAAAGAAGGATCTACCACAGGATGATCAAAAAGGATGTTGCTTCCTTGGAGACAATTTATGATAGTTTCAAACATCTAGCTCTGAACAGACAGCAATGGGGAAAATGGGTTGCCTCATGTGACACTAGGCACAGGAGACTACTAAACTGGAAAAAAATGCAGTGGTGAATCTCAAAGCCTGGGTGAACTGACTTGTGTTTGTGAAACTCGTGCTACAGGGATAAAAATAGCAGTGTAGATGTTCTCACTCAAGCTGGAACCCAGGCTCTGAAATCTAGCAAAGGGGTGTATATCAGAGTATGTGCTCCAGCTTGAAGGAATGTCTACACTGCTCTTATTAGCCCCATAGCACAAGCCTCATAAGCCTGAGTCTGTTGACCTGAGCTCTGAGCCTTGATGTTGCAGGGTTTTGTTGCATTGGTTTTTTTGCAGTGTAGTGTAAGTAAAGTTACAGAAGAATGTTTGAATCCTTAGGATAAACATGAAAGTATTTTAACAGCTGTAAAGTGTTTAACAGTTTCCCTATACTCTTGCCTTCATTCCTCTCCTCACTTTCATTCACCTTCTTGTGAAGGGTATGTTTCCAAGATCAGTTATAGAGAGTCACTCAGGCATCACTGAAAGTGGCTCTACCTGCCCTCATCCTCACTGTTAAATGCAGTGGGTTTGTCTTGGTGCTTATCTCAACAGTTACCTCTGAAAAGTGATAACATGCTCTATAGATAAATGCTACCTATGTCTAACTGATCTTGACAGAATGAGGAGCAACAACATGGTGCAAAACACAGTTGCCAGAGTGTTTCAGATTTCTTACAAAACGGATTAAAAAAAGTGAGACAGTCTAGGGCAAAACTGCCAAAAGATGTGATTTTGGGAGTGTTGTTATTGTCCCTGTAACAATCCATTTTTCATTTAATCCTGCAAAATTCAAGGTTTGCATTCTGTGTTTTTTATTTTTGCCATTTTGTGAGATTTTTTACAAAATTAAGATATAAAACTCCTGTGAAAGTTGAAATCTCGAAGGTCACCTTAGCTAAACTATGTTGTCATGACCATAATATTTAGAAATATTAGTGTATTTCATGGATTTTTACGAACACCCATCACTTCAATGATACAGACGGAGAGGATGAAAGAAAACCCACATGAAGGAAGGAAAAACACAACTGTGATGACACCAGTGCAGTATGGCTATTAATATTAATATTGTTGTTAATGTTTGCCATATCATTGTGACATGAGTAAACAAAAGGTGTTTTCTGTGGTTTAAAGAATGAGTTCAGCATAAGAAACAACTAATCTAAACTAAACTAAACCTGGTCATTTGTAAATGAACTTTCCTTTTTCCTTGTGATCTGGTGTACATTGAAATATAGATGATGATGATGATTGATGATGGTTTTAAGTTATGTGAATTTTTTGCATTAGAGGGGACTAATCAAACACATTTTATACAAAGAAAAGGAGCAATAAACTATATGGAGAATAAAGGCTATTTAAAATATTCTGGACACAAACCCTTTGAATGACAACTCATTGTAAGAGAAAATTCTGTTGCTAGGAGACCATAATCAGAAGTTTCAGGTGGTATTTTCTTGTTTTAAAAAAAGAAAATTTGGTTGATGAACATACCTAACAGATTAGGAACACAGGTATCTTTGCTATATTAATGAAGCATTCAGTTTATATGTTGAAAGCCCAATGTGAAGGGAAAGTCTTCACATAAACCCCATCCAAATATATCAAAAGAATCAAATGGCCACAAGGCTTGTTCATTGCTTGAATAGAAGTACACACAGCTCAGAAGTAATTCCAGCATACCAGTCAAATAAGACAAAAGAAAAAGAACGAACAGGTACAGCTATAGAGGTTAAAGAGCTACACAGTTATTTCATTTTGGGGATTTGCAAACCTGCTGGAGAATACAAGTGGCAAAACTTCAATTGACTTCAATGGGTACAGATTTGGCCACCTAATGTGTTATGTTAACTAGTTTCAATAATGGAAAGAAAGAGATGTAAGTGGTATGAGCATTGCTCTAGCTCCTCAACTAAATCATGTTTTGTGGTGAAACCTTGCCTACAATAAAATCAATAGCAAAACTTCCATTGACTTCAGTGGGGACCGGTTTTCACCCTGAGTATTATGATAACTCATTTTTGTGACAAAGACAGAGATCCACAAATGGATTTAGGTGTCTTAGGCTGGGTCTACACTAATGGTGGCAAATTCGCCGCTGCCACATCCATTGCTCTGGATCGACTGAGCAGTCTGTATAGACTCGCTCAGTTGATCCAGGAAGTGACACAGGAAAATCACCCCAGTAAGTGGCGTAGTGCTGCATCGAAAGGAGCGCTGTTCCCTTCGACGCAGCGCAGTATGGACGCCATGCAGAGGAGACGCTGCAAGTCGACGGGAGATACGCAAGTGATTTACGTCACTTGCGTATCTCCCGTCGACTGCCACCGAATCGCCAAGATAAGTGTAGACTGGGACTTAGTCCCAGATTTAAGCACCACTGCAATCCTCAAAATCCTTAGCTCTGTTGCTGCCTTGTCTCACTCTGTGCCTAAAGCTTCACTCTAGGAGTTCCTTAGGCCCCTCAATTTCTGCCTCTGAGCTTGCACACTTCTGCCTTAGGTTTGCAGGCTCACATCTGTCTCAGACCAAAGCCCCAGCACCTGTCTCACCTATGTTGCCTGCAGGGCCTGCTTTGGTAGCTGAGCTCTGAACACGCTCAAATCCAAACAAAACAACCCAGTCAGTGGGGAAAGAGGGAGTGGACTCATGATTTCAGTGGTTAGGACACTCACCCAGCATATGGGAGACCCCAGTTCACCTCCCCCTGTGCTTGATTAAGAGAATGGATTTGAACTGGGCTCTCCCACCTTTTCAGGTGACTGTTGAAATCACTGGACTGTACTGATCTGCCTCTCAGTGTCTCCTACTGAAGCTGTTCACTGTGTATAAATAATATGCATTGGGCCAGAAAGAGCACACGCTAATGACTCTTTAGTCCTGTGGTTTCTCCTCATCAGGAAGAGTGGAGAATTGAACTTCTCCTGCATCCCAGGAAAGTGCCCTAACCACTGAGCTAAAAGTTATAAGGGAGATCCTCTCCTCCCCTGCTTCCCTGGGGGTGTTTTTTGTAGAATTAGGCATGCACCGCTGCTGTTTTTGCAAGAATGGCTTAGGTGCCTCACTCCAGGAAACAATTTCCAGCTGTGGACCACAAGCAGAGATAAGGCACCTCCCTCAAGCCCAGACTTCAGGGCCTACTTCAGTGAGAGGAGTGGGGCTTAAGACACACCCCTCTTATCAATGTCTGCTATTGGCTACTTTAGGTAGTTCCCTGGCTAGCATGCCAGCTTTTATGGATCCCACCCTCAGGCACTGATCTCTTCCCAAGCACTAGGGGGCTTGCAAGCACTCAATGTTGCAATGCTCTGGTCCCTCTCTGGATCTGGGCCAAAGGCTATAATGAAAGCAAAACACCACCCAAAGATGATCAGTTTGCATGCCAAAAATTCTAACATGACTGATGAAAGGTATTTTCTTCTAATTAAAATTTGAATGCCGTCATCAGATCATCCTTAGAGGGAGTAATAACAAGCTCTCTAATTAAATGTGCAATTTCATAACATTTAAACAGGTCAATTTTTTTTCTGAATGTCCGATCACTTTAGTTTGAGGCATTTCTTCTAGGCATGTTTATTATTCTAAACATGATTAATTACAGAAACAGTAAACACCCTCCTAAAGTGTAAGAGTGAATCATGTAACTTCATCCTTTTGTTCAGTTGATCTTAAAAAAATGTGACAGGTACTTAAAATATAAAATAATTGTAATTAAGTATAGGACTGTCTTTTTTTTCTTATTAAGTCCCCAATGCATCTGTCTCAGTTATCCTTTTCATTTTTCTTCCACTTTCTATCCTTTGCTCCATATTCTTCTTGTGCTGTTGCTGCATAAAATTGCAACATCTTGCTTCTAAGAAGAATTCAAGACATTCAGACCTTTATTTTCATCTAAATTGCAGCTGAAAGTGACTCAGGGACCCCAGTTACAGCTGAATTAAAAGATGTCCTGTAGATGAGAAAGAAGGCACATCTACAGGGGCTCACTTAAGTGTGACTACCCTGTGCTATATATGGGTACTGAGGGCTATAATATATTAGTGGAGGTCCAGAGTTTTAATTATAGGAACATTGTTAATCATTTTGTAAGGATGTCCACCATAAAGCTGGTGAAAACTTAGAATTTCCATTCCACAAGAAATTCCAACTTTCAAAATTTTCCTTTTATCTGAAATCAGAACAAAAAATAAATTTCACACAAAATTTTATTTCAGAAATACCAAAATAACATTGTCAAAGTGCTTTGTTTTGATATGGTTAAAGAACTGCACTTCAGCTTTTATATTTTGCATTATAATATATGTCAAAATAAAAAGCTTTTGTAATTTCTTTATCTAAAATTTCAGCAAAATATATATATTCCTGTGAAATGTTTCAATTTAGTCAAATCTTCATTTTCTGACAGTAAACTGTTCCATCAGAAAACTTTTGACCTGCTCTAGTCTTCTGATTGGGCTGTTGTCATGAAAAACTATGGAAAAACTGTCAGTCTCAAGGATTAAACTTATTTGAATGAGATAATGAACTTCCTCACCAGCTAGTCCAAGACCATATGTCCCCAATCCTCATGTGTGTTATAATGACTTTGCCCAAAATGGCTTTTGTCATTCAGTCTCTTCCAAGAGCTCTTTGGCAATCAGATCAAGTTTCAGACACAGTGTGTTTTTGTCTTGGTTTATTTTTCTCCAGAAATGTCTGAGGAAATAAAATTGTAATGAAAATAACTTCTGAACCTTAATTATAAGTGTGCTGTTGTGAGTCCTATAATGTAACAGATGGAAAGATGATGGATGCACAACAAAAAGAATACAAACAGAGAAGGGAAAAACTTGCACTACAGAAGATTATAGATGTATTGCTGATCACCTACATATAACTGTCTAGAATAGTGATATCCCATTCATTTCCAAATAACTTGAATAGACTGGCCAGAGTCAATAAATAAAGGAAAAGTTTGAAAGGATTAGGGCTTGGTTTTATTTTAAAGAAACGACAAGAACTACTGAAAGTCAATTTTACATAAAGCTCAGCCAAATTTACTTCACATGAACTTAAGAGTTTACTCATTCAGATGAAGGAGACACTTCCAGTGAATTATTCTCCTTCTGACTTCATTCTTCCACAAAATGAGGATGATTTTTTTGGCAAGCTGAGATGACTTTCAGAAACCCATTGTTTTCCATGTGTATCTAAGCTCAGCAATTACCTTAATATAATCAGGAGTGAACTATTCAGAATCAAAGCAAGACTCTTGTTGTATGGTTATTTCTTGGTTATTGTTGGATTATATTTCTTGCCTCTCAATACTTTGCAACATCAAAACATCAGAACGTGCCTTTGCTGCTGTAAGAGTGTCAGCATATATTAGATGCTGCAAGAGTAAATGCTTTTTATTGAACAGTTCTGGAATTCTCTATGTCCTCTGTATAGTACTATAATCTCTGGCCTGAGAGCTTCAACCCATAGAAATCCTCCAGATGCTCCTGAAGCTGGTGCTCCAGCATGACTCAGAAATCTTTTCTCAGACATGATCATAATAATACCTAGTTTTTAAACAGCACATCTTATCAGTAAATCTCAGTGTGCTTTACAATGGTCCGTATCATTATCTTCATTTTACAGCTGGAGAAACTAGGCACATGGAAGGGGAAAGACTTGCCCAACAGCATCCTAACTACCCATACAATTGGCTCTTACAGTATCCCATATGAAATTAATTTGAACCCGTGTTTTGAGCTGGCTTGAATTACGTTTCCAATACAGACATTCTGGGGGGTTATCCACTACCCAGGTAGAGATTTTACTGCTTCATTCATGTTGCTGGTTACTTGTATGCTTCTTCACACTTTATGTGGTGGCCTCTAAAATGTTCTCTGAGTTTTCTATTGACGAGCTTAAACTGTAATTCTATTCTGGAAAAATTGTCTTAATAATTTTTTTTTTAGGTAGCAGTGTTACGTCTCACTAACTCCACATCAAATTTGCTTTGCTGAGTTGATCTCAGCAACAGGCCTGAAATTCAGTGTAGATTCTGGGAACCAAATTGTGTTTCTGCCTTCTCAGACATTATCTGGGGAGTTAAAGCTTTCTCCTTTCCCTATTGTCTGCTTTAGAGTTCTGAATCTCCAGTAGATAAAAGATAGTTTGCTCTTTTCTGCTCTCCTCCAAGACAGCATCAACATCCTTTCTCTGCATCTACACAGCAGATTCAATATCAAATTGAAAATTCCCATTTATTCCTGCTATTGTATAATTTTCTTGCAATTGTGAGATCTCATTTTTTGATGGCGGTTAAGTGTTTTACATGTTAGTTGAGACATATTGCAGCACAGTCTATCATTTTAATAAAGTTCCTGTGTTTCCCAATAACTGTGCCCACTCTTTAAAAACACGTACAAGGCAAACTATCTATCTAATATATCTGTGACACACACTCACCTTATTGATCTCGGTGCCATGTATTGATCAAGATTAAATGACTAATGCCATTACGGGTAACTGGGCTCCATCACCCTGTGTTCCAGATCATTCTTTTCTTCCTGCTTATCTTTAGCCTCCATCCATAAAGGACATCATTGTTCTTTCTCCTCACTGCAGAAAAACTAGCTGCAAAAAGAGTCTAAATGCCTGCCCAAAATATGCACATAGATGAGAAGTAGCTAGTGAAGGGAGACACTTAAGGCAGCTGATACCCAATGCAGCAGCCAAAGCATCTTCAGAGACCAACTGAGTTACTGCCTTAACTTATACGTATACTAGGGCCAATGGGAGGAATCATCACTGTGACTCATGTTTACATATAACACTTCTTAGGCACTATTGCAAATATATCAAAGAAGTAATAAGCAACACCTTTGGAACATGGTATGGAACGTGTGGAATTACACACCCACTGAGGCACACAGTGGACCTCTGTTCGCATGCTAATCTTTTTGGAAATTTAGCTCAGCATTTCAGTGACAGAGTCAAACTCAATCGTAGTGTGATATAGGCCTTCCTATACCTACCACAATGACTAGCAAAACCACTGCACCTATTTTTTTTCCCGTTAAATGTTAGTGATTGGCTCTGGGGTTTAACTGAAAGTGTTTCAATTCCATGATTTAAGTTTGCACTCAGTTAGTCATAGAACAGTGCCAGATATTGCTTAATAGCTAACGATAACTGAATTTATATCATCTACACTAAATATAAAGCTGAATCTTAATATACTTGGACACATTATAATTGATTTCCCTTCCTCACTAGCTGGGTTGCCAGGGAATGGAGCTAGAAAGGGGCTGAGGGAATGGAAAGTGAAAATGAAAGTGTATTTGGTAGTGATGGTACCTGTCACAAACTCTAGAGGAAGTGTATATTGCTGTGTGAGAGCCCTGGCTCCATTACAAGACTGTTGGATTTGACAGCAATATGATCTCACTTCATTCATTTGCATACTCCTGTTATTTCAGTATTACTTGTTTATAGCAGAACATGGTGAATACATACTAAGTTTCTAGGTCAGTGTTTAACAGCAGCATCCAAAAGGCCCATGAAGATACTGCTCATGTAAGAGCTGTCTGTATGAGAGGTCTGGCAGTCTGGAAAATCTTAATGAAATTATAAAGCATATTTATGAGATTTGATGCAATATGCAGCATTGACAGTGGATAAAGGACTTAAAATTAAAACATGTTTGGCAATTTCAAGTTCCTGCTTGCCAACTTGGATAGGAGCAGGATCATAAGGATACAGCAAATAAACATTTTTGGCATTGCTTTTCCCAGCTATTTTCCTCATATTATTGCTTGATGATGGGTTACCTTAAATACTACTTTGCATCCAGGACTCTGGGGTTCTCCCCTTTATGCAGTGAAGTTGTGGGGTTCTTAGCCACAAGCCCTAGCTGTCATCCCTGTGCAATCATAGACCAGATTCACCAACGTTAAACGTAGCACTGCCCAGATATGGAAAGTAAAAATATTGCATTATATAGCCTTCAACCCAGCAATAGGATGTTTTTTACATTCTTCCTTATTGTAGGAAGGTGCAGTGGCCTTCCTCTGAGGCTGAGCCCAAGGAAGGGCCGCAGCCCCGAGCACAGGCCATCAAAGGGATAGTGGGCCAGTCTGCCCGGCAACCCGGGAGCTGGACTGCGATAGGTCCAGCCAACTGGCCAATCCACCCCGAGAAGAACAGGGCTTCTGCTGCTCAGTGAGAGACCAGCTGCCAGTAGGTGCAGACGTGCCTTCCCGCCGGCTGCAGCATCAGCCTGATCCCAGCCGGACCGAGGCCCAGCGCAAGGCCTTTCCCGGGCCCGAGCGCTGGGAACAGCCCCACTGCCCAGGGCCCCAGGACTGGGTAGGGTCCTCGGATCCCAGGGAATGGGCCAAGCCCCCTGATCCTCTGGGGTGGGAGAACCCCCTGAAGCTGGCCTTGACCTGGACGAGCTGCCAGTCGCAGAGCCCCCGGAGGTGGGGCCTGACCTGGACGAGCTGCCAGCCGCAGAGCCGAAGGAGGTGGGGCCTGACCTGGACGAGCTGCCAGCCGCAGAGCCGACGGAGGCAGGGCCTAACCTGGACGAGCTGCCAGCCGCAGAGCCCCTGGAGGCGGGGCCTGACCTGGACAAGCTGCCAGATGCTGAAGACCCCTGGGGATCCTGCGACCTGCATGAGCTTCCCCTTGCTGAGGAGTTCCCCACCCTGCTGCCCGTCGACGAGGAGGGCCTGCTAAGCCTGCTGCAGGCTGTGTATCCTGCCAACCCCAAAGACCCCGAGGAAGGAGGTACCTGGGAGTAGGGGGAGGAAGTGGCCCAGGGACAGCCATAATTTGTGGCTACAGCCGGGTCCCACCCCAGTTGGTGTGTTGCGGTGGAACCCCACCGACACAGTGGCAATGCCTGTGCCACTGCTAGGGCCCTAGGCTGGGACTCAGTGGAGTTGGGTGGGTCTGCATCCTCCAGCCCCTCCTTCCCTGGAGGCCCAGGAAACCGCATTCATCCCTGGTTGCCGGAGTGAGCCCTTGTTACTTGCCCGCCCTGCCACGGGCCAGGGCAATTGACTACTTGCTTGCCCACCCTGCCACGGGCCGGGGCAATTGACTACTTGCTTGCCCACCCTGCCACGGGCTGGGGCAATTGACTGCTTGCTTGCCCGCCCTGCCACGGGCCGGGGCAATTGACTATCTGCTTCACTAATTTCCCCCGCTGTTTCTGGAAGGTTCAGTGGCCTTCATCTGAGGCTGGGCCCAAGGAAGGGCTGCAGCAACCAGCCCGGAGCCAACGCCGGGCTACACTTATACAGTGCATTGTGCTGGACTGTGATTGATGACTGAGAAACATCACTGCCAAAGGAACCAGACACCTGCCTTCTTTTGCCAAGCTACAATTTAGGGCCCGATCCAGTTGCAGAGCAGCCAGTTTTCTCACTGCAGAAGCTGTCCATGATTTTCACTGAAATAAATCCTTTGTTCTCAATATGCAGATTAGAATTCAGGACAACCTAATTAAAAACATTAATGAATTTGTTTTCAGTTAGTGTTTTTTCTTCCTCTTGATGTGATTTCCTGTCAGGTAGCCCTGAACAGCAGAGTTTTTTTAGAAGTCTGGTTCCAAGTCTTATTCCACTCAAGTTTCTTTCCTGACTAGTCCCTTAATTTCTTTTGCCCTCTCCCGACTTTCTGAATACTCTTCCTCATTCTGTATAGTCTCCACATGCACATTTAGAAGAGCTTCCCAACCAGTCTAAAGCAAGTCTCCTTATTCACTTCCTTCAAAACCTTTCCAGTTCTGTTAAACACTTCCATCCACAAAGACTCCACCAGTTATTTGTTTCATCTATCTTGTGGCAACTTGTATTCCCCTATTTATAAAACCATAGGGACCAGAACTTTCTTTGACACAGCTCTCCTATTGTAGAATGATAGGGCTATAATAATGGGGAAAATGTATAATTCTGGAACCTTTTTTCATGTCAAGTGGACAGAATTTTGGCTCAAGAAGCAGCTTTTCTACTTCTTTCATATCCACTGCAACCAGAGGAATTTATATGGCCCATAAAAAAGAAAATATACCCATTAAGTGGTTAATATGGACATCCAGTGGTATACAATGCAAGAAATAGGCCAAGGAGGTAAATACCCTCTTTGCAGATCAAGGTGCACTTCAGTGTTTCAAACATAAAATAAGATTTTAAAATATTGCAACTTCCATTAAAATATTTAATCCAAGACTTCACCTAAATTATGAACAGAAACCATGACATCAAAATCAGCAAATGGATATCCTATGACTCTGTTGCATCCTTTTTCTTTTTTGTACTATCCTGTATAAGCAATTTGTCATGCAGAACACCAAGAGAGCAGAAAATAATACTGATAACAGAAAAAATGGAGCCTGAAATATAATTTAAACACAAAAGGCTCAATCCTTGGTTCCTGATCTGGTTGCTTTGAATCACCTCAGCGGCGCAAAGCAGCCAGTGATTGCTCTGCACTGAAAGCAAACCTTAGGTTGCACAGAGGTACAGAGGAAGTGAGATCAAGATGAGGAAAAAATTGGGGGTAGGTAGGATGCATGAACCTTTACCTAAGGTGGGACAGGAATCCCAGTGAGACTACTACAGCTAACATCATTTAGAACAGCCCTTAGGCTCCAAGTTACACTAACGGATAAATTATCCCATGATCAGCAGAGCAGAAAGATAGCTAAGAGCTACAATTTTCAATCATTAAGCCTACAGTTTACAAATGTAAGGAAAAATCTCCAGGTTTTTTTCAAATGTTGATTTAGAGCTAACAAGCTCAGGTCATTATTGCTGTATATTTTATGCTCTACGCATTCTAAATCATTCTTGGTGATTAGAGGTATAGAATTCACTGCAAGTGGTTGCTAGAAATTGCTTGTGCTATTCAATTCAAAAGATCCATTTCACTAGCTCTAATGCAAATGAAGTACACTTTCAAAACTTTTGACTCATATATCATTATAAGATCTAAAAGTTGAAATGAAGAGTTCTGACCTTATCAGAACAAAGCATGTTGATAATGTTATTTTGATATTTCTGAAATAATTTTTTTTTGAAAATTTCATTTTGTGGGAAATTTACTTTGCCTTCAACAGAAACATTAGAATTTCATATTATTGCTGAGGCATTTTACTGAAATATTCCATGTACGAGTGACTACACTAATAGATAAAAATGAAATAAATCAAGTTTTAAACAGTGCAGTTTTGTGATTTCATTGGTTTGTGGAGAACTGATGAAATTGAACTGTTGTGTATTATGTCATTTTGCCTACATAATGTAATAACTGGTTAATGGAAAATAAGTCGGGAATCTTATTTCTTGACCTAGATTTATGATGGAATTTGTAAATACATTTGCTTTCAATAAAGTGATAGAGATTGGTGACCATCCTTGTTAACATTTTGATAGCCATTCTCTTTCAGTGGCAACTAATTCCAAAACAACCATTACTGAACCATTATGGACACATTACTGAAATCAAACTTTGGGACAGAAATAATAATAACTGTCAGAATTAACTAGTGTGTCCCTTTTAATGGTGATCAGAAAGCATGCTCCACTTTTCTGGCATTCTGATTAGGAATGTCATCTTCAGCAGACATGTCAACTTCACTAGGAGGGTGGTGAAGCACTGGTATGGGTTACCTAGGGAAGTGGTATAATCTCCATCCTTAGAGGTTTTAAAAGTCTGGCTGGGATAGTTTAGTTGGGGTTGGTCCTGCTTTGAGTAGGGTGTTGGACTAGATGATCTCCTGAGGTCTCTTCCAACCCTAATATTCTATGATGAGGCTACTCAGAAAGATCAGAAAACTTATCTGAAAAGGGGAAATTCTGTCTGTCTGTCTGTCTAAAGCAGCACTTAGGCACCTACTTCCATGGTATCTAAGTGTTAAGGGCTCTCCTGCCTGTTCTTTTTAGGAAATTACAAAGTCTTCTTGTTATTGGGGTGATCCAGAGTACTGTAGTTCATAAGTGGCAAAACAGCACAAGTAATATATCACCTGTAATATTAGATATTGGAGTCAATATTCTAAAAACAAATGTTGTTTTATTTTATTGTCTCAATTATTTCCCCCCATTTGTTTTATTATCTTCTAGTGGAGCCCTGATCCACGTTATAGCTGCCACTTATGTTAAAGGGAATGGTAAGAGCAAATCAGGGCATTACATTGTCCTTAGCATGTAACCTTTTTATTACCAAATATACAATTTCACCAACACTTAAACTATTAGACATATATACAAAATTCCAATTAATAAATCATTTTTGAGCATGTTATAGTGTTTCTGATTTTTATGTCAGGAAGTGCTATATTCCAGAAGCAATCCTGGCAATTACAGGCCGATAAGACTAACTTCAGTACCAGGCAAATTGGTTAAAACTACAATAAAGAACAGAATTATCAAACATTTAGATGAACACAATTTGTTGAGGAAGAATCAACATGTTTTCTGTAAAGGGAAATCATGCCTCACCAACCTGCTACAATTCTTTGAGGGGGTCAACAAGCATGTGGACAAGGGTGATCCAGTGGATATAGTTTACTTAGATTTTCAGAAAGCTTTTGACAAGGTCCCACACCAATGGCTCTTAAGCAAAGTTAACTGTCATGGGATAAGCAAGAAGGTCCTCTCCTGGATCAGTAACTGGTTAAAAGATAGGAAACAAAGGGTAGGAATAAATGGTCAGTTTTCAGAATGAAGAAAGGTAAATAGTGGTGTCCCCCAGAGATCTGTACTGGGACCAGTACTGTTCAACATTCATAAATGATCTGGAAAAAGGGGTAAAAAATGAGATGGCAAAATTTGAAGGTGACATAAAACTACTCAAGATAGTTAAGTCCAAAGCAGACTGTAAAAAGGTTGCTTGCTGAAGGCCTCCGGTTCTGCTACCGAGCTACTCAACACCAAGTGCTGATACGCACGATGTATAGTACCATCTTCTAAACACATGGTACCACATAAAAGACTCCCCATAAGACTAAATTGGTTGTTTTAGGGGAGACTTCAGTACCCAGGAAATATTGGATACTGCACCCAAGTATTTGGCACAGTCTGTGGCTAGACATGAAGATACCATTTCAAACAATGGCTCTCCCAGAGCCAAGTATGGACAGGAAGTTAGGGAAAAATGAATACCCACTCCTTTCCTTTCACCAGTAGTAGTTAGGTTTCTATTACTAAGGTATTTGATGGTTCTGGAAGAGCTTCACTCCCTGTTGTTAGACACAGATATGGGGGTTACTGGAAATGGGAAGTACATCACTGGTGCCACCAGACTCTCTGGTACCAAAAGGGCTGTGGATGCCTAGAGAGTCTGATGAAGACATTTCATCAGATTGACAGCAGAGGATACAAGGCTCATCACCAGATGCACAGGAAGCCCCTCCTTCAGAATAACATTCAGAGCCTGAATACTCTAAACACTCAGAAAGGAGAAATTCTGGATACTATGTAAAATACAACAAACGTCTGGACCTCTTGAGGGGCTTCTCCCATGACAGTGTACTAAAATAAATAAGAGAGTGTCTATGGAAGCTCGGAGTGATAGGACTAATTCCTGTCCTTTACATCAGAAGGGGGTTCTAGTTAAGGCATTTTCTGATAATAAAAAAGAAAGAAGGAAGGAAACCCATTCTAGATCTAAGGAACTTAAACACCTTCATTTAAAGAGTAAGATTCGGGATGGCCACACTTAGCTAAGGATTGTGTGGGTATGCCATTTACCACCTGCTCCGGCAACAAAGACCTTAGTCACTGCTACATCACTGAGGAATTGTGGTGCACTTCTAGACAACAATTTAATTCAGGATAGATGGTCCCTCCAAGAAATATCAGGGTATTGGAGCTGAGAATGGTGAGGGGTGCATGCTTTCACTTTCTATCATTAATCAAAGGTCAGACCATGAAAATTATGACAGACAACAAAGTGGCAGATTATTACATAAATGTCAAGAAAGAGCCCAGTCTACAGAATGTGCTGATGGATAAGCTAAACAAAGCGTTCTCCCTGAGCCACAAAACGGCAAAATCAAGATACAGTGCTACAGGGGATATTCTAGAAATGGAGTTATCCAGAAATAGATCTCTCAAGCCTGTTGCTCCAGGGGAGGCCTGGGTAAGGCTTCTCTGGAATATGCATTTCATATTTCACGAGCAAAGACACAACTTTACACTCTCCCATCTGTCCGTTTGTTTCTCAGAATTCTGAAGAAGGTAAAACAAGACAAGGTGTTGGTAGTGCTAATAGCCTTGTTCTGATTCAGGCAAATATGGTTTCCAAATCTAGTTCATTTCTCAGTCCACCAACCAATTTACCTTGTTGATCCAGGATGAAGGGAACACTCTCCATCCAAACTTGACATCCCTGCACTTAATAGCTTGACTGCTGGACAGCTCACAAGGTTAGAGGAACTAGTGCTAGTCAAATGTGCAGATGTTTTGCTGAATAACAGAAAATTATCCACTAGAAAGACCTATATTTACAAATGGACTAGTTTCCAGATTTGATCTTAACAAAGAGAAATGCTATCTGGAGTCTCTCCAATAGCACACATATTAAACTATTTACCCAAGCTAAAAAAGTCAGGCTTATCAATAAATTCACTGAGTCCACATAGCAGCAATTACTGCTTTCTATCTTCTAGTAGAGGGCTGTCCTGTATTTGCAACTCCGCTTGTATCTATATGCCTAAAAGGCTTAGTGGATCTTTATTCTCTGCAGACATGGAAATTGAATGTCTCACCAGTCCTAATGAAGCCCCCATTTGAAACTTTGGCTAATTGTTCTTTAAAGCAGCTGTCCGTGAAGGTCTCTTTTTTGGGGACAACAATGGCTGCTAGGAGGATGGAAGAATTGTGGGGGCACTTATTGATGTCCCCTTATATGATATTCCATTAAGATAAGATGTCGATTCATCCACATCCCAAATGTATTTCCAAAGTAGCCATGGGGTTTCATATTAGTCATGAAATCCACCTCCGGGTATGTTTCCCCAAACCTCATGCTAATGCAAGAAAGGCTGCAGTACATACATCAGATACTAGGAGAGCTTTAGCTTTTTATCTTCAGAGGATCAAATCCTTTAGGGACTCCCAAACACTTTGAGAAGTGCCTTAGCCAAATGAATGAAGGGCTCTCCAGTCTCTTCGCAGAGGTTATCCAGGTGGATTGTAGGATGCATCAAGGCATTTTATGACCTTGTGAAAATTGAATCATCTGTTAATATTAGAGCACATTCTACAAGAATACAGCTTGCCTATCAAGGTTGGCTTACCATGCCCATCATAGACATTTGTAAGGCAGCTACTTGGGCATCAATTCACATATTTACTAAACGTTATGTTCTAGTGCAAATTTCTAGACAGGATCCCTTGGTAGGATTCATTGTGTTTCAGTCTACTCTAAAAGAGACTCCTCGTCCCCTCCCTGCAGTAGATTTACTGGTTGGGAATCATCTGACTGGAGTATCCATGGAGACTTTCACTCCAAGAAGATGTAAGTAACCTTGTAGAGTAACTTGTGTTCTTCAAGGTGCGTGTCCCACGAAGGGGGAGGGTCCCAGAGCCTGAGCTACAGCCCAAGATGGAACATCTACACTGCAATTGTATAGCCCCACAGCCCAAACCCCACAAGCCAGTTATCTGACACAAGCCATCCACAGATGTTTTATTGTACTGAAGACATACTTTAAGAGGCTCCAGCCCTCTCCTAACCATTCTTCAGATGTTAGCCTTATTGTCAGCATAGATCTACTCTGTCTTTGATCACTAAATCCCCTTAAAAGTATTAGGCATAATTCCATCATTCATCTAATCTGTACTGGAGTTTAAAGTAAAGCCTATTACATTCAGACCCCCATCTTTTTCCAGTGCTTTGCACATTATGACTAATTTTAAAGTTAAAACGTTAATCCAAAATGTAGCATAAATCAGACCCAAATATAAATTTGCATAGATCATTTACAAATACCTATTCTGAAATAAATTAAATGATAGAACAAGGCCAGTCAGTTACTTTCGTCCATCATACACTTATTGGGTAATATGCAAATTACAAAGGTTGCTTTCTATGATATATTTTCACCTTTTGGGTTAAGGGAATAATCCCATAAATAAACAAAAATACACCTTACCACTCCTAAGGCAAAGTCCTGCTTAAGTAGATGGACTTTATGTCATGCCCCAAACTTACTATAGTTCTGTAAGACCATAATTTGAGGCATTCGCTCTCTCTCAACCTCTGTCAGTTGATGAGGTTGAGCAGCTGTAGTGAGGGGAAGCCATTCCATTTTAACTCTTGTTTCATTTTGGGATTTCTTGTGCTCATCCCCAGCCCCAAAGTGATTTCTTTTTCTGTTGTTCTTGAGTTCCAGCAAAATCAGGTGGGCTGTGAGAAATGTTAATGTTTCTGTATTTTTAACACTATCCCCCCCATTTTTTTTTGCACTGCGATAAATCAGAAGTGTTTTGCTTTTAGAGTGGCTAATTTTCATGCAGCTAATCCTCAATAAAAAAAAATTAATCATGACAATTTTGAAAACATCTTATTTGGAAGTGAGTTAACATTTGAATTCCCTGGTTTATTTAGCTGTGTTGCCTTTGACTATTCATAGTGACAGATTTCCTAATGTGCACCAAGCGCTAATGCATCTCATGTTTAGTGGAGGGTGTATCTTGTAATATTCAGAGTGCACTGATCTGATCATTCTTATTGCTGCCTCTGATTCGGAAAGACGTTACAGTGTGGAGGAAAAGAGGGAGGTGAAGAGGTTAGGGTGATTTCATCCAGACAGTTTTTCAACAAGTTCATAAGTACACAGCAAGTTTCTATACCCTCTAAAGAATCAGGCCACAAAATGATCAGTACCCATTATGTATCCCCTCCCTTTTAAGGTATTTTTTTCTGTTACAGAATAAGCACAAGATGAAGAAAACAAAAGAAAAGCAGCCAATTTGATATAAATCAGTAAAATAAGCTCTGCAGAAACTATATATTGATTGAAGGCATTAAATCATAAGGATATACATAAAAAACTTAAACTAAATGTTTACTATGTAAAAACATTAGCGCCGAAAACCCTGCCGGTCAAAACATGACAATAGTTAACATATACAATTAAAGACAAGCAAATGTATAGAGTACTCAGTCAGAACAATAGTTAGTTCATAGATCATTGTGTCTATTGATTAAGTGTTTGTCACCAAAATAAAAGTCCCAAGCTAGATAAAATCTTTCATTTTTTCTTAATTTAAGTGGGTTTTTCTAGAGGAAGAATCAAGACGAATCCCCCTCTTGGTCATCACCAATGAAGCATGCCTCATTACCCTTTTGTAGCTGCACAAGTGCATTTTGGGAAAATTATATTGTATGAATAATGCTGAGTACGGCAGACAAACTACTGCACCTGCACAGAGCCAGTGATGTCACGAGGACAAATGAAGATTCAGCTATGTGTCCACATGCTATTGACTACAGGGTCGGGGCTAACTTATATCTCAAAGGGAAGTGGTTAATCACCTCAAAACTAAATATTATAGCATGACTACTTCGTTTTCTGGGTTTGCTGATTCTCTGTGATAACTGAAATTCACTCCTCATCTCTGCGATCTTGTCAGACCTCATAATCAAATCATAATTTGGCCTGATGAGCCCTTGGAAAGTTCATGGAAGACCTCTGTGACACTCGGCCATGGTACCAGGGGTTGTGAGGGACACCACCACTATCTGCTCTTAGTGTACAAGAGTCTTATTTGCACTGGCTGTTTCTCAGCTCCCTGAAACCAGCAGCCTCTGACCACATACATAGTAACATCCAGATCTCTGCAGACCTCGCTTTCTCAGTTCATGTTATAAATAGGCAAACACCAACTCTCAAAACCACAAAACATTCCCTCTGTTGTATCCAGCCCCTTTCACAGAAATTACCAGATACGCGGTCCCTGAAGGAGTGAGTGATGCAATGAGCTGGTCAGGTCTGAAAGGAGTTAGCATAGAGAAGTTCTAAGGATCACACCTCCAAAAAGAAAAAAATCTATATAACACATACAGCCACTGTCCTGTAGTTCTCACTGTACTCCATCCCACTTCTTATTGCGTTTATTGATGATATAATTAATATCTGGGGAGGAGTGCAGAAAACAATGGTCTCAGAACTTTATGTGCAACTATACAGCAGTTTTCACAAGGAAATGTTTGTCTAAAAAACAAAATGAAGGGAACCCCACCCCCACCAACAGGCTTCATCAATACTATATTAAGACTCAGACATTAAACATAAGAAAGTCAGGACATTTTCATTTAAGATCCAGATATCATTCATTCATTTCCTTCCATGTATACATTAGAGTCAGTTTCCCCTTTACATTATCACACAACATGTATACAATCACAAAAATGCTATATGAACCTGATCCTGGAGTTGTGGTACTACAGACTTGCCTTTAGTGGAGGTATACATGGGACTCAAAAGGAAAAGTTTGGCTGTATTATTTGTGCTGGGGATTACTTGTGCCTCTTCCTGGACCACAGAGTGTCCTCACCTAACCACTGCATATATGGGCCTCTGCAGGGTTTAGGTGGGTTATGGTACCATAGAGTTGTGTAAGCCACCTTCCATTCATGGAGGAGTTCCTGTTTCAATAACAAAAATTGAAGCTGAAGCCAGGCTAAGTTGAGCAAGTGGCATGTCATTAAACCCTGTGGATTTCTCTGTTCATGTGACTGAGTTGCTTCCATCCTAACTCTAGCCATTCCCCATTCCACAGATGTGCCATTCCTCCACAGAACATAGACCCTCTAACTTCAGTTCCATTGATCATGATATAGTCCCTTCACAACAGTCTAGTGGGGAACAATCCTGCCTCATTTAATAATCAGGCTGCCTTAAAAACACCAACCTATCTGCCTATCTGCCCACATTTCAACAGAAGGAAATCTAATCAGCCACCAATGTATATCAAAAGCTTGCACACACTTACTGTATCAATCACCCTTCTAAGTAAATATTAACGTTACTAAAATATATCCATAAAATACCAACTTCTCATTAAAAATACCTGTAGTAGATAGAGCAGTGTAAACACATGTAACAAATTAGCAATTGTCAACCCTGTGCAACCAATAGAATGTACGACTCTGCTAGTATTTTATAAAAACATAAAGTAACAAAAGGGAGAAGGGGGGAAATATCGGTTAAAGAAAAATGAATATTTAGAACACAGGCAGTTTTTTTAAAAATACATGATTTGAGGATTATGTTTGAAAGTCTATTAGGAAAAAGATATTTTATGGTGGACATCATGCCACCACCGATACAACAGTTACTAGAAACTGATTCTTCCTGCTCCTGTGCCCATTTTGAAAATTTAGTGTAGCACCTCCACGATTGACTTCTCAACCATGCCCAAGCAGCTCTCAGTAGAGGGGAGGCCATTGGGGAGCTGGTTATGGCTCCCTGATCCCAAGCCACTCAGTCACAAACAGTGCAAGACTGGAGAATTTGGCCTTTAGGATTAGATTATGAGAGGCTCTTTCAAGGCCATGCAGGAGTACAGAAACATACTAGATCCCTTGCATGGCTACACCAGGGAGGAAACTAACAGAAAAAGGTCAAAGAGAAGGCAGAAAATTGCCATGGCCTTCCTCTACACTGGCTCCTCTATACTGTGCAAAGAGCATAATCCCTTTGATGTTCTTTCTGAGATGTGGTAGGATGGGGTTGGTTTGCTTCACCCCCTACTTAGGTCTGTGATATAAACACCACCATCTATCCCTTAGTGTTTTCAAAATAACATGCTTCTCCTTTTGTTTATTTTGTTATATTTACTTAAAATCGCTTCCCCACTTAAATTCACACACTCCATTTTTACTGGCCCTTTTATATTTATAGAGCTATATCAGTAATAATTTTAGGTAATCCAATGTCTGTTTCTGCAGAAAGCATCAACAGCTTTGGGAGAATATTTGCACTTTTCAACAGCTGTTATTGAGAAATGCAAATATTGTTTTCCCAACAGGTCCAGGTGGTTTCTAAAGTCTATTGGTTTTAAACGTTGAATTAAAAAAAAAGTATTGAACATTTCATAAGGCAAATACACCCTTTTCTTAGGCATTCTTTCTAATGTTATTTGATGGGCTAGGGCTTACATTGACTAATAAATCCAAATGTGCATATTTATAGTGGGCACTATTACAGTCAGAATCTTCACCACCTATCCCCATTCCTCCCATCATGTTATCCATTTTATCTACAATCCAGTGTTATAACTTTATGTAATACCATTGTGTATAGAGCCATGAAACCATGATACTTTTATTCTGTGTAATGCACCTTTAAATAATTAAAACTTCTCCCTACCTATATTATTGTTTTCTACAGTACTGTTTAAGCACTATATGAAGAGTTCAGCTACCATTTTATTCTCAGTGTTGCTGCAGCCATAAAAGAAAAGACACAAATCCTGTGCTCACTCTTAGGCTGAAACTACATTAGCAAGGTTAGTCCTTGTTTTTCAGTATTGGTCCAACTGCTAGCAACAGCATAAGGCTCCTTGTAGATAGGACGCAAGCATTTTGACCACCATATTATGAAAATTCCATTTTATCAAAGAACACAAATGCTGAAAAAATGGCAGAACATTTATAAATGCAGATGCAGCCTGCTGACTTTTATGTTTTATTATTATTTTCCTTAATCTAAAAGACAATATGAAAGTGCATTTTGTTCTTGTGTATGGAAACAAAACAGATGACATTCCAGGAAAGGTACACGTGGAATTTGTAGTAACAATTATTGAATAGGTTTATGCTGCATGCCTACTTTCTAAGAGACAGTTTTGTAACCTCAGTTTACTACAAGGCAGTAAAACATTCTTTTCCACTGAGCAGATCATGTGTCCAAATCTTCATTTACATCCCTGTGTAGGGGTTATAATATTTCACACTTGGATCTGAGCGCTCTTTCTTCTTGCCTTTGTCTTCTATTAGAGTTTATCTCAGAGGTAACTAGATCTATATGACATTACCAGGACTCTTGCTGCTTTGTGCCAACTCTATGCTTCTAAATGTCTGGATTAATCTATATATAGAATTAAAACTCTGCAAATAACATGTTTTTTCTGACTAACCTATCTTACTTTTTATTTTGTACTGAGACACCATTTCATCGAACTGATTTTATTTATGAAGAAAAAAAGCATGACAGTGAACCATTTCTTTTTTTTAAGTTTCACATGCCCTGAAAGGACTTTCTCCTCATAAACTGTATGATTCAACCAAAGAAGCAAAAGGAGTATCATTTTATAAAGCCATCTTATCTCTGTTTGTCCTTTTGGACCAAAATTATTGCATGACTTTATTAGTCAAATTAAAATACAGTAGCCCTAAAACAAAACTTTCTTAAGAAACTTCAACTAATTGGTCATCCTACACTGATAGAATATGTTCAAATATCCATGACGCTTTTCTCCACAGTAAAGATATATCACTAATTATACATTGCATAGTGCTGTATATTTAGGGTGAGACATACAGCAAGTCAATATAGAAATAAAGTCAATAATATAACATTATTAGTAAAAAAAAATGGACCCTTTAAAGAGCATTTGGTTACCTAGCAACTACTGCAAAAGGTAACAAATACTAAAACTTTTTCTACTACCAGTCCTTTAAAAAATAGTGAAATGCTTATACGACAGCACATTAGATCAGCATGCTTTGTGAAAAGGATTTTAACAGTCAGGAGATGTGACTGTGTTTAAGATTTCTTTTTCCAGTCACTAGTTCATTGTCAGCAGCAGCCACAGAGCAGCTTTATGTGCATTCATAGACAGCCAGGAAATTAGTTCTGCGCGACTGACTCAGCAATGTAGCACTGAGACCAAGTATCACCCATTTCCTTAAACAATTGTTTATTTCTTGGGGTGATAACAATGTTAAATATCACAATTCTGGCAAGAACAAAATCCAGCAACTTCATTTAGATGTAATGTAAATAATAAAGCCACTAGCAAGGTAGTGTCCTAGTTGACTGTTATCATTTCGTGGTTTAAACTAACTTTTTTTTACGTTCTTGATAGCTCATTTAGTGTTTTCTTTGGAACTAAATGAAACCACAAAGCCAAATGTCAGCTAAATGAATCCTAGTGAAATTATTTTAACATTTTTTAAATGATAAAGCTAAAATGAAACAAACATTTGTCTTGATTTAAGGTCTTTTTTGATGTGAAAACAAATTGAGTCTCTTAAAGAGTAATGGCTATATAGAAGCAGATGTGGTCTTTTAGTTAAGGCAGCGAGTTAGGCCCCAGAATATTTTGGGTCAGTTCCCAGCTCTGTCACTGAATTTCTGGGTGACTTTTGTCAAATCACTTAATCAATTTCTGCTTCCATTTCCCATTTACTTATGAAATAGAAATGGTAATAATAATCCCTTTTCCCCCATGCTTTGTCTTTCTTGTCAGTTTAAACTATAAGCTCTTCATTTCAGAGTCTGTCTCTTATTATGTACTTGTACAGTGCTCGGTATTAGTTTGGGCCTGTAGGCACTACACTAATATAAATTATAGCAAAGATTACTACAAATAAGAAAGTGCATCTTTCCATCTACAGAACATTTTCAACTGCTTGTTTCCTAACAAAAACAAATGTTCTCTTTTTATTTATTTAATCAATTTGTTCATTTATTTATCTATTGTACTCAGTAAGTTTGGTCTTGTAACAATGTTCGTTGTTTATCACTGTGAAATGAAAGAATACTGCTTGCTGGTGACATAATTCTGTGTTTTCTTTGATGATTGATAAGTTAATTTTTCCCATCTATGTCTGGGTTGTACCATACTGCTTGTGAAATACTGAAAAGGTATGGCTTGTGTTTTTTCTCTGTTGAAAAAAATACTTTGATCCATAAATATAGATTGCATGAAAAATAGAGAATACTAGAGCGTATGATCTATGTGAAAAAATTGGTGGTGGTGTTGTGTTTTGTTTTTTAATACATTTTACCAGTGAGAACAGCTGAGTAACTTCTGTTTTCAATTTTGAATGGGTCAGTGAGAACCAATGAGTGATGCCATAAGAGTGACATGTGAGTTATGAAAAATGTTCTAGTGTAAGAAAAATGCATTATGTGGCAGAGTGAAGCTAGTAATTTGAAAACTGTATGTACTCTGGTCAATCCGTTGTCTCTTGTCTGCAGTGTGCCTGGAATCTTCCCCAAAGAAGACATGCCATTATAAGCAATGTGACCGCTAACACAGTTGGTAAAGTTAGAGGCAGCTATCCAGCAGTATGTTAATAAAAATACCTGATGGAGAACAACATCTTTTCCAGCTCCTGCTAAATATTAGATCCATAAAATTAAATTTGTACACCATACCTACTCATGTATAATAATATGTGCTAATGTGTCCAGGGTGAATTTCACAATGGTGAAGTGAAAGGCCGGAATAAGGCTTTCCACATCACTTAAGCTCTATATTGCCTATATTGCCACCCCCTAAAAGTTCATAAAAAGGGATCTACACCAATCCTACCTCAGCCAATAGAAAGAGTAGTGATGGGGACAAGATGGAGTAGAGTTATTGATACACATTTTTACAGATCTGTTAACCCCAAACTTCACAGAACTGACGTAGAGTGGCACAATCCATTCCCAACATCCATGGTGTTTGTTAACTTCCAAGTGGGGCTGTTTTGAGCAGGATGCACCCTCCTACTCTGTGGGCCAAGCTCCACCTCCTCTCATTCCCTTCTGCTCCCTTTGAGGCAATGTACAGTTCTAGGATGCATGGAGGGAGCATTCTCTGCACTACAGTGTCCAAGTGAAGAACTGAGATTGTGATAAAAATCTTGTACAGGGTGAGTGATAGTGATGAAGTGTATTTGTGCAAAGACCAGCCACAATTTGGGTTTTATGTTTTTTCTGGACTGGGTTTGTAGAGCCTGGGTTTTAAGAAGATGGCAAAAGAGGAAATTACAATGATAGTCAAAACACTGAAATTTCCATCACAATGATCCAGTGATGGTGAAAGATAAATTAGTACACAAGGGGACTGTAGAAGACAAATGAAAACTTTAGGATCAAATGCCAATTTTTCTAGTTTGGGAGCAATACTGATGTCTAAATTTTAAAAAGTCCCAGTAGAATCAAACATAGAATTCAAAAAGACATGAACCTTTTATTCTTTTATCCAAAATGACCAAATAAGAAGTTAAAATATAGTCAGATAATGAAAATGAACTGGGAATTTGATGATAGGCAAATTAGTCAAGTTAAAAGTAGAGTTTCATGTCTTCCATATAGTTTGATGCTCACCCTGAGACATCCCAGGACGAGAATATGAACAAATATAGTTGTATAATGGACAGCAGTCCACAGTATACAAGTTAAAGGAAAGATGTAAATCCTTCCCCCAAAGCCAAGAAATCCTTCCTCCAAAACCAAAAAAAAAAAAAAGTCTAATTTAAAAGTAAGATTCAAACTAGGGAAGAAATATTTTGGAAGTAGCAGGGTCTTCATTGAGATACTCCAGAAGAGAATAGTCAATAATATAAAATCCTGCACTGAGATGAAGTCAGATGAGAAAACAGATCCAATAATAGGAACACCTGCCAAACAAGATAAGCATTATCTCATTATTTTGAAAAAGGCCAAAGCCATACTCAAAATAGTCAGGAAGATCATGCTGAACAAGTTAAGTGGTATCTGTAGTGTGAGAATTTAAACAAAAAAACCCCATGCTTTAAGCAACAACTAGATAAGTCCCATTGTAACACATCCTGGTCCTCTCTGGTAACTGTGGAGGAGCAGAAACTCTATAACCACTCCACAAGTTTCCCTACAAAGATTAAGACTTAAATTATAAACTAATGTATGTACACACAACCATTGAAAGTGAACTTAAAATTCCTTGAAACTATTTACACTACTATGTCTGTATATCAACGGGATTTAAATAGTCCTGAACAATATTCTAATGATCAACCTTTGGAGGGGGTCTGATCAATCTTCCAGGCTGTGTTCTCATTTCTGTTGAATATTTACATGGAGTTCCTGTGGAAGGGGTTTAGGTGCTGGCAGAGTACCTCCAGGTCCCAGATCCTCTCTTTGTTGTGTTGGGAAATATTGAAGATAATCCCAGTTCCTCCAGATAACCCTTTTTTAGTCTTCACTAGGTAGGATCTGGGAGTTTCTGCCAAGCTCAGAACAGTTCCAAATGTCCCTTGGAGCCAAACTTTCTTGCCTGGTCTCAGTGCAAGTAATGCTTTTGTTGTGTGTTGAACATAGTAGTTTTGTCTATCAGGTAGCTTTGTAGAGAGTAATGGTTCTGGGAATTTTTTCAGCCCTTTTTACATCTCTTACAGGCCTCTACTAAAGCTTGAATTTACCAACCCAGCGCGGGTCACCATACAGATTATTGTTCTTGTGCCCTGCACGTTGGTCCCTTGTGGATTTTGGAGAGAATATCTTTCTGAATTAGCATAGGGATCAGAATGTGCCATTTTTTCAAAAGCAGGCTGTCAGCCACATGAGAGTCACTTCAGTCCTGCCAGCGTGGTAGTGGATCTGTTGGAAATTGACTTCTTGAACTCCACCCTCTTTGACAGAGTTGAATCAGTTTATGGCAAGTCTCATCCTTTATTTGTTCAACTCTGATTTGCAGAAGTTGGCTGTTAGATGCTGGAACCGCTGTCAGAACAAGGTCACTGCAGACTTTAACATCTTTCTCTGAAGCCTTTTATTCTTCCATTGGTGGCTGCTCAGCTGGGATTATAGATAGTCAAGAAAGCTGATATGAATGCTTTGCCTGTTGTGTGTTAAATGTGAAAAGAAAATCGCATTAATAGTAGTCAAAACCTTTGAATCATATGTGGAAAGTCATCCAATGGTTTTGAACCCAATACTGCTACTAATGGCTTGTGATCTGTTTCTATATTAAAACTCAAGCCAAAGAGATGTGCACTGAGCTGTTCACAGTCCCAAGTGACTTCTTGACCTTCCTTTTCCACTTGAGCATACTGCTGTCCAGTTTCGTGAGGCCTCTTGATATGAATGCAACAGAACTCTGTCTCCTGGCTGTTTTTGTGGGAACACTGATCCTAAACTATATGAAGATACATCCACTGCTACTGTTGTTGGATAGTTTACAGAATATTGTGCCAAAACACGTGGATATATCAGTGATCCTTTTATTTGATTAAAAGCATTTTGTGACCATTTGTGTCTTTTCTCTTGACTGTGTCAGTATCGTCTGATGCAGCTTCTAGCATGTAAGTAGCATGCAGTGCTAGCATGTAAGTCACATTGCTGCTTTTTACAGTTTCTTGCATTCTCACTTTTCCTATAGCTTTTGATAGTGTGAGATCTGGATCTAATTGAACCTGTGCTGATAAATTTGTGTCTTACACCAACTATCATGTTTTAACGTTCCATATTTGCAATGCTCAGCAAGACTATGAATAAAGGTCTCCGCTGTTTCTCCTTGTTCCTGGCACTTCTTATTAAATTTGGTGCTTTCAGATATAATAGTATGTCTGCCTATGAAATAGGCATCAAAAACCTGTTTCGTTTTGAAGTAGTCTGTGTTTTCCTCATCAGTGAGGGGTAAGGCATATAGAATATCAGCAGCAGCTGCCATGGCAAATATCAGAGCATTTATCTGGTATTCTTGTGCTTTTTCTGTCAAACCAAAAGCCATCTGGAGTTGCTCAAATCTCCAGATCCAGCAAGGCCAGTTGCCTGAGTTGTCAAAATCAAACTTCTCTAACAGAGCCATTTCTGCTATAAGCTCCATTGCTGTGCTGAAACAAGGGTCTGCCTCCTTCCTGCCGCAGCTTTCACAGGTCTCTGATTTTCCACTTTCCCCACTCACTCACAATTATGGCAGTATGTTGTGAAGAGGTGTCTTTTTTTCTTTCCTTTACACTTTCTTTAGAAAAAAAGGGTTTCATTCACTTATGACACCATGTGGCATGAGGATATAAATACAAAGAACTGTGCTTTATACATCAACTAGAGATCTCCTTAACCAGGAAGACACAGTTCCTGAATTTGTTAGGCTTCCTGCTACAACACATCCCAGTCCTCTCTGGCAACTGTGGAGGAAAGGAACTATATAACACTCCACAGAACCTACACCTTCTCTACAGCCTTGCTTTAAAAAAGGCAGGCTGGAGATGGGATGGCCTTAATTAACAAATTCTGAAACTTAAGTAGGTTTTTTCAACAGGTGAGTTTTAAATGAAAGAGAAAATGGTATGGCTTTGTAACAGTAATAATACAAGGGGTAGGTACAGGGAGACAGAAAGACTAATAATGGAAGTCTCATGCTCTTTTCATAGATGGAATCAGTGATTACTTTTATGGCAAGAAAAAAGTGAAGAGAACTGACTTGTGAGACCATACGTTTTAGGGGATGACAGGAAGATAGACAAAAGGGAGCACTGGTTTAACAAGAGTAAAGTTGAATTTGAAGTGAGAGTAATCCGTAATGGGGGGTTCTGAAACAGAGGAAGGAATTAAAGATTACAATCAAGGATATGATACTATGGATGATGGGAGAGTATATGGAGTGTGAAACAGTGATCAACTCTTAAGTCTCAGTTTATTTCCACTTGAGAATTACAGTATACCCCTTAAAATGGTTTTCATTATTTTGCAAGCACACTTAAATTGCCTTTGTAAAATAGCATAGATGTATTGTACAAGAGCATTGATAATAATTTTCAATTAAATGATTTTCCTTGGAAAAATAATTAAACTTTTTATTTTTGTTAGAGTCTAATATGGTGTGTGTTTAATTTAGAAAGAAAAAAACATCCGTTCCTAAATAGCACTAATAACCAAAGTAACACCAATAATTTTACAAAGATAAGAGTTCTTTGATTGCAAGCAATTAGTCTGTAACAGTAGGTAGCATGAGATTTCATATCACTGAAGAATTCCATCTTATCTCATCATCTGCCTTAATTTTATACATTAAAAAACAAAATTAAAGAACCACTAAAACATGCATATGCATAAACTGAATAACTGCTTTCTCATATACCTATTACCCTTACACTTCCCCAGTATCCCCACCTCCCACCTCTTGTTACCCTCATTTGTCATACTGCATAAAACTTACATTGTAAGCTCCTTCAGTCAGGGACTGGGTCTTGCTCTATAATCTGTGAAACACTGCCTGATCATATTTAGAGAGATTAAACTATAGCAATAATGAATAGAATTACAAGAGTGCTATAGCGATTTGGAGAGAAAATTTAACTTCTTCTGGATCTACTTTGAGTTTAATGGGTTGCTTTGATACAAGAGATTTTTAAGCTGCGGTCCATGTAAGGAGATCAGTACCAGAGACGGCATTTAGTCACACACCAGAAACACAGGCAGAGAGTGGAGTAAAACATCCTGGATTTTATCCGTTCTAATTAGCCTGACCATATCTCTTTTATAGCGGGGAAAAATAGAATAGTGGAAAGGCAATGCAACAGGAAAGAATACAGAAGGAAAAGAGGGATGAAAGGGAGTGGTAAGAATTCCTGGAGTTCACAGAACAAGTCATTAATGAAGTTTTTAAAAGTCTACCAATAGTTGAAACTACTCTGAATCCAGCAGTTGAAAAAGCTACCCAAAATGCAAATTTAGGGGATCAAGGTGCAGAATGAACATGGCAAGTCAAAAATCCCTTATTGAGGAACCAGTATAGAAGACGGATAGTAGATATAAGTATAGATAACAAAAAGATCTATCCATTGTGTTATGTGGATACAGGATCTGTTTATTCAGTACCAAATAACGGATGTATCCCAACAGATCTTCTCCCATATGTTTCTTCAGAAACAGCAGAAATATGAAGCGTTTCAGGGAATAAAAAGTGAAATATCACTAACTATTCCATTTAAAGTTAGTACAGAAAATGAGGTGGTATACAAGGTGCATTTTGAATTATGGAACTTGGAACAAATGGACACAGAATAGTAGCAGTGGACGTTCTCAGAATGTTGAAATGCTCAATAGACTTTGTTTAAAATGTTCTGTGAGCATCGGAGTAAAATGATAATAATAATAATAATGAAAGTATATATAGTCATTTCATAGTCATGAGAGGATAGCGAGAATGAAAGAGAGAGAAAGGAGAAAGACAGAGCAAGAAGGAAAGAGAAATGGCAAGAAATGGTTCAAGAACATTAACAAATTAAATATGCAGGATATGTTAGGGTTGTTGGATGGACCATTGGAAGGATTACTGAATGTGGAGCAAGAGAAGGAAAATAATGACAGTGGAATAGAGGAGGAAGATGAAGAAACTGAGGATATCCCATTGGTAATAGCCCAGTTATTCAAGGACTTATTGGGAAAACTCCTTGTCCTGCTCTGAAATCCAGCAGAGGTTGTAATCCTCTGATATTCAGACATGGGAACAAACCTCTCAATTTTAAATATAGCTTTGGATTTTCACCTAATCCAATTGGCATCAGAGGAGGTATATATGGTTATGGGAGCATTGGGGGGACAGGTCCCCATGTCTTTCAACAGACTAATCTCAATAATGTACAGTGGTTGCAATTCAAGGAAGTAAGGTTGGAACTAATGTATTGGAAGGGTGGAGTCTTATGGGATAATTGGAATAGTCATGATTAACATGAAGAATTGTTTGACAGATATGGGGAATAGACTATTATGGAGCGCAAGTTAGAGGGTTCGGTTAAATTTGTTAAATCGATAAGAAAATTTATGTCAAAATTATATGAGCTTTATTGGAATAGTTATTGAATAATTAAATAAGATTCATTTTTGCAATAGAATTTGTTAGATAAGTTTTAAAAGAGAAAGAGAGACTTGTTATTTTGTCTTGCAGAAACCAGTTGATGAATGATGCAGTAATGTTCATCTTGGCTCTTCGGGGTATTAGTGGTTATGGGATTCTAGAATGACAGTGCAAATTTGAAAGCTGTGAAGATGACAGAAACAATCTAGTGGACCAAGGCTAATCAGACTGCTATTCAAAATGGTAATGTCAATTGTGTATTTACATTGCCACATTTAGAGGAGAATAAAATAATTGAAGTTACAATGGGACCTGTGAGAGACATGAGTTATCTAATACAAACTTAAATGGGCAAAACACCCATTACAGAAATCTCTCATAGATGTTTCATTGCATTTGCACACTTGAAACCATGGGAAACTTTGAATTCTTATAATCTCCCCTCACAGAGTTAACAGATGTAAATGGACTCATTAAATAAATAAAGGCTTTATATGGAGAAGAGCAGTTACAACTGGACTATGGCAATGTGATCTAGAAGATAGTTCAGAGATATTGGCAAGCTCCACTGGTATTCTTATTCCCTCTGACAAAATAACTAATACAGGCAACAGAAAGTATATATAACGTTACAACCGTATGTAAATGGTCCTCAAATGCAAATGGGAAAGGATGGAATTTAGTCCATGATACCAATATAAGAAGGGACCATACCCATTGGGTAACTGCACCCAACCAATGGGATGAAGGAGAAAGCATCCAGATCTCTGTAATTTTAAAAGGACCAAAGTGTCAATGGATCTGGATGAGTAAAGGGAAAACATGGGTATATGTAATGAATATGGCATCTGCACAGCAGAATATGTCAATTATAAATTATGGCCCAGGGAAAGATAAGCCCATGTTATGGTACAAAGGAGTCAGGGTTTGCATATGGCATTATGCAGGATTAAACAATTGCACTCAGGTCTTGAAAGAAGGATGCTGAGGAATTGTGCCAGGAAGAAGAGATGTCTGCTAAGTCCCATGGGAGAGCCTTGAGCCAATATTGGAGAAAACCAAACTTCCACTGAACTCACCTAATCGATAAATGTAGGGTTGATAAATAAATACATCACTCAACGAGGAGGGGACTGATACAAGAGATTTTTAAGCTGCTCTGGTCCATGTCTGGAGATCAGCACCAAAGACAATATTTAGCCACACCGCTGAAATACAGGAAGAGATGGGAGAAAAATATTGTGGTTTTATCTGTTCTAATTAGCATAACGAAGGTGGTGACTGTATCATAATGTTTAGGCATGCATAAAAATACAGTTTTAGATGTAAGGATTTTGATAAGTAGAAAATAGTGATAGTTTAAAGTAAGTTTAACTAAAAATCTAAAATGGTGGCCAGGATGATGTCATATCAGAGAGAGAAACCAAAATGGAAGTCTTAGCATACACTGACCAATAGCAAAAAGGTAGACTGGGGTGAAATAAAGGTCATTCCTAATATCTAAAAAGAGGGGTAGTCAGATAGGAAGAAGGATCTCAAGGATGTTCAATCTAAAGTTAACAAGTAACACTAATTAGCATATTGGACAACTGATTGGTCAAAAATGATATCACCCCTGGGAGGAAAGATGCTGATGGCTGATATTAGGGCTATGTCTACGCTGACAATGGCAAAGTCGCTGCCATCAGATCAACTTATCTGGATCGACTCAGCAGTCAGTGAAAACCGGCTCAGGGATCCAGAAGTCGTATTAAAACCACCTCCTGAAGTGGTGTAGCGCTGCGTTCCTGTCGGTGCAGTGCAATGAAGATGGCACACAGAAGAGAAGCACAGAAGTCAATGAGAGTTATGCAAGTTCTTTGCGTACTTTGCGTAACTCCCATTGACTGCCACTGAATCGCCAAAGTAAGCATAAACCAAGCCTAAGAAAATAACCAATCAGGAAGGGTCAAAAAACACATATAAGGCAGAAAGGTGACAGGCTTGGGTATGTGTGATGATTGGAAGGACAGGAGAAGAGAAGACATCTGGAGCAGTAGCAGCAGCAAAAGCAGCACATCCAGCAGTTTGATAAAACAGAAGTACCTTAGATGAGCTGGAGGGATCTGATTAAGAAAGAAGTATATCTTTTCTGAGGATATGGGATGCATGTGTGTGATTGTAAATAAAATTGGGTGCTTGCGTCTGAATGACCTTTTACCCACCCATTCTATTATTGCTTGATAAACACTCATAGAACACTAGTTTGTAGTAATGTTATTGAATGTGTTATTGTAATGTTACTTTGTACATATTGTGACAGGGTCAGGCCAGATGGCTACGTAAGGGTGCTACTATTTGGAATCCGGGGTAGGTGGGTGGGCGCGAGCCCACCCACCGCTAAAGGCTCCCCCCCCAGCCTAGGGGCGGAGCCACTGGACCCGGGTCCAACTGATTACGGGGAACAACAGATGAAAAAACAGGAAAGGGCGTGGGGGTCACAGGTTAAGAAGAAGAGAGCCAGAAGGGGACACCGAGCAGAGAACCCCGGACAGCGCCCACTGCTCCTCAAAGGTGTCCAGGGAGCCAGCGGACGCCGCCCAGAGGAACTCTGCCCAGAGACGTGAGTTGACCAGGGAACGGAAATAGGCCCCACAGTCGCAGGGAGTGCCCCCTTCCAACCTCCTCTCCCTGGTCCTGTAGATGGTTAGTTTGGCCAGGGCTAGGAGGAGGTTGACGAGGAGGTCCCGCGACTTCGTGGGGCCACGGATGGGGTGTGCGTGGATGAACAGGTGCGGGGAGAAGTGCAGCCAGAACCTCAACAAAAGGTTCTGGAGGAGCCGGAAGAGGGGCTGCAACCTGGCGCACTCTAGGTACATGTGCGCCAGGGTCTCCCTCACGCCGCAGAAGGAACAGGTGTCAGGGTGGGAGGTGAACCGCGCCAAGTACACGCCCGTGCTCACGGCTCCGTGAAGGAGCCGCCAACTGATGTCCCCGGCGGGCCGTGGGGTCAAGGTGGAATACAGACTGGCCCACCGGGGATCCTCGCCCTCCAAGGGTGTTAAGAGGTCCCGCCACTTGGTGTCTGGGCGGGACGCGATAGCGAGGAAGTGAAGGGTGTGGAGCACGAGTACGTACAGATGGTCCCTAGGCGCGGTCTGGAAGAGGGCCGGCTGCAGGTCGAACAGCCGGCTTGGGGCATAAGGATGGGGGGGCCGAGGGGGTTCGCGGGGCCGAGGTCCGATGGTAAGCACCGGAGGGCCGGGGCTGAGGGGCGGGCGGGGGGCACCCTCCTGCAAGACCCGCTCGAGGTACGTCAAAGCAGTGGGGGGCAAGGCTGCCTTCACCTCCTGGAGTACACGTCGGGGGGTTCGAGGGGTGGAGAGCCCCATATGCCGAGCAAGCGCATGGGGGTCCACCCAGGCCCCCCGGGCGTAGTCCAGGAGGTCTCCGACCCTGGTGACTCCTGCCAGGACCAACCGCCGTTGCACCGAGGGGGCCTCCGCCACCTGCACACGCAGCTGGGGATTGTGTAGCAGGGGCTTCGCGAGGAGATCCTCCCCGTCAGTGACCGCAAGGGGCCTGGAGGCCGAGACGAGCCTCCAGGTCCGGAGGAGGTCCTGGTAGAAGACCGGCAGCTCGGAGAGGTCTCGCGGAAGACCTCTCGGGTGGAGAAAAAAGAGTTGCCGGTCGTATTGGAGCCCTCGGAAGCGGCGGAGGAAGACGCGCACCAAGTGGCTCCACGCCGGACTACCTGCACCATAGAGGAGTCTCTGCAGGGCCTGGAGGCGGAAGGTGTGGACCTGGCTGCGGATGCAGCACAGGCCCTGCCCGCCCTCCTCCAGGGGAAGACTCAGAATCCCTGCAGAGACCCAGTGCAGTCCTGGCCAAAAGAACTCCAGAACTGTCTTCTGGAGGTAGGCCAGGAAACTCGGGGTTGGGACCAGAGTGTTGAGCCAGTGCCAGAGCATGGACAGGACGAGCTGGTTGATCACCAGTGCCCTCCCCCGGAGGGAGAGGCACCGGAGCAGTCCTGTCCATCTCCGCAGCCGCTCAAACACCCTGCCCTCCAAATCCTGCCAGTTCTCCGCCAGGGACGGATGGGTGGCGGAGAAGTAAACGCCCAGATAGAGCAGCGGACCCGCGCTTCACCGGATGGCTTGAAGCGCGGGTGGGAGGGAGCTCGCCTGCCACCCGGCCCCTACCATCAGGGCAGAGCTCTTGGCCCAGTTGACCTGGGCGGAGGAGGCTGCCGAGTAGACGGCCAGGCAGTCCTCCAGCCGCGCCAGGTCGCCCGGGTCCTGGACCACGAGGAGCACGTCATCGGCGTACGCCGACAGCACCAGCCTCAGCTCTGGCTCACGGAGCACCAAGCCCGTCAACCTCCGGTGGAGGAGACGGAGAAAGGGCTCAATGGCCAGAGCGTACAGCTGGCCAGACAGCGGACAGCCTTGGCGTACTCCACGCCCGAAGCTGACCGGTTCGGTCAGGGTCCAGTTGAGCTTGACCGAGCACTCTGCGGAGGCGTACAGCACCCGGAGAAATCCCACAAAACGGGGTCCGAAGCCAAACGCCTGCAGGATGCCCAGGAGATACCCGTGGTCCATCCTGTCGAACGCCTTCTCCTGGTCCAGGGACAGGAGGGCGAACGACAGACCATCCCTACACGCAAGTTCTAAGAGGTCCCGGACCAGATACAGATTGTTGAAGATGGTGCGGCCCGGGACAGTGTAGGTCTGGTCGGGGTGGACCACGTCCTGCAGCACGGACTTCAGCCGCAGCGAGACGGCCCTAGCCACTATTTTGTAGTCCGTGCCGAGGAGCGAGAGGGGACGCCAGTTCCGGAGGTTGCGGAGGTCCCCCTTCTTCGGCAGCAGGGTGAGTACTGCCCGCCTGCACGACAGGGGGAGCACTCCGCTAGCCTCGGACTCGGCCCAGATGGTGACGACGTCCGGGCCGAAGACGTCCCAAAACACGCGGTAGAACTCCGCAGTCAGCCCGTCCATGCCCGGGGATTTATTGGTGGGCATGAGGCGGAGGGCTTCCGAGAACTCGGCCAGAGTGAGAGGTTTCTCCAGCCGGTCCCGGTCGCCCGCGCTGACTGCGGGAAGTTCGTTCCAGAGCACCCTGCAGGCGGCGACATCGGTCGGCTCCAGGGAGAAAAGGTCTGCGTAGAAGGCCCTGGCCCTTCCACGCATCTCCTCCGGGTCCGTGAGGGGGGTGCCGTTGGCAGCCAGAAGGCAGATGACATGCTTCCGGGCTCCCCTCCTTTTCTCCAGGGCGTAGAAGAAGTGGGAGCCGCGATCCATCTCCCGAAGGAGATGGATGCGGGACCGGACAAAGGCACCTCGGGCTCGAAGGTCCTCGAGGGCTCTAAGCTCCTCCCGCTTCTCCCGGCACGCTCTGCAGAGGGACGGATCATCGGGGCTGGTGGCCAGTCGCCTCTCCAGCTCCAAAACCTCCCGCTCCAGCTGCTCTATCCCCACATCCCTCTGCCGGCTGGCCCCCCGAGTGTAGTCACGGCAGAAAAGCCGGGCGCGCACCTTCCCCACGTCCCACCATCGCCGCGCCGAGGGAAAGGCGCCTCTCTGCCCCCGCCAGGCCAGCCAGAACTCCCGGAAGGACGCCACGAAGCCCACGTCCTCCAGCAGGCTGTTGTTAAAATGCCAGTAGGCCGGCCCCGACAATTATTGAAAGTTTTTAGATGTTCAAAATCAAACTTTTTTCTTTCAGTTTCCTTATTCACTCTCTCGAACTTCGTGTTCTCATCCATTATAGGAATGAATGGTGGAAATAATTCCTTGTTTTGTCTTTGGTAAGTGCCCTAATGGTCATGTAATAGACTCATAACCCTTGAAAGTAATGGTGTGAGACTGCTCTAAACCTTGCTTGAAAAATAGATATTACATTTCAGCACTGATCTCCCAATATTCACAACCCATATGTTTTCTCTCTTGTAGAACCAAGCTGGATATTTTCCTAATGAAAGTGATTGGTTCTTGCCCATTGTGGGTTTTTTTACATTGTAATCCACTAATTTACTATGTAATTTTGAATTGCCGTTTATGCAGCTTACTAAGTAAAACTGAAACATTTTTAATATGTGCATAAATTCTTTAATGTTGGTGATTCTTTATCTGGCTAATCCATTTAGCAGAAGGGATATGGGTAATTGTGAAAAGAAATTAGCCAGAGTGGGCTGAGTGGCTGTCAGTGTTGTAAATATTGTGCCTACATATACTGTATACATGAGAACATTGCCAACAAATCTGCAGCAGTTCCTAAGCAGCTCTCTTTGCATATATGTTTCAACTTCTAAAGGATAGTGTTTTTGTTGGGAAAGGTGAATCCTCCACATAATAATAAACTGCAATAAAAAGATAATGTTGTGAAATATTTTAATTAATGCACATTATAGAATCCAATCTCTTTTATGGGAGTTCAGTAAACAAAAAGTTACAAGACATCTTTTCAACATGTTTTTACTACTACTGTCTTTAGAACAAACCTGATGCTGCTTTTTCAATCTAGCAATTACAATTTAATAATTTCTTCCTTGAACTGCCTCTATACTTTCACATTATTGTAAATTTGAGTATGTTTAGTGTTCATTTCCTTTTTCCTGACATTATGAATCATTAACATGGACAGATTCATGGTAATGCTTTCATCCATTCTATTAAAAGGTAGCTTCAGCCTTTGTGACAGGAGTGAAGATGATCAGTGTTTCAGAGAAGGATGATAAAGTTTTTGAATACATGAAACCTGTATCCCAAGTATATGTTATAAATTATGGAAAATACAGGGGTGGAAATATATTGTATGAGGAAAAATTAGGGCCCGATCCTTCACCACTGAAATTAATGAGTGTTGACACTGACTTCAATAGTTGCAGGATTTGGTCCTCAAAACATTTAACTCTAATACCAGCAGCAGGAGAGTGACATTAGGAGAAATAAGCAATAAAGGGAAAAATAGGTGTCTAAGTTTTAGAAAGTCTGAGTTAAAGAGAAATGGGTAAGCTGTTCTAACTGGCAGAAGCTACAGAAGAGGTTTTTGCACCAGCAGTAAAGAGATTGTGGGATGTGATAGAGGGAAGAGAAGGAATTCTAAGCACTTCTTGGAAAGTCATCTGCATTTTCAACTCTCATGTAAGACCCTAATGGTTCAAATCACCTTTCAAGAGGCACTTGGTACTGTGCTTGGCCTTTAGTTGATGAAAGTTCAGGTTAACCCATATAGTTAGACAGTTGTCAGACATTTGAAAAGAGAGATTCATTAAAGAGCTAAGGCTGAAAGGTGCAACTACTAAAAATCTTGACTACATGTTCCTCCTTATTACTGCATATTGTTTTAATTTCAGCTTGCATTCATGGGAGGAATGGCTTTTTTGTGAGTGAACTGTACTGCAAGGTAAGAAAGAAAACATAAATCTGCTAATACGTTGATTCTGTGACCATATGAGGAAAAAAGCAATTATATGTGTCAATGTTTCATTTAGAATATAAAATCTCTAAGCCAACAATTTCATTGATATGGATGGAGTTGTACTGCTGACATCAGCAGTGAATTTGAATCTGACATCTGTCATTAAATAAACTTTACATTACTTCTGAAAAAAATATTTGTAGGATTTTACTGTAAATCTCTTATGACCTTTCTCAGCTTCCAAATCTCCCTATTACCTTTCTGCCACTCTCAGACATGCATAACATTAATGATGCATAGTAAAGCTCCAGAAATATCTATTATAGCAGAAGTTTAAGTCAGTTGCATATAGGCAGGAAATAATGTATTATTTTACCTACATAGCCTTGAAAATTACTATTGTTCCTATTATATATTCTGTTATTGTTGTTACTATTGCTATTTGTATCTTAATATTTGTTTATGGTAGCATCCACAGTGGGCTAAGTGCTTTCCAATATAGTCAATAAAGGATGGTCCCTTATATCAAGATCTCACCACGTAAGACAGACATACAATTAGACAGAAGATAGGCAAATAGTACCTCAATAGAAAATGTCTATACAATGTAAGATCGATTCACTGGCAGCAAAATTGTTTAAAAATATATTTTGTTCACCATTCTATGTGCCCTTCATAACTATACCTATTTTTTTCAACAAGAACATGAAAAACTTCAAAGGTCTGTTTACTATTTGAGTTGATTTTTAACATAACCATTTTCTTTAACCAAAACCAAACTTCTAATTATATTTATGCACACTAATGGTAAAATAGAATCACAGAGACATAACGCCCTAGCAAAATACCCGTTGAAATGCAAGGGTGCTTCAATTTATGTAAACTGTGTCTTTAAAATCACCAAGACATTTGAAGAAAACACTACGTTATTACTAGCACAAAAAAAATATTTTAGCAAATATAAAGCAGCTTTGAAACTTCTCCTTGTAACACACACATTCCTTGGCCTTTTTATATAGTTATTGTTATTTATTTCAAGTTTCTTGAAAAAGTTATGAGATTAATTATAAGCTGTTGTGTAACTCTACACTATTTCTCAACATTGCGTGGTGGCCTAGCAAGCCTTATGGACCAAACTGTGATCACCTTATCACCTGAGTTGGCTCATTGATGTCAGTAAGACTACTTCATGTGTAAAGAAATAATAACTGGGCACTAAATTAGGAAAAAATATATTTAAGTTTGAAATCAGATGCAGTACTGTAGCTCCGCACTAACTAGGCTTTTTTAAAAAAAATCTGCCAGTCAAGGGCTGACCTTACAGCATTACTGCTAATACTGTGTTCTCTTATAGGCTCTTATTACTTACATTTATTGAGATGCTTGATGAAACTGAGCATGGGGTTATGACATTATTATTATTATTATTATTATTATTATTTATTATTAAAAGTGAATATGGCACTTATACAGACATGCTGAAGACAAGGCCATTGCACCCAAGACTATGCATTCTAAGAAGGCGCAATACAGATAAAGGATGGGAGACAAAAGGAGTTGGGCTCTATATACACATACACACTAGCCATTACACTATATTTAATGTTTTGGTTTCTCTCACAGTTTTGGTATGTTATAATGTATTGGTTAGTGTGAATGTCTACTGCTGCTTTCTACAGGAAGGATTCAGTACTGCTAAATTGATTGTTATAGGACCTGTCCTGATAGAAGCTAATGGAGATTTCTCCTGTAATTTAAAGTGGCATGACTCTGTTCCTTTAGAGCAAGAATTTTTTAGCACTATCCCTGAGGCAGTTTCCAGGCTGTTCTGGTTATCGATAGTGTGTACTGCTGTAAGATTCTGCAGGAATAATTGAGCAGAACCAGAATGACAAGGGATAAAATACAATTTCACTTAATACATTTAATATATTTAATTTTCCAATAGATGAGCTGTAGGACTTGAAAGTAGAAGTGAATGATGCTAAGGCCCAGATGATGAGCAGCCAGACATGGAGGCAAAGATATATTCAGCTGAAAATTTACAACTTTTTTTTAAATATTTCAAGTCTTAACAAGCCAGCTCATACCTTGATAAGAGATAATAAAAGTCAAGACCCAGCTTATATCTGGACTTCATTCTCTTTTGTTTATGGAGGCAGGCACATTTTTTTACAAGTCAGAGACTTCAGGTTTATGTGTGGGTGTGTGTATATATATGCTTTTCCCCATTATGTATGTTTTACAAAGAGCCAGAATTCAGATAGATCTGGCTAATCTATATCTATTTGTAAATTCCCTTTCTAGTCAGATTTAAAATGTCCAAAGTAACAAATTACCCATGTTTTAGGTCTAGTAAATTAAATCTTTTGGACACCGAGGCATAGGGATGTCCTTGACCAAGACCAAGCTATTTTAGATAAGGTCTCATTTCATGTTAGGCCCAGTTCAGCTATCCCAAAACAACCATGCAATGTTAAAAAAAGATCTGTGGGTCAGAGGCAAAAGCCCTTTTTAAGCCCTCTCCAGATCCTATTTTTGATTAATCCCTCAAGGATTTAGTTGAAATCAATTCCAGAGTTCTGACCAGAACTTCCTCACTAATCCTAAATAGCAGAGCCCCAAAACCCTACCTCAGAAACCCAGGAAGACCTGCTGACAGCCTTACTTATTTTTCTATCAAGCACCATCCTGTTTTGTGCAGTAATACAACAAAACTCTTGAAACTGTCCCCTCCTCCCCACACTTTGACCACAATTGAAAGTAGAAAGGCTTTGAGTCTCATTGTCAAGATGGATGAGCAAGCTGGATTCCATTCCCCTCCATCCTTCATTTAAGGCTCGACTGAGACATACCTCTGCTGCTGCAGAACTCCACTTTGTGTTCCTCCCACCCCCCGCCCGTCAAAAGAAGAAAATTATACAAGGTGCTAGCAGCTAAATAAATGTTATGGTGCCCAAGCTGTAATGGTAAATGTAGAAGTGGCAAACCCCTCCAATAAATCCAACTCATTGAGAGCAATGCCATGCCTCAGGACACCATAAATAAACTGGTGGATAGCATTCTAAATAGTCCTATACATTTTTCAACATCTAGTCAGTCATTTCAATATATACCTTATAAGTGAAAAGGTTCCTTACTGAGTACCTGGAAGTATTTCTATAACTAAACTTTTACAGTGTAATTGGCTGTCATATTCTCCAATAAACTGCAGTATTTGAGTCTTTTACATACAGTTTTTTCAGCTGTACCATTCTAGTCATAAGAGTCATTTTTATTCTCTATCTGTATAGTAAAACTTTAATTTAAAATATTTTTAATAAACATCCAGCACTTAAGAACAAAGGAATAACATTGCTTTTGTGGGTTAGTTTGAGATGTTTAACTTCATTCGATTGAAGTTTTGGTTTCACGCTTTTTGTTGACTTTTGTCAAAACAGCAACAAATCAGTAAAATGTTAATGCAATGTCAATTGCCAGGATAATGTAAAAGCTAATTTAAAATTTCCTGAAAACAAAAATAGTAACATGTAAATAGCATCCCACCCATGTTAAACATACACACACAGGTAAGAGGGAAGTTTTACCATCTGCCTGTATATCAGTCCAATATCTTTAGACATCACTGGAGAGCTTGTGCATATGTCTAAAGGAGCATTGGGTTAGTTCTGTTTCAGCAGAAAGGGTCTTTCTCACAGATCTATCTAGTATACTTAACATACTTTTGAGTAGTACCATAAAGAAGCACCTAAACAAATAAAGCTCTATATGCAAAGCTGTGATATGACTTAAAAGACCAATAAATGCAAATTAATATTTCTCAAATGCAAAAAGGGCAAAAATATCATGCTAGAAATGAGACTTATCACACTGCTATGAGAGAAAAGAGAAAAAGTCACCGCAAACAAAATCATTGCCAGTAATCCAGAAAAGTTAATGATGCTTGTTTACATTCTAGTTAGACTAAGGAAACATAGCATGTAAATACTAAGAACTATAAATATGGTTGGATCTTACGTGATTTCAGGCTTTTCTGAGGTTAGATCAATGTATAATTAATAGAGACAGAAGGCTAGATTGTCCAGTTCACTAAGACTCCCTTGTATCATGTAAGACTCAAGTGGTCTGCAAAGAATTCCCCTTGTGTAGGGCAATGCTCCAACAACACAAAGCTAGTGAAAGCAGCATAGCCCCTGCTGCATTAGTTACCCCATCCCCACCCTCAGCATAAGAGGAGTGGGAGTGAATTGGATGTGGCTATGCCCAGTCCTCCATTGATGAAAGGTCCTTGAAGGACCTTATGCCAATGACAAATTGGAACTGCTCCCACACAGCTGCTCTAACTTGAGTCACTCCATCGGTTGACTCCCAGTTTCCCGTCTCACTGGTCTCCTCTCACCACTGATGACTTCGCTCCTCTTGCTGCTCCATAACAAACTGGAAGTTGGGGCACCATCATCTCCCCCTCTTACCCACACATACGCACACACATCCACACCAACATTTGAAAGAGACACAGTTTTCATCCCTCTCCTAAAATTATGCCCATGCACAGAATAATGGAATCAATTAAACTAGAATTGAAAAGAGCTATTAAATCATTCTTTGCAAGTGCAGGATTGTTCCTAAAAGTTTATTTTCTACTGTTTTGTCCTTCCTAGATCAAAAGGTCTCAAGAAATAATGCATCCACAAGCTAATAGATATCACTTGAGAAAGCTAATCCTCATTTTCAATCAAAATTTTCTCTTTTCTTAATTTCTTAATCCCACCTATTTTTAATCTCTTTTGTTACCATCTGAAATAATACTTCCTCTTTCTAGGAATTTACACTGTCAAATACTTGTAAACAGACAGGATCAAACTTTAGCAAACCTAAAATTAATGGTCCAAATTAATCTATAGTTTAAGAATTATGCCCCAATCCATTCTTACAGCCCAATCCAACAAAACAGTTCAGCATCTGCAAAACACTAAGTACATGCTTCATTGATTTGCCATACTAGGGTCTAACTGAATAAAGGTGCATGACCTTCATCTTTATTTAGAACTGACTCCTGCTTCATAAGATCATACAGCATGCTAAAGTCAATGTATTTTCTCTCATTGAGGCTGAGTTCTGCACTGTTAAGAATGGATTATCTACTAATGTTGTATTTGGAACATTATACCCTGACAGCATGATTCTGCCATCAATACTCAAACTCTCATTTCCAAAATTTGGAAAAAGTTTTGTGTTTGAGCTGACAGCAGCTACCATGCTTAACTGTTGATCCACCACATTCTGTCATGCTCCATAGAGCAAGAGAGCCTCTTTATCTCCATGTCACTTGCATTTGTGATGGCAAATCTCCTAAAAGGCGCATAGTTTGACCAAAGGTAAGTGAATTTAGCATAAAACCTTGTTCTTGACATAGCATCTGAAACAAGCAGATCTGGAACCAATCTATTGAGTGTAAATTACTGCCAACTTTGACTGCAATAATATTATGCTCCTGAGATTTCTCAGATGTGTAGCCATAGGTAGCTGTCTGATTACTGAAGGGTTTCTTTTTTTTTAATCACATCTTTCAACTAAATCTGAGCAACAAATACAGAACCTAACACTCAGGGACATGATGTGGATTTGCCATACTGCCTGAAGGACTTTGGGATCCATGAACCAATAAGGGGATTACACTGAACCATGAAAGTAATTTGTTCATCTGTGACAGATATAATATAAACATTCTTCATATTAAAGTTCAGTAATCTCTGTTTAATAAATATCTCTAGTATAACTGAATGCAAATTACTCATTATACATTAAAAATATTCTTTATGTTCTGAAGCAGCCAAGAAAAATGTCATGAGTGAACACAATGGACTATAAATTGTCATATGTAGAGAAAGGAATGAAACACACAGTCATAAAGGGACTACAGTGCCTACTTCAGGAGCTTAAATCCAATATTTAGGTGCCACTGGCATTCACAAAACCCTGCTCCACTGCCACTTAGCCCAGTAGGTGCCTAAAGGCCTTAGGTGCCTGTATTTCCACCATTAAAGTCCCTGAGGTGCCTAAATTTCGGCAGTTAGACATGCACACAGCCATCTCAGTCCTGTCAACGCCTAGAAGCTCAGTGCCTCACTCACACCTAAGCTCCAGTGGAATTCTCAAAGAAGGCTCCCCCCCGAGACTCAATGCAGGAGGGCTTTTCTGAGGACCCCAAACAAAGGAGGCCTACAAAAAACACAGCTAGAGGAGGGAGTGGACCTACTCCCTAATAACTTTTAGCCCAGTGTTTAGAGCACTTTCTCTGGATATGGTACACCCAGGGTCAGCTCCCCGCTGCATGATAGGAAGCAGGGATTTGAACTTGTGTCTGCTACATCTCAGAGTCATAGCATTTAAGGCCAGAAGGGACCATTAGATTATCTGTATATCACAGGCTACCAACACCACCCAACACCCACACACTAAACCCAATAGTGGAAATGAAACCAAAGTAAATGAGCTATACAAGAGATTTATTATGTGCCACAGACAGAGAATAGGCAGTACTGAGTTGCACAAGTGCTTGAAGCCCCCGTAATAGCAGGGAAATGAGTAAATGAGATATACCCAGATAATCCCAGAAGATATCACACAGTGCAAAGGAAGGCAAAAAAGGAAGTGTCCCAATCCTACATATGACAATCAGTTAAATCTTGAGCATGTGAACAAGAATCAGCCAGCCAAGCACTTGAGAGAGAGAATGTTTGGTGCCACCTCAGAGCCCTGGCCCACCCTGCCCACTGTCCCATTGCCAGTCATGGCTATCTCTGATGCTTCAGAGGAAGGAGATAAGGAACCCCCCCAGAATACACTGAGGAAAAAATCACTTCCTGATCCCTTCTCTTGGCCAACTGAAACCCTGAAGCATGAGTTTTAGGAACACAAGATATAAACTGCAAGTGAGCCCCGAGACCGTTGAGCCCTGCCCCCTTCCATCACAAGCAACCCTGTCATACAGTTGCACTTATAAATTTGTCCAGCTCTTGCTTAAAACTAATTAAGTTCTTTGCCCCCACAATTCCTAGTGGAGGCTGTTCCAGAACCTCACCTCACTAATGCTTAGAAATCTTCTTCTAATTTCCAGCCTGACATTGCTTGTGGGCAGTTTATATCCATTTATTCTTCTATTAACACTGTCCTTTAGTTTACATAGCTCTTCACCCACTTTAGTATTTACCCCTCTCATGTATTTATACGGAACAATCCTATCCCCATCAGCCTTTTTTTATTAGACTACAGAAGCCACGCTCTTCTAGTCTCCTCTCATGAAATAGGTCCTCCATTTTCTTGATTATCCTAGCTGCTCTTCTTGGCACCTGCTCCAGTTTTAATTAATCTTTCTTGAACATGGGTGACCAGAATTGTACACAGTAATCTAAATGAAGCCTTACCAATGCCTTGCACAACAGCATTAATACTTTATCTCTACTGGAAATGCCTTGCCCAAGACATCTTGATACTGTGCCTTAACCACTGGACTATGTGATATTCTGAGAAATTTTCTTTCCTGTTGAAGCTGCTCCACCATGAATAAATAATTAGTCTTGGGTCAGAGAGAAAATGAATGACTGTATAGCCCAGTGGCTAAAGTATTCACCAGGCATGGGAAACTCTGGTTGCAGTGCTCCACCTTCAATGATTATTTAATCACTCATACAAAGTAGAACAGTTCCAACAGGAGAAATACCTACTCCAGGATACCTCATACCTATTCTGTGAGGTGGAAGATTCAATTTCAACTCCCTGTTCTTCATAAGACAGAAGGGCAAAATGCACCTTCGACATCCTCAGTGAGTGCTCTAATCACTGGGATAAAAGTTACAAGGCAACCTCCCCTTGGTCTTTCTTCAAAATAATGCTAACCTGGCTTAAGTGCCTAACTACATGAGAGCAGTCAAAGCTGTGAGTCCTAAGCATAGATATGTGCCCCTCCCTCCAGCCCAGACTTAGGTTCCTTTGAGGAATGGGTCTTAGACCTCACCTCTCTCTATGGTATTTTCTATTGACTAATCTAGGCAGCTCCCTGCTCAGCATGTTGACTTCTGTGAATCCCATTCATAAGCACATAACTCCCCCCACGCACTGTATAGGGAGCCTGGATAGCTAACTCAGGGCTGTGAATTCTGCTAGGTGACAGGATTCCTAAAATTAGGCATTGCAATGCCTAAATCCCTTTTGTCAATTTAGCCCACAGGAGCCAGGGAAATTATATTGCCGATCTATATGTATCTTGTAACTGTAGTAACCGAAAACCAGGTTTGAGAAATGAACACCAGTGTTATATACATTAAATTTCCTGGTAAAACATGTTCTGGCTGAGTTGTTTGGCTCCCCTAGTCTCTGCTGAGCACTGCTTATATCTGATGCAATTCTAATCGCAGTTGTGTCCTGGTCCATAGCATCTCAGATAAAGAAATATCAAGGAAGCCAGTTCTGAGCTGCACAGAATAAGGTCTACAGTAGATCTTTTTAAAAGCACAGCGATCCAATAAGGTGACACTCTGCAAGGAGATAAACGTAAAATTTTACTAATTTATTATTTATATGTATATTATATATATATAATATAGTATTATTTATATATATATAAATTATATATAAATATATTTAAATAATATATATATTATTTATATTATATATATTATTTTTATATATATTTATATTATTATTTATTTTATTTGTAGCATATCATTTATTAAGCTCTCTTTCATCTCTCATATGATTTTGCCATCAGTTTTATTAAGTTGACTTTCAGTCTTGCTGCATAAATCTGACTAAAACTTACCCTTATGCATTTGAAAAATAGGGCCCAGTCGTCATCTCATTTACCCTGTTGTAAATCAAGATTATCTCCATTGAACTGAACAGTGTTAAAGCGGTGCAAAAGCAACATAAATGACTAGAATTAGGCCCACAAATAGAGTTGTTTGGAAATTTTCCAATGAAATGTTTTTCCATCAGAAAATGCCCATTAGTTAACAGAAAACATTTATAGAAATGTATCACCTTTAAAAAAATTCATTTAGAAACAAAAATTGAAAATAATATTTTAATAAGGTTGAAACGTTCCAACTTGACCTTTTTTGGAATAGAACATTGGGATCTTCATTTCAATTTTATCTTATAAAATATAATAGAAAGTTAATAAAAGTTTAAATCACAACAAATGTTTAGATTTTGTCAAAACAAAATATTTTGATTGACCCAAAATGCAGGTTTTTTTATTTCTGTTTCCAGAAAATTTCAGATGTTTTTGGTTTCATTCCATTTTAGAATGGAAGACATTTTAAAATAGTGAAACTCCCTCTGAAATGAAAAACCCATTTCCTGCACAGTTCTTTCCATATATTTTCAGAGACTCTCTTTTCTGCTGAAATAATGAACTGACTGTTTATTTCATCTGTTATATTTGCTGTTATTTCAGCTGCTATATTTTAATTATTCACTAATATTTTAATATTCTGAACATCATCACTTTGTGTTCTACAATCATTTTGTGTTATCATGTAATCTTATAGGTCCAGGAAAAAAAGCAAAAAAGCTTATCTTAGTGATTTCTAAAACCTCTTTGGATAATCACACTGGTTCAAGTGGTTTAAAAATCCTTTTAACGTGATCCTTGAGCTTTTCTGCATCACAACACACTTTTGAATCTTACTTATCATGCTTGTCTGTAACCAAGGCCATTTTCAAGGAGTGAACAGACAGAACTGAAATGAGTAAATCCTATACATGTTCTCATAAAGGTTTAGCACCCACTCTCTAAAAGCATCATACATGAGCACACATAATGGGGAAGATAAAAAAAACAACTTGCTCAACCTGGAAAATAAAACTGTAAGATGAAACTGTGAGGAAATACACAAGGCTCAGATATAGCAAACAAATGCATGCACACACTCACGTGCATACAAACACACACACACACTAAAATTCTGCCAGCCTTTTATGTAGCTGCACCATAAAGAGTGGAAGGAATCCGCCTGCCCATCTTTCATAGGTCCCTTAAAATCCAGACAGAATTGCAATCATTGCACCTGAGGAACTACAATTCCTCTAGGCCCCAGGGGGGTGCACAGGACCTGGGGAGGGGCTGAACAATGTTGAGAAATCCTGGTCCCATTGAAGTCAATGTCAAAATATCCATTGATTTAAGTGGGTTAAGGATTTCGCCCATGGCCTCACCCTCCTCTATGTTAGTCCATGGAATAGGACAAGAAGGAAGGGAGAACCAAAGAAGTGTAGTAGTGCGAGTGGTCCCTCTGTGTCTTAGGAAACTGTCTGAGGCAGAATGCCTGCTAATGCTTTCCCTGGGGCAGTGCAGTTCTGGACTATTCCTTACTACAGGTTATGCTTAAAAGACATGATATAGCCCTCCCAAAAAGCAGGAAAAAGAGATTGAAAATATGCATTTCTATTAGAGAATATAAAAAGTTCCATCTCCTTCCTCAAAGAATAACTGTGTTCCATCAAAGCACCAAACAGAGTAAAAATGGCTGACAACAGATCACAGGTATAAAAAAGAACATATGTGCAAAATATGTGTATATTTAAAGTTATTACAAAGAAGCAACTAATCATTCAATGTCTGCAATTCTTAGTCAAAATGACAAAATAATATTTTTTTTAAAAACCTGACCTTTAAGAAAAATGACAAAACTGACATGAAGGTGTCAAGCTGTACAGGTTGGAAAAAGGAAACTGGTATGAATCTGCTGAAGTGTTACAACGACATGAGAGTGCAAAATCAGAGCGTACCTATTTTAATGGGAATAGGAAGGAGATGAATGAATAGTAAGGTCCCCAAACAGTGAAAAATATAGGGTCAGGTTCTCAGCTGCTGTAAATCAGCCCTGTTATTCCAATTTCATATTAGTTGAGGACCTGGATAATTTCAACGTGTAGGATCCCAAAGCACTTAAAAAACATCACCAAAGAAATGCAGCCACCTCTGGGGCAGACAGGAAGTGCAAACCATGCTGCACTACAGTGGAGATATTGGGAAAATTTTGGTCAAGAACACCAAGTTAAATTGCTATTTTACAGAAAGTACTATGGACTATTTATGGTGTACACAAGCAAATAGGCTTTCAGTTTTTTAAGGCTTTATGCATGAGGCCCACACGTCATAAACTCAATTGCATTCAATTTATCTTTATCTAAAAGCATAGGAGGCTGAGATGACTTCAGGGACTTGAACTTTTAAATCTAAAAGTCAAGGTGTGCCAAACCTGAGACTTAGCTTCTTACTCAATATCCCCTCCAACCTACCATATAGATGTTTTATACAAAATTAAAATATCATTGCCAAACAGCTACTGTATTGATCCTCCTGATTGTGTGAACAAACAATCTGAAATACATTCTGAGTAGGGGGCAGAGTAGGTCTTCCTCTTATCTTTCTCAGTTCCCTGTGTAGGCACAGTCTCAGCATCAGGGCTTCACTATGCTAGTGGTCTGAGGGTTATAGCACAGTATCCCCTCCAGACTAGAAAAGAGAGGTTAGAGTGTGCATACAGCAACCTGTCCAAGGATTCAGCAAGTGCTGGTTTGGCCAATGGTCCCAGAAGTATTGTGGCAGAGTCTTCCAGCTGTTTCATTTGCAGAGTGTTGCTCAATGCCGGTTAAGTTAAATAAGTGAAACTTTATTAAAACCTCTAGACATCTCTATCCTAGTGCTGAATTGCTTCCAGCTTAATTCCACCCATTCCATTCCACTGGTGTCCTGTCAGTAACAGTCCCTTCAGGGAACACAGACCACCTGACTCCAGTTTCACTGATTATGGTACATTGTCCCCTTTTTTACAAACACTTTAATACAAACGTCAAAAACAAATAATTAATGGTCAGCCCCCCACATCCTACATCCCAAGTCCATTCAGCCTACGCTTGCTAGTTCACAGCCGAGCTGGAGTCTGGTCTTTACCACAGACTCAGCTTATGACTAGTCATTTAGATAGTTGGATCTCAAGAGGCTACCAAACCGGAAGTGATCTATCTCTGTCTCCCACTCACCTGTCTCCGAGTCTAGCAAACTATCTCATTGTGGAGTCTCCTCCCTGCCTGGGGGCTTGGCCTCTGGATGGTTCTCTGTCTTTCAATTCTGTGATGATCTCTGTATTTCTTTAGGCTCGCTGGCTGTTGTGTCATAATCCTTCGGCTCACTTGTCCCTCTTGTGTGGTTATCTCATATAAACTGGATGTCACTGCACCCATCACAACTCCTTTAGTCCACTTCTGGTGTCTCTCGAAAGACAGGAGTACCTGTCTCCAGGGCCAATAGTTCCTTGGCTCACCTGATATACTCTAGTGCCTGATTTCTCTGATTTTTAGATATGTTTTCTTGGCAGTTTCTCCAGCCTTCTGGCTGCAAGAGGTCTGTCCGTATTGGTAGCAAGGGTTTTGCCCTTTGACCCATCAGTGCCTGTGCTAGACTGTTTTGGCACCCCTGTGATGGCGTACTCTTGTGTGCCAAAAATGCTAACACGGGGTCTGAACCAGAAGAAGCAAACTTATCTGACAATCTCTCAGCTGTTTTTTGCAGCTGATTCCCCCTTACCATTACCCTGTGGGTGTGCTGTGGAGAATGTGTGATGGTCAAACTCCCATTTGCATCCAAATTCCTTAAATTCTTCTGAGGCAAAACGGGATCTGTTGTTGGTGAATACAGTGTCTGGAATGCCATACCTCACAAAGCTGGCCTTCATCTTGCCAATCTTGTATCAGACAGGGCATCCACTTCCCAAAAATATGAATAGGAGTCCATCTTAATCAAGTACTGCTTTTTTCTTGAAGGTAAATAAGTCTGCTCCCACCTTTTCCTAAAGGCCAGTGAGCAGCTCATATAGTAACAGAGCCTCTTTCTGCTGACAATTATCACACAACCAGCAGGTTTTACATCCTTCTATCAAGGAGCAGAATTGTGTATTCATTTCTGAACAGAATGAATACAAGCCCATCTAAGACAGCTGTCAAAGCCCAGGTGTGAGGTAAGTATTTTTTGCATGACAGCCTTCCTCAGTGAGGTGGAGACAACAGCCCTCTATCTTCCTAATATGATTCCATCCTGCTCACTCAGCTCATCGTTAATTTGAAAATATGGTTTCGCTCCTACTGGTACTTGACATTTGTCTTCTGGCCACCCTGCTCGTTTTGCTATCTTGACTGCGTGTAGTTGCATGTCCCTGTCCGTCGCCTCTTTGATTTCCATCAGCTTTGGTATTGAAACTGGGAGATAGTGCAGCATGTTAATGGCTGCAGTGTCCTGATTCCATCTCAGCAACTTGCCGATGTTCAGTGTATATGCCCTGCTCGTGATGTCAACTAACACTAATAATCATTCTGGACAATATCTGATCATTATCTGGTAATGCTGGAGATGCATCAATCTGTGCTGCAATATTTTTGCAGCATTAAAGGGCTTTATCCTGATTGTCTCTAGGCTTTTGTGGTCTGATTGCACTATCATTGAGGAGTCAAAGTGCACCGATGGAATTGCTACACTCTAAATGCCACACCCAGAAGCTCATTTTATATTTCGGAATATCCCTATTCAGTCTCTGAGAGGGCTACTCCTGGAAAATATCCAGTGCTTTCTCTGATGCATCACTCTGGATTTGTTAGTGGCTCTCCTGGCTGGTAGTACTTCAGGGCAAGAGCATCCGTTTATCATTTGTTTCAGCACATCAGATGCTTGCTGTTGGGGACTGCTCAGATTGACTCAAGATCCTACGTTGTGAGTTGACATATGGTTTTCACTATTGCAGCCAGTTGTTGGCAGAACTAGGATAGAAAATGTATCATTCCTATGAAGCATTGTACTCCTTTCACATCCACTGGAGCTGGCATGTCTCTGACTGCCTTCGCCTTTTTTAGATCTACTTTCAGCCCCTCTGCTGTGAGCAGATGTCCAGTATACATCACCTCATTGTGATCATCTAGTCCGGCCTCCTGTATGACACAGAACATAATAATTCCTAGAGCATATCTTTTCGAAAACCTCCATTCTTGATTTCAAAATTGCAAATCCACTACAGCCCTAGGTAAATTGCTCCAAAGATTAGTTGCTCTCACCTTTAAAAATGTACACCATAGACAGTCTGAATTTATCTAGCTTCAACATCCATACCTTTCAAATATTTGTTCCCCATGTAGGTATTTATAGATTGTATTTTCATCCCAGGCAGTCCTTCCAGTGCGTTGGTCAGTCCTCTCTAGAACAGTGGTTCTCAACCTTTTTTCCTTTGTGGACCCCTAAAAAGTTTCAAATGAGATGGGGGCCTCTTGGGAAATTTTGAATGGAAGTGCAGACCCCTTCGGAAACCCACTGTCTGCATATCATTGAATTCTGTTCCATCAGTGTTCAATCCAAGTCTTTCACGAGCCCTTAACCATAGTCAGGGTCTGCGGACCTCAGGTTGAGAACCACCAGACCGGAACACCTGTGGTGCTGGGCTTCGCCCTTCAGCATGCACAGCAATCTCTAGTGACCAAATGATGTCGCAAAGGTTGTCGGCACGCTGGACTCTTTATCCAAGTTTATGCGCCAAAACCTGTTTCACATTTTACAGGCACTACAGATTCTGGCTTTGGAAAGTTCTGGCAAGACGTCTTCATTTGTGGGCAGTGGATCATGGTATGTTTTCAATACCTCTAACAGTGGCTTTGAGAGCATGTAGATCTGCAGTGTGCCTGATGGCTTCCTTAACATCGTTCTGCGGCTTACCTAGGCTGTACAGACCTCTATAGGTGCGATGATACCTCTGTTCTGCAGGCTCTTTACATACCAGATTATATGTATTCCTTCATGGGAAGCACACGAGTTCCCCTGTGGGGTCTACTTCCACTCACAGCTTTCCTTCAAGACACCCATCACCATGGGTGGCTGGTGAACCCCACATTAAGGGAGGCTAGTCCATGGCCTCTCCCCTTCCACCTGAGGCCATGCCCCTTCCACCTCCTCCCTCACTGCTGCCTGGAGCTGCCTCCCCACCATAGCTGAAGGAATCCCACCTCCAGCTGACACAGCCCAAATTCCAGCTCGGCGGTCCGGGTGCAAAGTGGCCCCAACTGCCCTGAGTCCTGGCCAGGTAGTCTCAGCTTCCCTGAGCCTCAGCCAGTGACCCCAGCGCTGGGTGGTCCCAGCTTCCCTGAGTCATGGTTGTGTGGCTCCAGCTTCCCCGAGTCATGGCCAGGTGGCCCCAGCCACCCCGAGTCACAGCAGGGTGGCCCTGGCGTTGGGCAGCCCTAACCACCTTGAGTCCCGGCTGGCAGCCCCAGCTGCCCTGAGTCCCAGCCAGGCGGCCCCGGAAAGAGGCAGTCCCAGCCACACTGAGTCCTGGCCAAGTAGCCCCAGCACTGGGTGGTCCAAGCCTGAAGTGCCGGACCAATGGCTGGCTCACACCCTTCCAGCCACACCTGGTTCAGGGGAGGGTCAGCAACGGCGGGAATTGCTGCTCCAGTGCCACCATGCACATACCCCTGCCTGAGCTGGGAAGAGCAGGACAAAGCGGGAGGGAGAGGGGTCTCAGAGTGGAGTGTGGGTGGGGCAACACCTGGCTGTTTGGGAAGGCTAAGCCTTCCCCCACCTATAATACCTGGCACCCATGCCCGGCACCCATGCCCATCACCCATGAAAACATCCCCATATGCTTTTAAAACTGTCTCTATTGTCCATGGGACTCCCCCTTTTGTGTCTTCCATTGCAGCTATAAAATTCTGATGCTGCACTTCGATCAGCGCCATGGTTTGTATGCTGTAATCCCCAAGATGGGTCTGTGGCAATTACCATGACAAACTTCAGTTGGTCCTCTCTGTCATTTTCAAGGTTAGTTAATATGAGGTTGTGTTTTCTCCTGGAGGCTGTATTTTGCTCATTGTATACTGTTAGATGGTGCCTGCTGCTTGTAATGGGGGGGTGTTCAAGTCCTATTCACCCCAAGGAATCACTGCAGGAGGCCCCACTATCCAGCTGTAATCACACAGGGTGTTTCCCTGTTAACATCATTGCATGCACAGAGATTGGTATTGTCCCTTATTGCTTTCTGTCCCGATAGCCTGAAACTGATATACTCTTAGACTCAAGGTTGAAAGTCCTGATGTCATCAACATTGTCTGATGTGCCCTCTTTTACCACACTGACTGAATCTCTATAAGACCTTCCTCTTCTCTTGCATATCCTGCTAAAACGGTTCAAATTGCCACTTTCCTTGCAATGCTGTCCTAGTGCAGGGCACTTTTCCTTTACTCGCTTATGCTGTTTCCCTCTGTGAATGCATCAAAAAATTGCATTATGGATATGGAATTTTGGTCAGCTGCTCTCATTTGCTGTTGTTTCACTGCATGTACTTCTGGGGATGTTGTGATTTCTAGAGCTTTCATCTTTTCTCTGAAGGCTTCTGCTGCATGCCCCATATGCAAGCAATTGTCTAACATGATATCATCTTCCCAGGTGCTTCTGCTGGTGGTGATCCACCAACTATCCTGGGAGTCTTGTCATATCCCCAAAATTGCATATGGCAGGCTTTCTACATACAGCTGTAACACAGGGGGTCTCCCCCCATCTCTTCAGATTGGTCTTCAGTGAAAAACTTGTGTCACTGCACAGTTTTGTTCTGCTTTGCGGAGCAATAGGTGAGGCTTCAGACAATGGTGAGCTTCTCTGCCTTATTTTCCTATATGGTAAAATACTAGTTTCACTTTCTTGCTGTTGCTGTCCTGCTGGGCCAGGGTTCCAGGAGATTTCAGACCAAGCTCTATGGCTCACCCTGCCAACTCCTGCTCTTCAGAGAACTTATAGCTCACCCCCTCTCACCTTGTTTCATTAGAAAAGAGCAAAGCTGGATGCAGGTTAAGGTGAACAAGTGGAATTTTATTAAACCTAATGAACTGCTCGGTCCATGTGGCTGACCTGCTTCCAGCCTCATGTCCTGTATTCCCTGTTCCACTGTTGCCCCCCTCAGTAACAATCCCCAGGGAACATGGGCTTTCTGAGTCCAGGTCCCTGGATCATGATACAGCAGGAGTTCCCTCTGGGTAGGGTGCATCTTCACCATTTACCACCACAAAGGAGGTGCTTGGCTTTACAACCACAGCCTAGCAATTACAGATGATCAATGGGTTTTATAAAATGTGCTAAATAATAAAGAAGTGGAAGTCGCACAGACTTTTGATTAGACTTGTGCTCCTGTCACTTATACGTTTATGAAAATCCCAATCAACTTGCCTCAAAAATCCTATTATACAAATCTTTCATTAAGTTAAATATGTTATCAGTTATATTTGCCTGTTGAGATAATGGGCCCACTTCAGTGAGATGCTGAGTGCCTCCTGTGGAGTCTGATCCCCTACAAATCCTTCTGAAATCAATAGGCGTTGAGTGTCCTACAAAAACGCTGGGTTTCATGGAACTGAGTACTTTCGGCCATAACAGAGAACTGCAAAGCAAGCAACATCTACTCACAGAATGAATCACAATCACTATATTGAATTGTTAATTTCGTTTTTATGTTCACTTAATTCCATATAAATATTGTCATTTAATTTTTATCTGTGCTTCTCATAATAGCCACATACCAGATGGTGTTCCCTTAAAACTGTCCATTTTAAACCACTGCTGTATAATCTTTTCAAAGGTACATTTAGCTGCACCAATTTTTACCCTGCAAAATAGTTTGTGAAATCATTCAAATTAACTAAAAGGAAACGACAGTTCAATAAAAATGTTGAATGTAGCTATGTATTAATAAGACTTGTATTTTATAAACCAGGTAGTAAGAGATTTGATATTTTTAAAATTGTGTATAAATGCATCATAGCTTTCAAATGCTCCTGGCTTTCACAGCATACTTTATTCTTCATTTTACTATATATTTCCATCTATATTGAACCAAATTATGTTCACACTGTGAATAAGGAAAGCTCCATTTGTACCTTTCTTTTGCAGTGTATCTTGAAGAAGTGCACTCAATAACAAACAAAAAATTAAAATCATAATTAAATATAAAGTATCTGAGCATAGAGACAGAATAGAAAACAGCTTTGAAAATGTGAAATTCTTTGCAAAATAAGGTTGGATGTACTTTGATGGGGCAGAAAAGTAAAGCTTCCATTATTTTATTGTTTAGTATTTGTATTACTGTAGCTCCTAGAAGCCCTAGTCATGGACCAGGACCCCATTGTGCTAGGTGCTGTACAGACACAGAACAAAAAGACAGTCCCTCCCCAAAGAACTTACAATTTAAGTAAAAGACAACATAGATACAGACAAACAGTCAGGACTGGATTTACACCTCATGTGCCCCTAGGCACAGCATCTTCAGTGCACCACTCCTCCCTACTGCTGACCTTTGTTTTTTTCACCCAAGGGTGGGGGTGGAGAAGAGTGAGCTGGCCGGATCAGCTCCATCGGGGTGGGGGAGGAGAGGAGAGAGAGGCTGGGAAGAGCAGCTCGGTTAGCTCTGGGTCATGGGAATATGCTCACGCCTGAGTGCTGACTTCCAGCCTGCCAAGGGGATGGGGCCTCAGTAGAAAGAGGAGGAGCAGGGGGTAGGTCCAGAGTTCTGGCACTCATGAGGGCCCCCAAAATGGCCAGGGCCCCATTTGCCAATGCAGTAATCTGCCACTGCTCAGACACCCCTGTAATGCCAGCATCCCTAGGCACATGCCTACTGTGCATAATTGGAAATCTGGCCCTGCCAACGGGAGAGCTCAGAGAAACAATATTGGTAAGCATGATGGGCTGTGGTCTCAGTATACCAGCAGCTAAGCCAGTGTCAGATATTTGCTGATTCTGTAGCTGTAGCTCCTCTACTTTGGGCTAGACTTCCACTTTCTCATGCGGAATAGTAGCTCACATGATGTGTCAAGGGGGCTGCCAGCAAAGTAAATTTCTGCTCAATGTGAACAAGGGACAGCGAACAGAGTGGTCCTGAAATAAAAGCCGTTCCAGGACTGTTATTCTAGCATCTTTCACAAGTACTAATCGTACATAACTATTTTTAAAAGGCTTTTTTTGGGAAATAAACTGCAAATGTTCTAAACTGTCTTTTTAAAGACTGCTGTCGGAATTTACACTATAGTACTTGACTTGCATGTCTGTGCAGCTGCACCTGTGGCATCCTCCCTTGTGAATTCTGCAGTGCAGAAATCTCTGTTTATCCAATGGCTGCCAATTTACTTTTCTACTGCTATAACATAGTCACGCAGCAGGTGGGAAATCAGACACTGAGGTACAATAGTCTGCTAATTCCAAGATGGGTCTTGAATGGGCAATTTTCAGTTTTCAATTGCTGTCTGCTTTTGCAGGACCTAGCAGGAGATTAGGGAACTCCTGACCTTGTTTAAGTGAAATTTTCCTGATCTACCCTAAAAACAACCACTACATCATCTTCTTCCTGGATTGGCACTCTCTTTCAGTTTGACTGGAAACATTGGGAAGGTGGGGATATTCCATATAGATTTTGCAGACCCCAGTTTCGAAGACTATGTTCAGATTTTGCTCTCTCTCATATTTTTTACTTCACTGTCAACCAGCTGAGTAGAATGAAAAGCAAATGGGCAGCTGGTATGAATGGCCAAATGATAGATTAAGACAGCAATGTGGAAAATGCTTTGCTCCAAAATCTAACAAAACAAACACATTGATGTTAAAACAAAATACTTCAAAAGTCAAATGAACTGACATTTATTGGAGCAAGTTATCACACTTCTGCATTATGGTGTCGTATGTGTTTTATTAAATGGATTTGTACTGTAATAATAGATTGTGCTACTCATTTTAATGGATTGGAATACACACCAAGTTGTAACAGAAGTTGTATGTGATCATTTTTATTGGTAACATTATTACTATATTAAAGCCACAGAGGTATCAGTTTAATGTAAAAAGCTCAAGCTTCTAATTAACACTGAGGAGTACCACATATGATATTGCATTTACATAACCCACCTATACTCTTACTTTTAAATGCCCTATGGCAGGCATTATATTAACATTAGATTCTCAAATGAGTTTTAAATAATAAAGATGTAACTCAAGAAAAACCTGGAAATTCAAAGTCAAACAAACTAAGGTGCAAACAAAACAATGAGTCAGTGTCAACCATTGTGTCAAAAGCCAAAAATATAAAAGGGCCCAAGTTGGGATTTATTTAAAAGTTTCAACCTTCTAGCAATTAAATTTATAATTTCAAAATGATCACACATAATAAAATATATGGTTGGGAGGCTACACCTTTGCAGCCAGTAAGGTTAGTGAGTGAGCACTGAGCCTGATTCTGACCTCAGATGGGCATTTGCAACCATGGGCATATACTGAATGCAGAATTTTAGTTCATCTCATTAATATTTTTTTTTAAATTTTATTTTAATATGGCAAAAATAATTTCTATTGAACGTTCCAAACTGAAACAAGATATGCACCTATTCCTAAAGAGCTTACATATGAAAAGAGATATCACAAGACAAGCTGGTGGTCAGCACTTCTGGAAAGGGAAAGTGAGGGTCATACAAATGAAGACAAGTAGAGAGGAGAGATTGCTTGTGGAGGTGAGATTTAAGAAGTAATTAGTAGCTGGAAAATAGTGCCTACTAGATGAGGACAGGAGAGTGCTTCAAGCCTAAAAACAGCATACCAGAAGGTTCCAAGACAGTACTGAGATAAGGAAACAAAGACAGAAGGTGAAAAGTTTGATGAGAACTGGAAATAGGAAGATGAGTAGAAATGACTGCAAGGACGTAGGTGTATCAAGGGAAGGTGGGAGGCAGCATCTGTTAAAATTAAATATTTTAAAATCAACTGGCCACAATAACTTGCACTGAAGAATCTTAAAAGAACTAGCTGAACCATTAACATTAATTTCAAACAAATCTTAGAAAACTCAGAAAATTCAAAAGGATTGGATGACTGTCAATGTAGTTTCATTATTCAAAAAGGTTAAAAGGGATGAGCCAGGGAACTATAGATTGATGTTAGCCTGATGTCAATCTTGATAAAATAATTATGACAATTATTTCAGGACAACAAACATTTAGAAGTTAAAAATATAATTAATACAAGTCTGCATGGTTTCATGGAAGGTAGGTCTTGTCAAATTAACCTGTTACCTATTTTTGGTAAGATGGCTGGTCTGGTTAATAAGGACAACTGTGCTACTTGAATTTCTCCAAAGCATTTGAATTAGTACCGCATACTATTTTGATTTAAAAACTTGCATTATATGGAATTAACAGTGCACACATTAGATGGATTAAAAACTGGCTCACTGACAGATCTCAAAAAGTAGCTGTTAATGGGGAAATATCAGTGAGCAGAAGCATTTCCAGTGAGGTCTCCCAGGGATCAATTGTGGTTCTATGCTATTTAATGTTTTTATCAATGTCCTAGATGATGATATAGATCTTTGATGGTAAGGTTTGCCGATGATAAAGATTGGTGAGGTAATAAATAATGAGGAGAACAGGTTACTAATACAGAGTGGGTTAAATCACCTGGTTAAATGGTCATAATCCAACAAAATGCATTTAATAAAGCCAAATGCAAGGTATACATGCAAATCCTTAGATTTATAAACAGGAGAATATCAAGAGGCAGTAGAAAAGTATTTTTGTCTTTGCTTCCATCATTGGTAAGGCTGCTACTAGAATACTATGTCCAGTTTTGGTGTCCACACTTCAAGAATGATGTGAAAATACTGGAAAGAGTTAAAGGAGGGCTACAAAAATGATGCAAGGGCTGGAAAATAAGCCACAAGCCTTACGATGTGAGGCTTAGGAAGATCAACTTATTCAGTTTATCAAAGAGCAGGTTGAGAGGTGACTTGATCACTGTACATAAGTACTGACAAATTGAAAAGATATCTGATAGTGGAGAGCTTTTAAGCCTTGCAGACAAAGGCAAAACAAGATCCAAGGGCTGGAAATTGAAGTTGGATAAATTCAACCCAGAATAGCAAATAGCCCAGTGATTAGTTCCCAGTTCAAATCCGTGCTCCAAATCATGCAGATTTGAACCGTCATTTCCCATATCCCCTTTGAGCAATGGCGCCACCAGGCTACTGGCTATTCTAGGCTCTCTCTCTCTTTTTTTTCTGACACAAAACTTCAAAAGGTTCAGTTTTGTCCTGAGGAAGAATGAGAAAAGTTTCAAAATATCAGACATTCTGCATAATTTGAAAATCATTTCCTGACCTGCTCTACTCACAATTCCAATTGATTTCACTATCACCCAGGGGTGCTCAGCACCTCTGAGAATCACTGTTTCTGTTTGGGCACTCAAAATTGACACATCCAAAAATCATGGTAGATACTTCTGAAAATACAGGCCATACCTTTTGTTAATTTCCCCACCTGAAAAGGGAAAACATAGTAAAGGTTGTCGCTTGACGTAAAAAGAGTAGTTTTGTGGGAGAGGCTTAGGGTTTGGTTTGATTTGGTTTTGCCAACTCAAAAAGTGGCAACTGTGATGATATGGGGAATCTGTTTATGTATGATGTATGATTTCTGTCTGAGATTATGAAGCTTGTATGTATCTTTATCAAGCTGTAAACCCCATTTTGAATGTGGGGCTCATTTTCCTTCTTTGTTGTCCTTTATTTTCATGTTAAACTGCAATTCCATGGGGTAGTGGCCTAGGAAGTGTTGTTAAATTTTGGTGACCCTCTATTAAAAAAGAAACAAAAGGCTGGCTCCTACCCAAGAGGAGTAGTTTACCAAAGGAGCAGTCGCCTGGCAAAAAAGTCATCTGTGAGGTCTGTGGTCACCTTCTGAGGCTGATCAGTGAGTAACTTGACAAAGGGGACTGGAAGTTATTAAAGACAGAATCACTCAGCAGCCATTTTAGAAAGGAGAAGCAGGGAAGGAGATGAAGACAAAGATGACAAGGGATCCCATGTTTTGGATGAGAATCCATGTATTTGAAGGCAGAGAGGAGAGGATGGATCCCGGATTCCTTTGAGGACTCTAATTTACACTCAGAGAACTCTCCAGAGTGTTGAAAAAACTGATGTAGGGAGATACATATCAGTGTAATTGTTATTTTGTATATTTGTATTTCTCATGCTATCTAAGTAAGCAGCAATGGTGTTTTCCAATCCCTTGCAAAGTCTACCTGTTGGCTTTTGCTATTGTATACCCCAGAAGAAGTGAAGTATAAACCAGAAGGCTCACACCTTCTCTGGTATTCTGTGGAATGTGCAAGAGCTGCTTGTGAAGATTGAGGGAGACCACACTATTTCCAAAGCCAAAGCAATTGGACTGAGGAGTTCCCATCTGCCAAGAGGTATGTCAGACAGGAGAACTGTACCAACAGTGTACGCTTAGACGCTTAAGGCCAGGCATAGTGCCTATACTCTGTCAGCCCCAGGAAGCTAAGGGCATGTGGGATTCAGGGTTTAGGATCCCCTTACACCAGTCTGGTGGGTGTCTAGCAGGGGGTGTTCAATCACATTGGTGACGGTAACATTAAACCGTAGAGTCTTGTGGACTTGTGTTCACATCATACACATTTCCAAGCAAAAAAAAGATCCAGGACTGAAAGATCACGGATATTGGAGGTTACTATTATACTGAGATCCAATGACAGATTTGTGCGAGGGAAGCTTGCACAATGCCTTTTAGATCACAATCTCTCCTGATCACATTTTTAAATATGAACAAAATATTTCTTTGAATATCATAGGAGGCAATTAGTGTGAGCCACTAGAGTGTAAGTAGATGCTGCTTAATAACTTCAGCTCTGGCTGTGGGAGAAGGAAAGTATTCCCCAGATCCTGGGGCCACTTTGCACTGGGCTGGATCCAGCACACTAGAACTATCTGAAGGCTGCACCAATTTGAATCAGCTTCCAGTAGGCCCCAAGGAACACTTAATGGGGATTAGCAGGTTCAGGGACTCCCAGACACACATCCTGTTTTGGTCACCCACTTCCATCAACAGAGGAGCTCTGAGGTCCAGAGCTTAAATACTACTGAGGATCTGGGCCTATGTCACCTTAGGCACTTATGTTTGTGGGGATAGTGGTGATCATCCTTTTGTTAGCTAAGCCAACCAAGCCTTAAGGCAATATTAATAGATTCATAGATTCTAAGGCCAGTAGGGACCACTGTGAGCACCTAGTTTGATCTCCTGTTTAATGCAGGCCACAGAACTCACCCAAACTAATTCTAAGAGCATAATTTTTAGGGAAAAAAATCTTAGTTTAAAAATTGCCAGTGATGGAGAATCCACCACAATTTTTAATAAATTGATCCAATGATTAATTACCCTCACCGTAAAAAATTTACACCTTATTTCCGGTCTGAATTTGTCTAGCTTCAACTTCCAGCCATTGGATTGTGTTAAAAAAAAATGTTTTCTCTTGTGTATGTGTGTATCTTGTATGTTATACCTTTCTCTGCTAGGCTGAAGAGCCTATTACTAAATATTTGTAACCCACCTAGGTACTTACAGACTGTAATCAAGACACCCTTTAACATTCTCTTTATTAAGAAAATAGATTGAACTCCTTGAGTCTATTACTATAAGGCATGTTTTCCTTTAATCAGCCTTGTGGATCTTCTCTGAACTCTCTCCAATTTATCAATATCCTTCTTGAATAGTGGACACAAGAACTGGACATAGTATTCCAGCAGTGTTTGCACCAGTGTCAAATACAGAGGTAAAATAACCTCTCTACTCTTGAGATTCCCCTGTTTCTGCATCTAAGGATCAAATTAGCCCTTTTGGCCACATCACTGTACTGGGATCTCATGGTCAGCTGATTATCCACCCTGACTCCCACATCTTTTACAGAGAAACTGCTTCCCAGGATAGACACTCATCCTGTAATTATGGCCTAGATTTTTTGTTCCTAGATGCACATATTTACATTTAGTTTAATTAAAATACACCTTAAGGATCAGGCCAGTGTTATTCACTGCTCACATTCACTAACACAAAAAAACCAGTGATCTGAGACTCCATCTTAAATATTCTCCTTCATGATTAGAAATCTCAGTGACACACACAGTACACAGTGCATAAAATCATGCATTCATCTGCCTTTCACAGTACATAACCAAAATGAAGGGACTTAAAGACAGATTCAGCATTAACTCTGATTTTCTTGTCTTTTGCTGACGTGAGCCAAACTAATAGAGGATGGGTTTTTGTATTTATTGTTGTTCAATTTGATTAATGGTTGGGCAAGATTTAAGAGCAGATTATTAATATCAGAAATGAAAGGGCATTTTTTTAAATTAGCCCTCCTCCTATCATAAAAAGGATTTAGATGCATTAAGATAATTAACATAAAATAATGGCTTGGTTTTATTTTGTATTTGTGCACAGATATTTTGTAATTAATTTGATAAGGTTTAAGGCACAGCCCACATCTAATAACTGCAAACTGTCCATCTGCAGATCCATGCTAGGATGAAGACAGTAGCTAGTTGGGCCCTCACTACTAGAGAATGTGCAATAGTGAATTGCTAATGAATTAATTTTAGACACCTTGATATAAGAACGAAAATGGTCAATTGGGAAAGGAAAAATATAGAATACATAGATTTTAAGGCCAGAAGAGATCATTATGATCATCTCATGGACCGGAGCTGAGGAACAGGTAAGTCAGAAAGAGATATCTCTCAAAGACATTGATAATGCAAAGGTATCCAATGAACAATACAATGCAAAACATAAATGAATTATAGAAAAAGGAAAAGATCATAGGGGAAATATCTATGAAATCAGCATAGATGTCATAGTAAGGAGGTAAATAAAAATAGGCACATGGTCAAAAATAACTATAAACGTTTATATACAATTTCAAGAAGCTTAAAACCAAATCCAGGTGAACTAGAATGCCATGCATTGTAACAGGAGCTTGCTATCATAGCTGTGACACTCTGTATCTCAAAGCAGCACCCTGGAACCCCATATTCACCCCCGTCATATCATTATGAAATGTTTTGTACAAAGTGTGCCATGTAAGGTATCATTTTAGAAGTCTTGACCTGTTGTACATTAATGTGCTGTTGGATTGTATGTGCTACCATAGTATGTGAAGTTATGAAGTTTTGTTATGTGTGTGTTTTACTGAAATATGTTGTGAGATGGGAAACACCCACAACGAGCCTTTCAGGTATAACAATAGAGTAGCCAGACAGCGTTAATGGCTCACCAATATCCATCAAAGAAAGAATCCACTATCCCAGGACTGTATACAATGGATACTTCTCAGAGAAAGCACATATTCAATGAAGACTTCTTAACCATTGGGGGCGGACCACCACATCACAAGCAAAAATCTTTCCAGCAAGCTGGAAGAAACTACAAAAGAGGGGAAGTGACATCATCATTTGGCCTCTTCTCCCCCCTCTCTGTAACTCAAGACCTGGAAGAAACACCTGGAGGACAAAGATTTTGAACTAGAGAAGGGTGGTCCCAGGCTGGAAGGCAGTTCCAGCCTATATGTTGAGGAACAGAAATCTATTTGTACATATGTCAGGGTGAGACACTGTTTAATTCAAATTCTATTTAGTCTGTAGAACTTAGATGGTGAATTTATTTTTGTTTCTTAAGTAACCAGATCTGATCTCTATGCCTGCTACTCATAATCACTAAAAATCTATCTTCTGTAGTTAATAAATCTGTTTTATATTTTACCTAAAATAGTCTGTTTTCGTTGAAGTGCTTGGAAAATTTCAGCTCAGTTCACAAAAGCTGGTGTGTGTCCTCTCCACATCGAGGGAGGGTAGACTGAGTAATGAACTTACATTCTGACCAGTGCAAGATGGTACACTTCTGGGGGCCAGTGCCAGGTTCTGAGGGCAATTGCTTGGTGTCTTTCTCTGTATGATGGTTCTCGGTGGTTCTCGGATCATTCATGCAATCTAGTTGGTTGAGGGGCTCCACATGCTGTTGTGCTAGGTGATAACAGCACCTGGAGGGGTTTGCTGCTTGTCACTAGCAAAGTATTTTGAGAGACAGCCCAGGCTGGAGAGTTCAGTGGGCACAGTTAGCACCCTGGGGATCCTGTCACAGTTGGCTTTACTGAAACATGAAATAAGTGGATACCTAATTATAAACTATATCGGACAGAAAATCTAAGCTAAACATGCATGGAAGTAGCACTGTAAAAGATTCCATAGAATTTAGTGAGATAAAACTTCTGAGCAGAGAGGACCACATGGCGGAATCTGTATAGATATAAATCCCAAGCTGTAAGAATATAAATATATTAGTAGGGCTATTTACTGGTCTCTGGATCAAGAAACTGATGTTGAGTACATAATGTTGAGAGAAATGAAAGAGGCAGCAAAATTTAACGAAATGATGATAACAGGGGACAGCTACGTGCAGATAAAGTGGTCAAATAGCACAAGAGGACAAAAGTTAGAGAAGCAATTTCTCAAAACTTTAAATAATTGTTTCTTGGGACAGTGAGTTCTAGAACACAGAAGAGGAGACACAATTCTCATCTTAGTAATAGCAAACAGGAGTTAATTCAAGGATTAACAGCCATTGAGTAATAGTGACCATAACATAATTAGGATCAACATCCTAGCAGGAGGTAAGGTACCAAAAATGAACATAATGGCACTAAACTTTACAAAAAGAAATTTCAAAAAAGGAGGCGGCTGGTCAAAAAGGTTGTAAAGCTGAAAGTAAAGGAAGTGGATGTGGCATGGATGCTGGATGCTGCTTTCAGAAGGAAAGTGTACCTCTGAACAAAAAGGGAATCAGGAAGCAAGAAGCAGGCCAATATGGTTTGAGAGGTTATTAGAGCCAAATACGGATCTTTAAAAATCTGGAAATCTAACTTTAGTGAAACCAATAAAAATGAGCATAAATTACAGCAGACAATATGTAAGAGAGAAATTCAAAGGGCTAAAAGGGATTTTTGAAAAGCAAATAACTAAAAGAATAAAAATAAACTACAAAAAAAAAAACAGTCCACCTGTGGAACTCACTGTCACCTTGTGGAACTCATTGCCAGGAGATGTTTTGAAGGCCAAAAGTCTAACAGGGTTAAAAAATAAATTGAACATGTTCATGGAGGATAGGTTCATCAATAGCTATTAGCCAGAATGGTCAGGGATGCAATCGCATGCTCTGGGTGCCCCTAAAATTTTTAATGTCTAAAGCTGGGCCTGGATGACATGGGGTAGATCACTTGATATTGTCCTGTTCTGTTCATTTCCTCTGAAGCATCTGGCAATGGTCACTGAAGGAAGATAGGCTACTGAGCTAGATGGACCTTTTTCTAACCTACTGTGGCCATTCTTATGTACTTATGTTCTTAAATTCTTTAGGTATATCAGAAGCAGGAAGCCTGCAAAAGAATTAGTGGGTCTGCTGGGTCACAAGGAATAAAGGGAGCAATTATGAAAAATAAGAACATTGCCAAGATGTTAAATGATTCCTTTGAAAATGTTAGAGAGATACCTGATCTTTTCTGGTAATGAAAATGAAAAATCACAGAGATTGAGGGGTCAAATTAAGAGGTGCTGGAACAAACTGATAATTTTAAAAAACAAGATATCGCTAGGCCCATCTGACATATATCCAAGAACTCTGAAGGAGCTCAAGTATGAAGTGGTTAAATTATGCAAACTCTGGGTAAAAGCAGTTACTATACTGAAGGAGTAGAGGGTAGCAAATATTGTACTTCTATTTTAAAAGGCTCTAAGGATGATCCAGGGAATTACAGATCAGTGTACCTTACATCTGGCAAATTGATTTAAATGGTAATTAAAAATAGAAAAATAAAACACTTGGGAAATCATGATATGATACGTTTCTGTTAAGGAAAAATCATGTGTCACTAATCTATTAGAATTTTCTGACCATGTCAATAAAATAGTGGATAAAGGAGAACCAGATGACATAATTTATTTAGCTTTTCAAAAGGCCTTTGACAAAGTCCCTCACAAGAGGCTAATAAAGAAGAGAACTGAAGACCTCTGCTTAATGTGTAGATGCATTCAAAAAAGCAAACATGATATTAGAATGTACAAGGAATAGGATGGAGAAAAATACAGAAAAAATATGCCATTATAGTAGATGAATCAATAGTGCAGCTTCATCTGGAATACTGTGCACCGTAGTAGTCACCCCATCTCTAGAAGGATATTTCAGAATTAGAAATGGTGCAGAGAAATGGCAGAGAAGAGCAACAAGAATTACTTGCGGTCATGGGAAAACTCTCATAGAGACAGCAATTGAAAAATTGTGATTATTTTCCAAAGGAAACAAATAAAAGGGAACACGATAAGAATATATAAAATAGTGAATGGATTGGTGAATGTTTTCCTCCATGTCACGTAACACAAGAAAAAGGGACAGTTGATTAAACTGAAAGGCAGAAAATTAAAAAATGGTAATAGGAAGTACTTTTTCACACTATGTGTAATTAGATTGTGGGACTCCTTGCCAAAGAATCTCACTCAGATCAAAACATATTAAGATTCAGAGAAATTGGATGGCTATATGGATTACAAGAATATCCATAGTTATAATAGTTAACACCACCCAAAGGAGTGTAAAAAAGATAAAACCTCATGTTCAGGGATTAAGATCCTCTGTTAGGATTAGGATGAGATATTCATTGGCCATATAAATCCACATCTGCCTATTATAAGGTTTCTTTGAACCTTTCTCAGAAGCATCTGATGCTTGCCACTGCTAGAAATAGGATAGTGGACTAGGTGAACCTTTATTCTGCTCCAGCATAACAATGTTTATGTTCCTAGCGTGACTTCCTGCATTACTTAGGCCCTTGAACTTCATCCTGTGATTCCTGAATCTAGCCCAAGAACTTGTACATCTAGTACAGCAGAGCTAGTTAAGCACTTTAAGTAACAAGCTGGAAGCCACTTAGAGGGCACAAATTTAACCAGACCTACAAAATTCCAGGTCAGTAATAGTCAGAAAGTGGAAGGAGTGGTTTCCACTGAAAATTTTGACATAAACAAAAACAAAAATCATTTTCACTGAAATTTTCAGCTGAAAACTTCAACGTTTCTTCAAAAAAACTCCCCAATTTTTTCAGCTGAAAATTTCCAAAAGCCAAAAAGAACAGGTTTTGGCTGACAATGTTGGAGGTTTTGATTTTCCTGTGAACAATCCATTTTTCCTGAGGAAAACAGATGCTGTCTGTGAAATTTTTACTTAATCAAAAACCCGATTATCCTTTGGGGGAAAAAAAGTTTGGATGAAAAACTTTCAGCCAGCCGTGTGCTGGAACTATGCTACATATTCTTGAGTGCCATCTGCTGACACTTTATCTGTTAGCTATTTATAAATATGCAGATACAAAGCACTCCTGTGACAGATTTTAAATGCCACCAGAAATCCTCTATTTCAAAAGATATCAAAAAATGAGGATAGCACAATATATAACCCATTATTTTAAAATGCTTACCCTTCCTTGACTATAGAGAGAGAAATACCTAGATGAAGTGCTACCATCTAAACAGTTCAGCTTAAATGGGAAAAGGAGTATTTCCTGAACAGTTAACAAAACTTTGGATAAGATGAATTATGATGCTTCAAAATACTTTCCTCTTAAAGGTTTGCTATCAATCTGTCTAGGCACTTGATCATCATAGTACGTCCAATACCTTCTGTTAAAGTTAAAATAACTAAATTCAAAACTCTTTCGGTACAGAATAACTCAATCTTTAAAATTTCACCTGCTCTGCAGGAAGCCAGTGTTGTTTTTATAAGAACTCAATATTGTTCAGTGGAATTCTCTCTGCAAGGTAAGGAAATCCACACACAAAGGGGAATTTAAAAGGGCCATGCATGTGTGTGCATGGCTATGTATGCAGAGCAACACATGGTGCCAAGGGAGAAATGTAACTACCACTACTACTTGAGTAAACTGGCTAAGAAAAATTGGCCCTTGTCTTATCTCCTCCCAAAAGGCTGGCTCTCTGCTCTTATATACTTCCTTGTTGTGTATAATGGGTGACATATCTAAGTGGGAATCAGGGATCTAAGCAGAGCCAAAGGTTTGGGATTGTAATTAATTTACAAACTGTTGAAGCTACCCATTTTTCTTATTTCTCTCCTGTATCTAGGTTTTCATACTGCTCTCATCACCAGGATATCTCATTGTCTATTGATCTAGTTGTTAGGGTCATTCAGCATTACTCTTGGGGGAAGGAAAAACAAAGAGTTCATCTTTAAATGTTTGCAAATATGAAGCATAACAAAAATGTATGAAGATATAGGATCAAAGTAACACTCACAAAAATACTAGAACATTCTATAATTACAATGATGCATTAGCATTTATGATCTGGAAGACAGTTCTTTTAGGGATTGGGAGAAAACAAGGGGACAAGGTTTCTAGATCAGTACTGTAGTTGAATGTGATGTTGGGTTGTTCTAGTGCCACGTGTGGATTGTTGATGGTGATTCTAGTCACACACAAGCATGGTGTGGAGCATTCTAGAGCCATACATGAATGTGGTGATGGTACCATGCTGGTGCCTGGGACCTAGAAAGTTCCAGGAAGGCTTTGGTGGCTTGATTTCCACCTGGAGATCCCATTGAAGTCAGTAGGACAGGTGATCTCTGCCATCTCTGGAAATCAGTCTGCCAAATCTGTCTCCATTTTAACTAATAATAGCAAAGAAAATCATAGAAAGGTAAATTGCGAAATTAATGAAATTCATTAAAAGGAATTGAAAAACAGTAGGAAAAGAACCCAAAAGAGTGTGCATCTAGTGCTGGTGAAAGATACCTACTTGAGTGTTTTATAGACAACCCTGGAGACTGAAGTCTTTTATTTATCAACGGAAGAGATAGTCCACGCAAGCTGCAATGTTAATCAGCCTTGACCTGGATGGACTACCTCTAGGATTGACTGCCTTCTTGATTTAATCTTTGCCTCTGTCTTGAAACTGGCAACAAGGGTGTCAATTAACATCAATTATAGAAGTACAGAGTTCTGTAATGTGGGCTCTTATACACTGAAAACTGGACTTAAATCACCCAATTCATGTAATGAAGATCCTCAAAGACTTTAAATGTGTTACAATTGGAAAAACTTCTTATTTATTCCATTCATGTATTAAAGCTTCATCTGACTGATAAAGCTTCTTCTTTTTCACCATTACAGAATTGACTTCTCTCTTTTTCACCATCACAGAAACTACATTTAAATAAAAAATTCCCTATCCCTCTAGTTTGGATGTGGCACAATTTAGTTCAAACCGTTATGTCTAGTTCACAAAAGTGTTGTAAACACAATGTTAAGTTGTGTCCATCCACACCAGAGTTTGACTGTGCCACATAAAACCATTTTAGTAAAGTTTTTATAAACTTCATTGTCTGTAGTATAGATGGGAACCATATGCATCTAGGAAATTTGACAGTAAATCTGTTTTTAAAAAAGTGAGATTGCAGCTAGCATCTCGTTCCTCAAATATATAATGGAAGGTATCCAAATAAATTAGAAACATTCTTGATAATATGTATGTTCATTCTACAAAAACACAGCAGTGACTTGCATTCACCACTGTTTCTGTACTTTAACATTCAAAATCACACTTTTCCAGGTGCAATCTTAAAAGCTTGAATAACAGAAGATCAGACTATGTTGCTTAATGAGACATTTTTGTTTTGTTTTTTGTTTTTGACTGAGAGAGAAAAGTTTGCAATACCAAACATATCCTGTTCTTCTTCTTTCTTTTGTCAAGCCTTGAGGTTTCAGTTAGCCAATTTCTGTTTAATTTAATCTGAAATATATGTAGGTAGGAAAGTCTTGTTTTGTGACTTCCAGCAGTTCTTTCAGATAAGCACATATGTGCGATTAATTGTTATCTATGCATTAATGAAGAGTGCAACATGACACTTTAGAATATGTTCCAGCAATTAATAACTGGGTCATCCACACTGAACTTCCTGAAGAAGTCTGCATAATATTATGCACTGCCATCCCAGCTTTCTGTTCTTCAGATTAACCTTGGTGGTTCCTTCTGCAACATTTTTCCTTACCTTAGAGTAGTTCGCAGGAGACCAAGGAAAAGCTTCCCTCCTTGTTTTCTCTCCAGCTTTGCCATATCTTCACTTCACCTTAATCTTTACCAGTTGTTTGTTATTGACTATTCACTCAGAGGTTTTCAAAGCTGATCTCTTTGTGGAATTTAATTACAGGGATATATTGGGGTTCCCTAAAGGCCAATGGCTTATCCACAGCCTATTTATAAAGAGCATTATATAACACACCTCACTCCATTCACAATTAAGGGAACTGCAATTTCTGAAAGCCATGGGAATTAGTGTACAAAATGAACTGTGTGGCTTGCTTTTTTGACCTATCATGTCTCACTAATGTAAAAAAAATTGAAATTAAGATGACTATATTGTGTACATGAACCTCTCTGTTTGTTATGCTCAGGTCAGCATGTCAGTGAACCAAGCTATTCCTGAAGGATTTCAAAACAGTGTGATGGTCATCATTCACTGACAACCTAAAGCGCAACTGTATATAAAGGAATATAGTTATATAGTTATTTCTAAACCAGCAATACTTGTACTATTTCATTCAAGATTTTCTGGCAGGAGGTGGGACAAAGGACCAATTTGATATTGGATGCTAAATTGAAGCCCTCCTCCTTAATTTAATTCTTGGATATATTTTTGATATCTGGAGATTACCTGGTAACAAGGCTGCATGGTTCCAACATGCAGCTTTGCTAGCTAAAAATCTAATCTTGCAAAAATGGAAAAATCTATCTCCACCAAATATTAATGTATGACTCAGTTATATGTCTGACCTCACAGCTAAGTGAAAACTGACATTCTGTAGAAAGGAAATGCCCTAAAATTCAAAGCAGTGTGGGTCGACTTTTTAAAGGTCTATGATTAATATAGACACCGAGGATAGACATGTGGCTTCCTCTCCCCTCCCTTTATCTAACCGTCTTTATTTACTTTGTGTTATGATGAACCTGCTATTTTGGTATATTCGTTGTGTGTGGAAAAATTAATAAAAATTATAAATAAAAAAGGAGTAGCTCATGCAAACCTTTTGCTTTATTGTTTTTTTTAAAGGGTATAAACTATTCATGTTTGAATCTCTTTATATGATTTTAATTCAAGCCTTTTGTGAGGGAGGGAAACCTGTTTTCTTTAAGAAATGATTGGCTCGGATGATGGCCAGAAGTTTAAACTTCTGTTCGTGTTCATGGGAGGGGGAGGGGGCAGAGAGTACATCAAAAACCATGCATTTTTCAAACGCACTTTCAAACTTAGTGGGATTGTAACATGTAGCGGGACCACACCGTTTTGAGAGATGCTTTTATTCCCTTTGCAGAATGTAAATGATGTGTGATAGCTACAGAACAAGTCACGTTGGCATTAAAACTTATTTAAATGCAACACCCATGTATCTGATGCGGAATATAAGGCACCTTTCTCTCACTGACACCCATGGGCACTAGCCAAAGGATAGATAACCCAGCTCACTCACAGGGGAATCAGAGAGAAGCAAGGGAAGGAGAGAGAGGGAAAACAGTTTATTCAACTCTACTTAGCTACACCAATAAAGCCGGTCTTCCTTTGGGTGATGAGGAGACAGCCCCTTTCTCACAATTCTCCTTTATTCCGACCCCCGCCCCGCCAGTAACTGTGCTATTAGGGCACTTGCTTTGCAAACTCCAGCCTGAGGAGGGGGGATCTAAAAATGAGGCTGGTAGGACATTTGACTGCATGCCCACTCCAGCCCGCCGTCCCCAACCTGGAGCAGGCAGAGATTCTCCCGCGGCCGCCGGGCATCATCGAGGGAGAACTTGAAAAAAAATCCTCAGAAATCGCGGATCCCCAGAGCCCCGTGCCCTGCTGAGCGATGTAATGGCTCGAGCCTCGGAGACGCAGCCGCGATCCGAACCGTCGCCCCATCTCCAGCCAGGGCCAACGAAGGTGTTAATTGCAGCCTCGCTGGGAAAATTGCTACTGTGCCCCTCGGAGGCGGGCGGCAGTTTGAAAGCGAGGAGATGCGTTTCCCTTGGAGCGCCTCCTCGCTTAATCTGCAGCGCGGGGGCAGGCTGGCAGCTCGGGGGGTTACGCTTTAAAGGAAAGAACAAGAGGAAGGAGATCAAGCGCTGGATTTACGGCCCCCCTTCGCTCCCTCCCAGCTTGCGAGTTTCTCTCACGCTCGCTCGCAGCCGGCCCCGGTGGTGGGAACTGAGGCTGGAAAAACCTCCCCGCCGCAGCAAATAACGTCTCTGGGACGTGCTTGGGTTTGAGTAGCCGTGACGTGCGAAACGCACCGCGGGCCCCGCTGGCTGGAGCGGAGAGAAGAGGCTGCGCGTGTCACACGCACGAGACGGGGCGAAGAGAGCAGAGCGCACCCGGGCACCGCAGGCGGGAGAGTGGGGGGAGCGGGGCGCGCAGAAGCGCCACAGGCTGGAGGGAGAGCGGAGCGCGCCCAGGCGCCGCGGGCTGGAGTGGGAGAGCGGGGCGCGCCCAGGGCCGCGCACGGCGCGCGCACACGCACCGGCGAGGGAGAGCGGGGCGCGCCCAGCCCTCTTCCCCGCCCCCCCACACACACTGGGAAGGGATCGCGGGGCGCGCACGGCGCACACCCACTGGAGAGGCTCCGAGGGGGAGCCGAGCGCACAGGCGCACGCGGGAGCGCGCACGGGCTCTCTCTCTCACACGGGCTGACTCGCTCCCTTTCTCACGCCGAGATTTACTATCTGGAGCCCGCTCCCGCCGCCGTCCCTCCTCGCTCAGCATCCAAACAGCTTGCCGACCTCGCCAGCCAAGGATTTGTTTTTCCCCCACCCCCCCAGCCGCTGTCGCTCCATCAGTCCCTGAGGGGGGAGGAGGCGCGGGGAGAAAAGAGGAATAAGTATCTTCACCACAGCAGCCCCCCGCCACACATCCGCGCTAAGGCAGCGCTGCCCCGGAGGGCTCGCCGGGCGTCGCCGCTGCTGGCTCGGCGGGGCTAGACTTTGTGTCAAGTTCAAACAAAAAATAACCCAGGTCCACCCCCCCGCGGGCTCTCCGGTTGGGGGCTTTTGCTTTCCCTTCATGTGGTTGCATTTGGTGGATCCGGAACCAAGGCGCTGGGCGTGCTGGGGTTTCCTCTCTGCGTGTGTGGGGTTTTTTCCCCCTCCCTTCCTCCTTTAAATCTTGGTTTGGAACCTGAGCCTGGGAAAATGGGAACCGGCGCTTCCGACAGACGGGGAATCTCTCCAGCTCTCTGGTTGGGACGCGCGCCCGCGGGGCTGGTCTGTTAGAGAAATAGCCTGACAGCTGTCGGAGTGGAAGGTAAGGGGGTCCAGGGGCATTTTCCCCTTCCCATGGCCAGGGATTATGACTGGAGAGCTTTTAGCTCGGGATTCCGGGGAGGCGGCGGCGGAGGAGGACAGGCTGTTGCTGAGCGGTAACGAGAGCCTACACACACGGAATGGTCTCCGCATCTAGCGCTGTCCTGCAGTTTAAAAGTTAGAGAAGTCTCTTTTGTGACAGGTCTGCTTCTCTGAGAGTCATTTCCAGCGGGAGCAAGGAAACCCGAGGTTTGTGCATGGCTGGGCTAATTTTATGGGGAGGGGGGCTCTTAGGTTAATAGGAAGTTAAAATAAGGGAAGTCAGTGGGTCTTCTGTTGGGGGGAAAAATAAGTGGAGTGATGGCGCCGTCTATGTTCGACCAAACTACAGTGTCACCTAGAAAATCAGCTGGGGAGAATCCAAACTAAACGCCTGTTTGCTTTCCAGCAGAAGAGATTGCTTCCAAAACGGGCAGCTTAAACCTTGGTGGCCGTTCTTTAAACTCCCCCCGGCCCTCCCCCGAAAAGAAAGATCGGTTTAATCTGAGCGCCTGGTCCTTTCAGCGAGCAGCTTCACTTTTGCATTTAGCACAGCTGTAACCGACATGAAATCATGCCTACGCATGCAGAGAGCGATCATTTAAAACAGCGTTTTGTTTCAATAGGCTTGCATGAACAAACGCAACTAAAACGATGGCTATGAGACTTCGGTTTCCCCAGGGAAAACAGCCGAGCACTGCGGACGTCTTTCTTTTCTTAGTGCAAATATTGCACAGGAGGAAAAAAGTCACGGGCTTTTATTTTAAAATCATATAGAAAAACCCCACAAACCCCTCTTTGTTCTCCAGATTATAAAATGAATCCTTTTTCAGGGGTAGAATTCCTAATTTAGACACTTATTGTCACATTGGCTTTCAACGCCTACACCATCCTGAATAACACTGCGCAGGGCTGCATTGCCCGCAAAGTGCTACAGCAAATTTTATGGAGAAGAAATTATTTCCAGAACTGCCCATACATTTCTATTTTTAAAAACGTTTACACGCTCTCTCGACCTTATTTCGAGTGAGATGCACGTTCGGAAAGGAAAAATCCAATAGTTTGGATAGATCCAGCGGCAGCTCTGATTTTTTTTTTAAACCGCAGCTATAAAAAGGGTAAGAGTTGGTGCTGCTTTGCCCATCTCAAGATTTAGAGTTTGAATTTATAATCTGGGAAATACAAAAATCTCTTCCAGGCAGTTTAATCCGCCGATTTGTTCTGTGTTATGCAATGGGGGACGAGAGATGCATGGCCATTTGGTGGGGAGATGAAAGCTAGGCAAAGACACACGTCAAAACTCAGTAATTGTGTATGTGTCTGTATGTCTGTCTCTGTTTACAGAGCAACAGTGGAAGAGGCTGCTATCTAAAGAGTTTTTTTAATTAACTTGGTATCGCTTTTGTCTGCTCACACTTGTAAACAGAAAGAGAAAAGCCACTCATTGATAAAGAGATAAGCAACTTCTCAAAGGTTAAAGCTGAAAACATTGAAGTTTTATTTTTTGGATAACAGAGGTAAATATAACCAAAGGTTCACTTTATTATCCTAGGCCACTGTTAGAGAACAGAAGATGTGGAGGCTGTATCCACGGAGGGGTCTATTAAAAGATCTTTAATTTGGAGATACTAGCAGAGAGGACATAATCTGTCTTTCATCATTAAAGCACACATCTGCAAAATACAGTAGATAACCGTACTGTACGAAATATTCTTAATCAAAAGGCACTTTAGAGACCCAGTTCGGTCCGGTTACCCAGATCCGATAGTAGCGTTGCTCTCTGTACAGCGCCTTTGGTTATAAATACTAATACACTTATCCACGTTATCTATCCCAAGAGGTTATATCACATAGAAATGATTGTCTTTAAAATGATGGGTCTCAATGGCGGTATCAGGGAACCACTAGTTCCATTTATCTAACCATCTATATTTCTTTCCCAGATAACAGTTTCAAGATTTTATTAACACATATTAATCTCTGTGTTTCCTCTTAGGATTTTCTTTTTACAGAGACCTTTTGTATACCAGGTGGCCACTGCAGAGACATGTAGACATATGGGAGATAATGTTCCATCTGTACAAATAATAATTTGTGCATTTTTAAATTATGGCTGTAATTCATCACAATTACTTCTCAGACTTAATAGAAAAAAATAATATGTAGCAACAGCTGTTACCAGCTTTTCTGATCTGGTCTAGTTGAAATTCTGTGTACATATATAAACGGCTGTTTCTTTACTTTTAAAAAATAAATAAGTAAATAAATAGTCCTTCTTCTGATCCACCTGATGAAGGTCTCTGACTTTTATATAAGTTTAATAGTTCCAGATCACGCCAAGATGAATACATGCTAGACAAGTGAGGGCATTCCTATTAATAATCTAATAAATGTGTTTTTTTTTTAATTTGAATTTAGGGAATTTGACTGTTATGATGGCCACGTGATGGCGCTGTTCCCACAGCATCAAACAATTTCCCTGTATTAAAAAATAAAAATTACCTGCCCTTCTTTTTGAAAAGAGTTCTAACTGGAATCTTGAAAACAGCTGGCTGGAATATTGGAAGGAGCTTGATTTTCAATGCGTGAAGAATTCTACTTGCATTTTTATTTCATTTCATTTCCTACAGGCCAAATGACATAGGATGAAGGCTGTTCGTAATTTGCTGATTTATATATTTTCCACCTATCTACTGGTTATGTTTGGATTTAATGCTGCCCAAGACTTCTGGTGTTCCACGCTGGTGAAGGGAGTCATTTATGGATCGTATTCTGTAAGTGAAATGTTTCCTAAAAACTTTACAAACTGCACTTGGACGCTAGAAAATCCAGATCCGACCAAATATAGTATTTACCTGAAATTTTCCAAAAAGGACTTCAGCTGCTCCAACTTTTCCCTTTTGGCTTATCAGTTTGATCATTTTTCCCATGAAAAAATAAAGGATCTTTTAAAAAATAACCATTCTATAATGCAGCTCTGCGATTCCAAGAATGCTTTTGTATTTCTGCAGTATGATAAGAATTTCATTCAGATACGCCGGGTCTTTCCCATCGATTTCCCAGGATTACACAAGAAGGAAGAAGAACAAAACTCCTTCTTTGAGTTTTTGGTGTTGAATAAGGTGAGCCCGAGCCAGTTTGGTTGCCATGTATTATGCACCTGGCTAGAGAACTGCCTGAAATCCGAGAACGGGAAAATCGAATCCTGTGGGATCATGTATACAAAATGTACCTGCCCTCAGCACTTGGGAGAATGGGGAATAGGCGACCAGTCAGTGGTGTTGCTCAGCAATGTGGTGCTGCCCCTCAATGAGCAGACGGAGGGATGTCTGACCCAGGAGCTGCAAACCACCCAGGTCTGCAACCTTAGCAGAGAAGCGAAACGGCCGCCAAAAGAAGGTAGGTGCTTCTTATGGGAGACTCGGAAGTTCATTACCATCCCCAATCACTGCGTAGGGTTCTGCTGTTGCCTCTGCTTGATACTTAAACTTACTTGATTTGCACTCCAGTGCTGGGGTCTGCTGGCTTCCAGCCCTCACGAAAGGACTAGGGATTGCTGCAGACACGCATCCTCCAAGCCACTTCCGTAGGGGAGGAGGTTATTTTTAAATTAATCTCATCTCCAGCATACAGTTCTGATTCCCACTCAATGGGGCTCTAAGCTGTTGCCGTTCTCAGCCCTTACTCATAATAATGCAGACACATTGGGAGCCAGTTCTCTCTGTATCTCTCTTTTTTCTGTTGCAACCACCCAGCTGCAAAATCTTATTCCCTTTGAAGCTCCTCTTTGACTTTGCAAGGGAGAGATTTCCAAAGGCATGCGGGCAACCTGACTAAACTGCCGAGAATTAGAGTGGCCAGGACCCTAAACGTCAACGGGGGGGGTCAGACCTCAACACTGCATAAGTACCAAGCCAATAGCAAATGCTGCCTCCACTTGTGACTCCGGGAGACACGTTGCACCCGTGCAATGTCACCACGTGCTCCCTTGGTCAGTGGAGAGACACATGTGGGCGGCCCCAGCTGCAGGGGACACAGTGGCCTCGCACGTGTACTCATCACACGGGGCTGATATCTTAATCACCTGAGTTTGGAAGAGTGGAAAGGCCGGAAATTGTGGATCCAGCCATCAGAGCAGCAACTTAGCCATATAATAATTAGGCTCGCGTTTCCTTGTTCGTCTTACCAGGTGCTCTGGTCCCATCATGCTTGAGCCAGAGAGCGAGAAAGTAAGGGCAAACTGATCTGTTGAGGAGGTGGTTGTAGGAGCACGCAACGGTTTAGAAGTTGCAGGCCAAGGGAGATGCGTGAGGGCAAGAGACAGTGAGCAAAGAAGAAATGCAAAGAAATCTCTAGAGATAGGAAGAAAAGCCACCGTCTGGCTGGGAATTGGAGCTCGGAGCAGCTATTTGAGAGGGGCTGAATTTGCCCCCTACACAGGCATAAATCACTGAGCCAGGCTATTGCATTTTAATGCAGGAAATGTTTCCTCTCTCCCTGGTTTCTGCATGGCCACAAAGGTCCCTGTCTAGGAGCCAAGCTCCCAGCCCCTCTAATAGAAGTTGCCTTTGTGGAAGAATGTAACATTGACACGTTGTTAGGCGAGGGTTTTCTTTAAGGGCAGCCAAGGCTGAGTGCTCTGGGAGAAGAAAAGCTGAACTTGCTTCAGCTCTGCGCTGCCAAAGCCAAGCTGAGGCGACGGAGGGGGAGGTGGTCCTGGGCCGGGGGAGGCTCTCCTGGGGGTGCCCTGCGGGTGAGGGTTTCTCCAAACGGGTAACAGCTGGGACAAGAAAACAAAGTGATTTTAAATTACCGGAATGCTTGTCTCTTGTAAAAGTCCCAGAGAAGCCCTTGCAACTGTAGGGATGGTATTTAGCATCACTTAGAGCTAATTAGTGTCCCTTAGAATCAGGAACTTCCCCAACAATGTGATGTTAGAAGCTGACGATTAAGACAATTAAGTGTCTCTCGGCTTCTCTCTGCGCAGAGGCTGGGGAGCCTATTAACATTTCCAGGCGCTAATTGTCGGCAGCGTTGTGGGCTTTAACCCACTCCTGCTAGCAACGGAACAATCCCCTCGCGTCCCGTTTGCCTACTGAGCTTCTCCAAAGGCAGCAGCTGGCACGCAAAGTTGCTGCCTGCGCAGTGGGGGTGATTTACTGCGAATTTGCTCGTCATGATGGTGAGGGACGCATTAAGATCGCGCTAGGATTTATCGGGGCTGTAATGGGGCTGCCAGCATGTTTTCTAAACGAACAACTGCCGTTGCGTTAGAGACTGCAAATATAGGTTTGCTGTTTATTCTTTGTAGGAAAATAAAAGATGCCGAATGCCATACAAAATACCGGGCCAAAGAGAAGGGCCTAAGAATAGCAATCGTGGTGTGAAGGTTGCCCACATTTTAATGGATCTGAACAAGTCAACTTTAAACGTCAGTGGGAAAACATATTTTAGGCTAGTCATGGTTCACAGGCTGTGGCTTTCCACCTTCAAAAAGCCCAGGTTATCTAGACAGGAGCAATAATCTGACTGAAGGGTTCACCAAGAAGAACATTTGTGATATCATTCCTCAGCTGCTGCATTTTGCACACAATTAAATTTTAATTGTGAAGGAAAAAATCCCTAGCTATTTATTTACCATTCCTTCACTGCTGCACATTATGGGATAGAAGGAATGAGAAATTCAAGCACAGAGATGTCACAATCCTGTTTGAAAAATCCCTCTCTCCAGTGGTTTTTCAAAATATGGTAAACACCAAAGAAATGTATGTGTAACACACTCAACAAAGATGGGATGTTTGTCAATGTGTGCTTTGTGGACGAAGAGAAAAAGCTACTGAAAACTAAGTTTTATTTCTGCATCTTGGAATTTGAAAGTCTAGAACATGCTTCAAAATGTCTGTCAATTTCAGTAATATTTTCATTCTTCCCCTATTTATGTCATTTCTGGATCATGATATTAGTAGGCTAAAGTGTATTATCAAAGGGAAAAAACTTCCTAAACGTTTTGTAGAAAGAGAAATAGTCTTCCTATTTTTTCACTCTAGCTGTCAATTTGTTTACTTTATGTTGTTGGGGATATTTAACAGAATAATAGAATTTTTTTTTAATCTTTTCATTGCTTTTGTACAATTGGATTTGATTCATTGGGCTGTTAGTTTAAAGTTTTAAAGTATTTTATCAGCTACAAAATTAAGGCTTGGTGATAATTTTTAATAGCAATAGATAGCCTATTTTCCATTCAATTTGAAGCATTTGTTTACTAGTCTTTCCCAAGGATAAATCATCTCCAGGAGAGATGTTATGGTTCTGTGTTTTTCTACATAGAAACCACACATAGAAGTTGTACCTATGAGATACCACTGAGTTAAGTCTATATAATTTAGATACATTTGTATATAAAAGAGTGATTGATAGGCCCTGTGTGACATGAATTTAAGGTTCAAAATGTAAATTTATCTTTTGCATGAACATCATGAATTTTAGCACTTATATTTGAAAACATCTACACATAGGATGCAAAGTATGTTTCTGCAGGTGAGCTGATTCAAGTTAGACCAGCACTATTCACAAAAAATATTGGTTTAACAACGAAGGCAAAAAGAAACTGTTTATAGCCGTGGCAGTAAGATAGTACAAACAATAGTTTTTTTAATGTAGCTTGGAACTTAGTGGGAGTCGGTTGCTCAGCACTTCTTGGGTCAAGGTCAGAGCCTTGAGGGATTGGGCTTCAAGGCACTGATCCTCAAAGCTATTTGGGCTCCTCACTTATATTGAAATCATTTCAGGGGACGTGAAGACACTAGATACTCTGTGAGGATCTTCTCTCATAGTATTCTTCAGAGATTCATAATAGTACTAAAATATTTCAGGGTTGACTTTTTAGGACAGATTTGCAGAGGACTGACTGCCTCCTGCAGTGTGATAAGCAGAGATCTTAGAAATCTGTTTGCTATGGAAAAATGTGGAATTTGCGTTTTTACAGACAATCTTTAGTTTTACATTTTGTGAAAAACATAAGAACATATCCAGTAGAAGCCCCTGCCACTAGCACACCCACAGGAATATGGGGAATGGACACATGAGCCCCAGGTTGCGGGGCTTGGGTTGACAGCCCCTGGTGGCAGGGGTTCCACTGTCAGATTTAATTTAATGGAGGAAAAACAGGGATTTCTATGTGGTTTTTATCACTGAAACTAGGATTCGTCATGAGTACTCTCAAGTTCCTGTGACTGACTTTGCTGGGCGTGAGGTACTTAAAGCCTCCTGCAGGAATTGTTGAGCCTGAAGTGCTGAGCCTCTTTCAGGAGCTGTCCTTTATGACCACTATTTAGATGCACATTGTGAGTGGAGAAAAGTTGCATTCTTCTCTGTTTTTCCTGTTTGCACCTCTGAAAGCTTTCACTATTCTGAAAGTGCTAAATGACTCACTAAAAGAGATTAAAGTCAGAATCTTCCCCTCTGGCAATTTGATGTCTTTTACAAGAGAGATGACAAGCACACAAGGGGTAGATGTGAGTCCAAAGGTGGGAGTGGGGGAAATATTGAACAATAGGAGGCACTAACTCAAACAAGGAAACTGTACCTGTTGTCTTCCAAAAATACACTTCTGGAAATATGTAGTATAATCAGGACTTCCGCAATACACAGATCATCTTTGGTATCCCCGATCCTGGCAACATCAAAATGGGTCATGTTTTTATTAAGATGCAAATCTGCTGTATTTGAATGTATGTAATGCACAATGAGGCTTTTCTTGTGCACTACTTCTGAGTAGCAGCACTAATACTATATAGACTGAACGAAGCACTAGCAAATATACAGTACGGAACAGACTTTATAGGGTTTCTCTTCTTGATCTTCTGATTACATATCCAAGTCTTTTCATCCAGTTTTTAGTTAACAAACATAGAGCCCAACTGCACAATTGTTAAACACATGAGTAAGCATCCCCATACATTTAGTAGGATTAACTTGCATGAGTGAGGGTGGCAGAATCAGGACTACAAGAATATTACATCATTTTGTGTTTTCATAATATTTATGAGACAGTTTACAATCTTATTCCACACTCTTTGTCTCTTTAAAAATAATGCTCTTCAGTACTCCACTGCCATAGAGCAACCACAGGTGTTTGTTGCTATTGTCCAAAGTAATTCCTGCTAAGGGGGAATGGGAGGATGAGAAATTTAGATTCATTGGGTCATGATGATTGGTGATCCAGGGCTGCTCCTTCGCCTGATCTTGCATTACTTGCTCACCCACTGTGAAATGATTTCAGTGGGATTTCTGAGTAAACAAGAAATGTAGTGGTGGTCTCTGTCATAAATTCCAACAGTATATGAACTAGCATATAAACACACCAGGGGCAAATTCTTTTCTGATTTCAGACATGAAGACACCAAAAGCATCAAAAAAGGAAGATTTAACTGTACCTCACTTCCCCTTAAATTCATACATTTGTTATGCATTATTTGGTGGTAGAAAGTGAGTGTACAAATTACTCGTAAAGTTTACATAATATATTTGCACATTTATGCACGCTTCCATTTATGACCTTTTCTTGCCCATATTTGAGAAATAAATTATATACACCACTGGCCAAACCTGCCCCAAGGCCAACACAGGATTGCTATCATATAGCATTCTTCATCAAAGAATTCAAATTGTAAAGTTATAATGTACAGAAGGTGTAAAGGAGGGGAAATATGCCTGTTCAGGACCAAAAAAGGCAGACTAGAGTCTAATCTATTTATTCTACTGGGATATGCAATATTTAATGTGCACCTAGTATTCCTATCTAGAAAAACATTTAGAAGAAAGTAAAATAATTAATTCTATCTTCCAAAGCACTGAGTCAGCAACAAAGAACTACTTAGAAAGCTTTTATAGGAAAAGAATGTTTTGTATATGGGTACAATAGTTCTTTCATCAATGGCCTGAGAAGGCAAGTGGCGATGGCAAGATAGGCATGGATGTAAACTGAACAGTAAACTACACTGTTCAGTTTACATGGATGATTACTAGAAGAATTTAATAAAAATTTGTATCAAATTTAGTACAAGACATTCTTTAAAAAAAATAAAAAACATCAACCTGGCATGCTGTTGTTTAAAAGTAGCTTGAATACAAAATACACACACACAAAAAGGGGAATTCTTTATGTTAGTATGGTTCTTGATAAAATGAGCATCAAGCTTATTTTCTTCTAAAATCAATGACAGATACATTTTTCTTCTCAGTTGGTCTGGTCCAAAACTCACAAGTCAATTAAGAGGCTACTGTTGACTTCAGTGGGATTTGAATTATTTCATTAGGAGGTGATAAGCACACTAAACTCTTACAATTTCAATGGATGTTTAGATCATGCTGCATCTCTCATGATCAGACACAGCGTAAGAGCTTTGAAAGTTTGATTTCAGATATTCTTTGAAGTAAATGATGCTCTGTAGAAGAAACACTTAAAGATCAGAATCTCTTTTAATTAGTAACATCTACCTTTGTTGCCAAAGGTTGTCATCTACCTTTGTTGTTATTGCTAATGATCGAATTTTTGTATGTTGTTTATTGATCATTTCCATTCCTTTCATTTTAGTGTCTCATAAGACTTTACTTCTTGGGGGTGAGAGAGAAGGGGGTTGGTTTCAAGTTTCAAAAGTTTGTGTATAAAAGTGCACTCACACTTTTGCACAGCCACTGCCTTCAGTGGGCTTTGGATAAGCCCTGGAAAGATTTTCCTAACATCTTCAAAAGAGGAGAATAACCCTGCACTCATAATCTATCTCCACAGGAAAAGTATGATTTCATAGATATACTCTGTAGTATTATTAGTGATTAATTATTTACCAGTTGTATATAAATCTGAATACCAAATCTGAGTATCCGAGATTCAATTTTTTGTCTTGTTGTCAGTGCTCATGTGAAGAAGATGGGCAGCACGTAGATTCTTTTGGCTCAGTCCTCCTATTGGAGACAGTGGAATTTCTGCCACTGATGTCAATGGAAGCAAAATCAAATCCGTACTAGTCTTTCAGTAAGCAAAGTAACTGTAACATGGATGTGGTAGGCCCAGTAAAACGTGACAGTGTAAGTCTGGCTACCACACCACCAGAGTCTCCCAAAAATTGCTTCTGATGGGCTGACTTGAAAGCTAGACCTTTTAGATTTTTTTCTTAAGTCAAGTCTTCAGTAATGCAGCTGAGACCTGGGCCCCATGATATGTACGAACACATTATAAGAGACAGTCCATAACCCAAAGAGTTTGCAGTCTGAATAGAAAAGATAGACAAATGGTGAAAAGAGAAACAATGGAAGAAAGGTAAAGCGTCTTGCCCAGGGTGACACAATGGGTCAGTGGCAAAGGCATGAATAGAATTCAAGTCTTCTAGCTCCTAATCAAGCAACCTACATGCTAGACAGCACTGCCTCTCCTACATTACATTCAGATATCTCAGATCAGTAATGGAATCCTTGGTTGATCTTGTGCTAGAAGAATGTGCATATTGTCTTACAACAATTATCCCAAATTACTGGACTTGAAGACAGTATCCTAAATATTATTTGTGGTTAAACTGGTTCCTCAAGTGATTGATTTGTTTGATTGAACATCAAAAAAGTATTTAGAAGAATAAATAATAAAATGGTAGGTACATTTAGTGCTCAGATGAATCCTGACATATTTTGACTATACAGCATGTGATAAAAGTTGATAAGTATTTGACTAATCAGCATGTCATGAGAGTTCATGTGCTGAGTTGCTATTGAAATTAAGTGGGGATTTTGCTTATAGAACGCTTGCAGGTCTGAGATCCCAATAACAGTATATGGAATTATCATTATATGTTAATCCACATACAGTATTTTCTGTTACACTGTACTTCACTGAATTTCTTAAAATACTCTCTCTAGTTATTTTAACATATTTTATTATTCTATCTTGAAATCTATCAGTATTGCAGTTCTGTTTCATTTACAATTTGTAAAAAAACTAGGCAGACCTATTTAACATTTCAATATACATAAAGAAATTTATTGTGAGAAGTTCTTTCTTCTTGGGGAATTAATTTTATGAAGTTTATTCAGTTATGTTATGAATCCTTTATCAAAGGATTCAAACTCAAAGTTGTGACTCTGAAATTTCAAACTGAAGTCAGCTGTTCATCTATAAATATGCAGTAATTGTAATAAAACAAAGGTCACTGTAGAATTCAACTGAGCTTTATTTGTATTCTCAGTTAAAAGGAAATATAAAATGCTCTTTAGGATAGACAAAGTTGTATGTGATTATAGTACAAGTTTACAAATTTTGCATAACGGGTTTATGAATATTTCAATATCTGAACCCTTTTTATTTCTAGTTAAGTCCCATGGAGGAAGACAATAGGATTTTTCAGGGTTGTACCCAGTTTTGTTAATCTGTCTGAGGAGATATAATGAAATTCATGTGAAATTAATAATATATCTCTGATGGATTAAACTTCATTAGAATTAATGAAAACAGTTTACAATAAAAAATAATAATAAGGTTGGTGTTGGTGCTTTATTTTGAGGTCAATTTTACAGTCCTTACTCAAGAGAGATTCCCACTGCTGTCAGCAGGAATTTTGCCTGAATAAGGACATATTTATTACAATAGTGCCTAAGGACCAGCCAGGGATCCCATCATGCCAACCACTGCACAAACACAGAGTACTAGATAGTCAGAGCCCTAAAGAGCTTACAATCTGAACAGACCAGGCAAAAATAGCATGGGGTAAGAGGCAAATTTCACAAACAGAATGAACAATGTGACAGCAACAAAGGGCATGTTAGCTCCATGTTTTTTTTTCTTTTAGAGTGGTGGGCTTAGCTAGGAAGGAATAAGATAAATGGACAGAAAAGGCACCACGCTATCACCCCTTAATGTGACAAAGCCTTGTCTTTGCCTGGTAGGGGTCACCCACATGCCCAGGCACTCTATTTTCAGCCCATGCAGGTTTCACTGTCCCTCTCCAGGTTGACGATAGGCACACCCACACCCAAGCCCTCCACATGTTTCCATGGTTTGTCTAGCCTCTGTTCCACTAGACACTCAATGTACTCCCAGATCCTCTACTCCCAAGGAAACAGTACATTGCAGTTGACCAGTTACACTGTGGAATGCAGCTCCACTCAACACTTAGATTTGTTTATAGTAAAAACAAGAGGAAAATTTATTTAAAAAATAACAGAGACTTGAGAAAAAGCAAGTAGAATTAATGGAAACAAGTGGTTATGTATAAAATAAAATCATAACGCTTTCTAGAGCCTAAACAACATTAACAAGATATTGTCATGTCATATAAAGTAAAGAAGTTCACCCAAATTCCTTCCAACATATTACAGTCAGGCTGGGGTTTGATCTTCAGTTAAAAAGTGATCCACCCTGTCCTTTTAACTCCTCAGTGGAAAGATCCAGAGTTTTTCTTTGTTTTTAGTTATAGTCCAAAAAGCCATTGTCTGCACTTGAAAACAGAGTAACCTCCACTGCTTGTGCTTTCTTATCTAGAACCCCACTAGAGACTTTGCAATCACTTGATTAGCATTTTGTTCAGACTGTAATTGGGTGCCCATTGTGAACCATACAATACTCAATTTACATGTAGAAAGATATATATCTCGTCTGTTTTCCAACTTTTTGGTGACCAGTCTCAACTCACAGACTTTAAGATCATAATTTTCAGTGCATATATACATAACCCCTTACATATTATCCATCCATACGTTTCACAATGATCATGAGGACCAGTGTGACACAAGTTTTCAGAAGATAGCTTACATGACACTCTTTAGAAAACTAGTATGTAGATATCAGATCCAGGGTGATCCCTGTAACTCCCCTTCCCCCAATGCACCCCTGTGACCTCTGCCAGTTGGCACCAAGCAGGACCAGATTTAGGAGCAGGCAATGCAGGTGAGCACCTGGGGTGCCGGGTTTGGGGGAGGGGCTGGGCTCTGGTGCTGTTTTTGTTGTTAGCAACAAAAGAAAAATAGAATGGTTGTAGTAAAATGTTTCAGTTATTCCATAGGTGGATTAATTTCTCACTAACCTCCTAGAATGTTCTAGACCTTTATAGAACTTTGTGGAACCTTCCAGCCTTTTTAAAAATGACATTTTCCTCAAGGCTCCTAGAGTGTTGTCAGCCAGGCTCTCATGGGTAGAGAAGGGGCAGGGCATCGCCAGTCAGTCAGTGAAATATACGAATGAACTGAAGTGACATGAGAACCCAGCTGCGATATTGTGAACTTTGTTTTATTGGGTAATTGTGTTTTAAGATTTGAAGAGTGTAAGTAGCAACTAATAAAAGACATATTTAATGTGATGCCAGAGATATTTATCAAACCCCTATCTACGCAACAATATAAAAGAAATATTTCTTTTGCCATGCTTAACACATAATATCATGAAATGGGCTACAAATGCGATAAAAAATAAGGTATTCAAAAGGTTAACAAATGGAGTGGGGAGAAGTCCAGAAGACGCTCCTCACCTGGGGTACCATTTGGTCTAGGGTCAACACTGGCATTTAGAGGTTCCTAGGTCACAAGAAGATATTGAAGGGAACTGGGGGAAGACAAAGGGAAAGAATCAGAGGGACAGGAGAGAAGAGAGGAAAAAGTGGTGGGTTTGGAGTGAAGCTTGTCTGAAGAGACTATGAGAGGAGAAAAGTAAGCATGGGAGCAAACAGACAATCAACACAGGGCAGAGAAAGTCCAGTCAAAACTGTAGAAAGTTCTCTAAATCTCCAAAGGCCCTTCCTTCAGCATCTTTTGCAACTATTCCTACCAGTTGGAATCTCTGGTTAATTCCTCTCTATAACTTTTCCCCAAGGCCATATGAGAAAGAGGCACCACTTGGGGCCTACTTTCCACAGAGAGAGTATGGGAGTTTCCCCTTCACAATTCTGGATCCAGGTGCTGCTGGATCCCATTTTACTCCCTTCCCACCAGTGCAGCAATTCCTACTTTGGCTACTTCTACCAGCTGGAGTCTTATAAAGCAGATATGATACAATGCAGAGAATCCCTCTGTCAGGAGTACCTGACTTCATAGTTCCTATTAAACTTGCCCAAAATGCCCTCTTAGAGGAACTTTTTTCCCAGCATTCCTTTCTGGATCTTACCTTATATATTCAGCAAAGCTGCTGCAGTCTTGAAGTAGCCATTTTGTGACTGATTGCTATGTGGTGTATTTTCCTCTCGTCTATCAGGTAGGTACTCTTTAACTTCTATTATGTCTTCCCCTGGTGTCTCCTTTCTTGTTCTTGAAAAGATGAAACATAATTTAAACAAAAACAGTTGTTCTAGTGTTTGTTTATTTAAAATTTTTATGTTAATGGACAGTGCAGAATGTTGCAAAGCAAATCACATAAATGCTACCATAACTATTTCTTTAACAGTCTTCTATACATATGCAATGAAAGCTCAGGAACTGGCCATTTTCACTTAATTACAAAGACAAAATTACAGAGTTAAGTTGAGTCAGTAGTGCTCAGTTTAATGACAGCTTTCAACTTATTATAAAAATCTCTTTGCTAGGGCAAAAAAAAATCATAGGATATCAACTTTGAGCACTATTTGGATTTTTCATGGTGGTTTGATGAAAAAAATGAATTCATACTGAGAAAGGCTAATAAGAATTTTTAAAATTACCCCTTGGTAATTTTTCACTGGATTGTCTCACTTTTTTTCCTCTAAGAAATCTAAACCACGCTGGGATTTATTCTTTGTCCATATTATTGCTCCTGATGTACTGATTGCTCAACTATCAGTTACCCAAGGATAGTGATTGTTTATAGAGCATTTTATAACTTTTTAGCTATAGCTGAAAATTTGTGCAATAAACGAACCCTGATGAATTTGACAACAATTTTTTTTGTAAGACTACCTCATTTCTGGCTTGGGGGAGAGAACTGAGAGACATTTTTTTCACCAACTACCTCTGTAGCCTAGAAGAATGTTCTCTACAGTAAGAACTAGGAGGATAGGAGTTCAAATCTCCTCTCTTCTATTTGTTGTGTAAATTATTAGTGACTTATGCTCTGAGTTCCAACCTAGAAAGCAGTCAGAGAAAAGCTTTGGAACACTCTTCCACTCCAGTTTTTGAAGAAATTAGCAGTTAGTGAGCTGCAGTGGGTATGACTGCCTTCAAAGACTAAACCAGTTTTGGTTAGCCTGTCTCTAACCAAAACTATTATGAACCACACTTCCCTCTCACAGCCTCGGATAGAATCCAGGATTCCTGAGCACCAGTGTTCTACTACTGACTAATAGTTTTGTTAACCCCCTGTAAAGTGTGATAGGCCTCCCGCTGTGGGTGGTTCACAAAACCACTAACAATAACTCCTTTAGCTCAAATAAGAAGCAAGCTATGCTGTGAAGTTCTAGGGGTTTCAGTCCTGCTTCTGATTGATGTGGGGGATCATGTGATTCACATAATGAGAAGATCCCTTTCTAATATATTTGTACTTTAAAAACCATGATGAGCTGTAACTCATCAAACCCTACTGTCCTACAGGATATTCTGGAGTGGGTCTCTCTCTTTTGAAATTGGTTCACTTTGTATATGTGATTAGTCACTGGAATGGGGACTGGAATTTAGATCTTCCATACTGCAGGTTTGTACCTTGGGCTTAAACAAAGAGTCATCATCACTCTTTGTCTGTCCCAATGACTATTGAATTATTTATAGCCAGCAGAACAATTTCGGCACAGGAGTTTGAGAGAGCCGTACCCTGGAATAGCCTATAACCCACTGGTTTGGGACTGCTTGTTTGTGAGAAGTGGGTTAAAATTCCTGCTCTGAATCAGGCAAAAGTGGGATTTGAACCTTGTTCTCCTGTATCCTGACCACTGGGCTAAAGGTTATAAGGGGAACAGCACCATCACCATGTCTAGCAAGAGAGGGCTTAGGCACCTAGCTTAATGGGAGGGTTCACAGCTGTGAATCCTGAGTGGAGATAGATGCTTCCCTCTGGCCCAAACTTAGACATCTAAATTACTTTGAGGGGTAGGGCTTAGGTCACATCCCTCTCTCTGTCATTTCTTATTGGCTAGCTTATGTAGCACCGCAATCAGCATGCTGTTTTTTTGTGGATCCCATTCTTAGGCACTTAACACTTTCAATGCATTGTATAGGCTGCCTGAGCACCTAACTCAGGGGGTGCCTAAAGTTAGGCATCGCAATACTGAGGCTTAAGTCCTCTTTGTAGATCTAGTCCTAAGTCTCTCCGTGCCTCAGTTCCCCATCTAAGAAATCAAGATAATAGGATTTCCTTGCCTCACAGGGATAGTGTGAGGATAAATATATTAAAGGTTGTGAGGTCTCAAATACTACAGTTATGGGCAGCATAGAAGCACCATAGATAGACAGGTTATGTCAACACTGCTGAAAGTGGAGGTTTCTCAAAGTTTTAATAGTGAACTCAGAAGCTTTAAGGCAGAAAAGCTGCCCAAATGCATGGGATGTGTGACAGACAAATGTGCTGATCTCTTGCTATAATTGACATGAAGGCATATGAGGGTACTGTTAAGGTTTTGTGATCATGTGCAAGTTTGATGAAGTTGGAGTATGTATTGCTTTTGGGTATCTCCTGGAGATTAAAGTGAAAGCATTATGTAGTGTGTTATCAGCAGAGTTAGAGGCAACATGTAGGTGGAAAGGAATGTACAAATCTTTGCCCTAATTTCTTATTTCTATGCCTTTAAGGTTTTGAGTGGATGCAATGTGTCCTGATGAAACCTTAACTGTAACTAAACACAGTTGTTTGTGGTGTGTTGATTTTTGTTGTTTTTGCTAAATTAGTACATATAGTGTCCTCAAAATACAGCAGTTCCCCTCATTAAATGGGCTGGTGGGCAGGGGAATCAGAGCATGCCAGTATGTAGCATTTAAAGACTTTTCTTCAAATGGTACTAAGGCCCAGGTCTTGCAACCACCTGCAGACATGTGGACCTTTCCTTACATAAGTAATCTCATTGAAATCAATAGGATTCTTCATATAAGTAATTTTACTTTTAGGTATGTTAGCAGAATCAGGCCGTAAAATATGACATTCAACCACTCTATATTAAAAGAATGTTCTAACATTACTTGTCTATATTGAACAATCTTATTCTTTATTAATAGTAAAGCATTATAAATGCAGTAAACCAAACTATTTTGTGTGTGTTTTGTGTGGCTGAAGTTATCTGGGAAGGCAACACAAATTAAAGGAAATTATGAACACTGTTCAATGTTAACTAATGAGACATTTGCTCAAGATTCCCTTTAGGAATGATCATGGTCAGTTTACCAGAGAGGAATAATTTTGAAAAAAAATTGTCTTACCCTCAATATCTCTCTCATATTGTGCAGAGTGGTAAACCTACATTTATGTTTCCAGATTTTAGATATACTGTAGCAGTCACTGATAATTAGTTCTCTGTTTTTCTGCAGGATGAGAGGTGTCAATGATTTTTGAACAAACTGGTTTAGTTCTTTTCAATATAGGTTGCAATCTTATGATAAATACAGCTGAAACTTTGGGTACTTTACTATATATGTCTTGTCCAATCTTACAGTTTTATAATTTCCTCTCCCCTTCTTATATCTCCCCTCACCTATTCATTGAATATCCAATTCTTCTTTCCCTCCTTGCCTCAGAGGTGTTTTCATACGCTGCTTGTAACTAAAGTCTACACTGACTTTTCAAATCAGTTCAGTTTTACAGATCTATTTCTGTTCTCAAGGGCTAAGAACTGTGTAGAATTAATCAACAAGAGTGGCACCTATTGCCTCCACTATCCTTTTACTCTCTTGAACATGTCTAAGAGTCTTTGTGGCATTTAAGACAGAGTTTCAGGATTCTGAAAGTGTATGTAATTTTACTAGATAAAGAAAAAATATAATGCCTCAAATCAGTTTATTGATTTACACTTGACTAATTCATCACAATATGTCAATCTGGATAAAAATTGAGTCATTCCAGTAGTGGTTGTATGGTTTCTGGATATGATTGCGTGTATTGCTGGAGAAATGGGTGTTTAACGGTTCTTGGTCTTTTTCTGAACTTGATTTTACATTAAAATGAAATTTCCTTTTCCCATATATTTTGAGTAGATGACGTTGTTTTGCAAATATATTTGTGTGAGAAGTGGACAGATGGGCATTGGAGGCTGGCATTATTTGCAGAGCAGTGGGAATGACTCCTTAAGATTCATATGAAAGAATAAGGCAGGGATCAATTGTGCAGACACTATTTATTATTTGGCGTATGCGGTCTGGTCAAGCCAAACCAAAGCACTATTACCAGCAATGTTCAAGGCATGATGACCTTCAGGAAGTTGAATCCTTTTGCAGTCCTCTACTTTAATAACTTTAAGGGCTTTAATAACTCCATCATAGGTTAGAGGTTTATTACAGGAGTGCATGGGTGAGAGATTATGGCCTGCATTCTTGCAGGAGGTCAGACTAGATGATCATATTGGTTCCTTCTGACCTTAGAGTCAATGAATCTGTGTCATGGTTTGTGCCTACCCACATTGACACAGTAGACTATCTCTAAAATGCCACCAAAATTCCACTGCAGCACAAATTCCATGTCTGGTACGAAACCAGTTCCAAAGGCCCCATTGTCTTTGCAGTAAATCACACTTGGGTTGACAATTAGTGGGGTCCACAGCAAGATGATTATTTGTCACTTTCTCTACAGTCCACAAAGCTCACCACATGTCCTCTAACGCAAATCCCTCACCTGATAAATTTATTCGCAATGGCTGCTGTGAGGGCAGGCAACTATGTGAAGGCACTTAACAGTGTCGACTGGGTGCTTGTATTTAATGCAGTGGAATCAGAGAGTTTAAGGTCAGAAGAGGCCACCAGATCATCACCTCTTGTATATCACAGGCCACCAACACCTGCATACTAAACCCAACATCCTAAATTAGACCAGAATCATAGAATATTAGAGTTGGAAGGGACCTCAGGAGGTCATCTAGTCCAACTCCCTGCTCAAAGCAGGGCTATCCTCAGCTAAACCATCCTGGCAAGGGTTTTGTCAAGCCTCATCTTAAAAAGCTCTAAATGTTGCAGCCCACAGGAGACGGGACCATTATGTGCCAGAGGCAGAGCATAGTAGGGACCAAGCTGCACCAGTACCTGAGGCCTTTGCAATGCAGGGAAATGATTGAGATATACCCTAGTTGATTCTGGCAAGAGACCTGTTCCCACACCCTGCAGAGGAAGGGAAAACCCTCCCATAGTCACTGCTACTCAGTAGAGGAAGGTGCCGCTCATAAAGGGTGTGTGTGTGTGTGTGTGTGTGTGTGTGTGTGTGTGTGTGTGTGTG
>ML675604.1:80829762-80863281 GCA_007922155.1 Mesoclemmys tuberculata | reverse complement strand
GTGTGTGTGTGTGTGTGTGTGTGTGTGTGTGTGTGTGTGTGTGTGTGAGAGAGAGGGAGAGAGGTTGGGGGAAGGGGGAAATTATCAGATCAGTGAATCATAAAGAATATGTTAGCAGCAGGATGTACTTAAGCAGAAAGAGATGGGTATCAGAAAAGCTAGTGCATGTAATAGAAAAGTTATGATGCTCTATTAAAAACTATTCAGAAATATGGGATGTATAGACCCATACTGTAACAGCCAAGGAGTGATTAATGGATATATCAATTACTTCTCCAGTTGCAACTAAATGGATAATTAACAACAGCTGTGATAAAAAGTGGGGGGAGGTGAGTTGGGACATAGAAAGGCTGAGAGTTACCTGAGGAAGTACCTCAGCAGCCTGAGAGGAAGCTGCATGAGGAGATGGAGCTTCAAGGAGAAAAGAGTAGAGTGTATAGTTTTGTGAAAGATGTGTGCAAACAGACAAATGTAGAACAGCCTGGGGGAGCAGTGAGAGGCTTTCAGGGGATCCTGTGTTGGAACCAGAGGAGATGGTGGGCATGGGTTCCTTGACAGCCCCCTTATTCCCTAGGTGGGGAGGTATAAGCCTTGCCCATAAAGGGATAGGGACTCCTGAGTCCAGACTGGGGCTGAAGATTTTTATTTGGATTTTGTGTTAGCTTCAAACCTTCTAGGCTAAGTGCGATGAGATTAAGCAACCTGGCTCGAGGGCTGAATCACAAAGAGGGACAGACTACTGGGTGGCCTGAGTTGCCATCTGCTGGAGGCGACAAAGACAGAGGGATGGGGGGCTGAATTTTCTACAGGCATATATATGTTCAGATGTGGAAGTTAAGTAAGTATTTGTTTCTTATCTTAAAGAAATATCCTAAAATAATACCGTAGTGCAGCAACTAGTGATTAAAGTTTTATCAGTATGTACGTTATCAGCTCTGTTCTCCATTGGGTTTATAATTTGGCTGTAAAGTTTTACTCCAAACTGAAACTTGATTTAGAAGATCTCAGCCTAGGAGCAGTATTTTGCATGAAATTTAATTAAAGTTGGTACACTTTTTTTTATTAAAAAGGGACAATTTGTTTTGGTGACTTACTTGCTGTTTTTTATCATCTGGCTAAGAGGGATTTTTAAATGAAGAAGTTACATTTTACAGGCACATAAGGGAATTAAGTGGATGAGCTGTGGGTAGAAAGTAGAAGTTAGACCCACACAAACAAATGATGTGATACAAACCATTGGTTTATAAACATCATTACTCAGTACAGTCACAACGTCACATGATGAGGGTATTATTCCAGCTCTTATTATTCATAGCCATATAGGATCTGGGCAGTTGGTAAAGGGGAACGCCTGTGAATCATCAGTGATTCTTTAAGCTAATAAAGGAGAATTGCTAAGGCGTTCTGAGGAGAGGTCCATCTGGGCCTTATTTATTGGAAGGATAATTGACACAATGTGAGATCCAGAGAAAAATATTGGGACTCGGGGTATCTGTGAAGATGGTTTAACATTAGGTAAACAAGGAGAATTAAATTTTTTTTAAAGTTTCTATAATGGATGTAATGAAATCTCTCTGAAAAAAACAAATAATTTATGGGCAGTGTCACACTGTGTGCCAAATCTTACTTTACTTTTCAGAAGCCTGTGTTGTGAGGTGAAACAGAGGCTGTCCAGCATATCCAATTAATCAGAAATCCTGCCATCAGAGGACAGGATTTCCCCAGGCATACTGGCAAAAATGCCATTGGTATTTTTTTGCTGTTGGTAACAATGCTGGTAAAGCAGTATTAAGATTATGGCTGAATACTATATATATGCATACTAACTTGGGGGATAGCCAGGTACTTTGCCACTGGTAAGGCTGTCCCCCCCTCATGTTCTGGAGTGCATACCAGCAGATTTGTGGACTATAAATCATAGCACTCATATGGAAGTACTGAAGCTATGCTGCCTGACCGCTGCTCATGTAAAGCTGTCTGGGGGCCTGGAGGTGAGAGCTCTCTACCCCCTTTTGCTCCTTTTGTGCATCAGAAACCTCATAATGCGTTTGGATTGATTATGCAGTGAATTGGTTCCCTTCTTCCAAGCTTCTGAGAATTGGGGTTCTCAGTTTCTTATTATGTTGGTTAAAATTCTACCAGGTTGTGTTGCTAAAAAGTAGAAACATTACATGACACAGGCTCCTTGCATATGATCAGGATCTCTTTCTTCCCCAGTCCACTGCCACACACCTAATGATTCAAGGGAAAAATATTTTGAAAAACTTTGATTTTTTATTCACTGAAGGTGAAATGTAATTGCCTGCCACCCCGCATAAATCGTGTGCTTTGTGCAGTGCATCACATTGGGGCAGGAATACAGAATCCACATTCAAATTCCTTTTGCATCTGTTATTGTAGCCCATGGGCTGGACCAGGGGCTCTGACTCCTCTGCACCTCTTATCTTGGGTTTATGGTCAGAGAATTGGTGTAACCAAGAATTCTGTAGCCACTTCTCATCATTCATGGTGGCTTCTGTTGCTGGTCCAATGGTTTCCAAGCCAACCACACATGTAGAAAGTATAAAAGGATCTTTTGAAAGTCACTAGAAGGCTTTCATAGTACACACAACTGGATTTTATATGAGAAGAGGATATAGATATATGCAAATAAAGATGGACTTGCACACTTTGCTTTTCTATGAGCTCATTCACATTCACAAACTTTGCTAGATTAGGTCCTTTTAAAGACAAGATACTTACAAGACATATTTCATTGTAAAGTACAAAGGTTTATCATTTCAGGATTTAGGGCTCAATCCTGCAAGGTCCCAAATGCCTCTTATGATATTCTGAATTCATCGTAGTCTATGAGAGTTGAGGGAGCTTGACATTTCATGCAGAACGCGCGCTGTGATGGTGAAGTTAAAGGTGCAACACTGTGCAGGCTTATAATGTCACTCCAGTAACTAATACTTTTAAGGAAATTAAATAGCTATACTGCATTAGTGTTTTCACAAGACCCTGGACTTGGTGTTTGATTTGCAAAATGGAGAAAGAAATGTTGAGAAGATAAAACCAATTAAAGGGCAACAATATAATTTACATTTACTGAAAATCTAGAAACTTTAGCAGTATTTGCCTTTGTAATAGTCGAGCGTAGTAAATAAGCAGCTACCAATCAAATTATTATAAAGCTGTTGGCCAAACCTTGCTTGCTTTAGTGATACAAGTAAGTTCCATTGACTTCAGTAGGACTTGAATGAGTAAGGTGGGCAAGATTTTGTACCATTACGCCTGTGCTATTGAATCTTGGTGGTGGCATATATATATATATAAAAGAGTAGTTACTTGAACTACACTGTTGTAACTTACACAGTAACAGGAAATTCTCAGTAAAAATGCAGCCTATTATGTAGCAGGCACATTCATTCTCACCGATATTCTCTCTCTCTATAATAGATATGGTTGAAATGCCATGCAGACTTGCACAAAAAAGATGAATTTAGATCTCTAACTTCATCAGGATATCATATTAATCAGCACAGCATTGTCACTGTTATCTTTTTACTAATACATTTACAGTACATAACACACTGAAGTCAATTATGTTTGAATTGGCTGTGTCATATCAAATGTCACAATACCACTAGCTAAGGTGTTTCAGGAGACTTAAAATAAAATTAAATGTAAACAAGTCTAAAAATCTTTTCTTTTATTAATAAAAAATAGGGCTGTCAAGTGATTTAAAAATCAGTCATGATTAATTGTGCTGTTAACAATAACATTCCATTTATTTAAATATTTTTGGATGTTCTTAAACCTTGGATTGAGTTTTGTAGCTATCTTTAGAAATCTCACATTGATATCTTCTTTGCGTTTTGTCAGATCTGCACTGAAAGTGTTCTTAAATGAAACAAAATGTGCTGGGTCATCATCCGAGACTGTCATAACACGAAACATATGGTAGAGTGCAGGTAAAACCACAGAGCAGAAGATATACAATTCTCACCCAAGGAGTTCCATCACAAAATGAATTAATGCATTCTTTTTTTAACAAGCGCCATCAGCATGGAAGCATGTCCTCTGGGAATGGTGGCCGAAGTATTAAGGAACATATAAATGTTTAGTATATCTGTCACATAAAAACTTTGTGGTACTGACTACAACAGTGTCATGTGAATGCCGGTTCTCACTTACAGGTGACTTTGTAAATAAGAAGTAGGCAGCATTATCTCCCATAAATGTAAACAAACTTGTTTGTCTTAATGATTGGCTGAACAAGAAGTAGGACTGAGTGGACTAGTAGGATTGAAAGGTTTACATTGTTTTGTTTCTGAGTGCAGTTATGTAACAAATTCTACATTTGTAAGAGGCACTTTCATGATAAAGAGACTGCACTACAGTACTTGTATGAGGTGAATTGAAAAATACTGTTTCTTTTGTTTATCTTTTTTACAAATATCAGTAATAAAACTAATATAAATGATATTTATGCAATATTAGTAATAAATATTATAGAGAGCACTGTACACTTTTTATTCTGTGTTGTAATTGAAATAAATATATTTGAAAAAGTAGAAAAACATCCAAAAATATTTTTAATAAATTTAAATTGGTATTCAATTATTGTTATCAGTGCAATTAAAACTGCGATTAATCATGATTAATATTTTTAGTTGTGCTAACTCAAAACAAATTATCACTTGGTTAATTGTGATTAATTGACAGCCCAAATAAAAATCTATAAAGGGAATGTTTAAAAAAAAATCTGAAGGAGAACAAATTGAAGTGTTTTAATTAAAAAAATAATTTATTCTTAATTCTCTGTAATCAAATATAAACAGAAAAAATTCCAAATAAATCTAAATACAGACCACTACAGACTTTCTTTTTGTAGATATGTTATTAGAAACCTTTGATGTGAGTGTCTTTTACCTCACAAGTAACACTGATCCTTTCTAGCACAATGTATTGTATTAACAAAGAATTGTTTATGCAATTTTTAAAGGATTGATTCTATTTGCTTTCAAGATTATAGAACATTAAATATTGCTAGGAAGAAGTAATGAATGTGGACTGGTGGTCACCTCTCTGCTAAAGCAGAAGGACTGATGACCTTTTCAGGACAGAGTGCTAAATGTTTTTGGTTTTGACTGGCAGTGCTTTTTGGAAACCCATTCAGCCTATATGCTGTCTTTATTATATTTTGTTTATTTTCATTTATAGTATTACCTGCTTAGTTTACATATCTCAATATTTATTACATCTGTTACTTCATGTATTCACGAAAATACTAAATTCATGCTTTATGTAATTCCACTGACTGCAGTGGCATTCATGGATGTTTGTCCTAGTAATGTAGTTAACAGAATTCCATAGGAATGTAATAGCATGAATTTCAAACTTTGTTTATTGCCAAGTTATAAGTAAATGTCATCCTCAAGAATTTGTGTAATATCTTAAGGCTAAAATCTACATTCAAGAATGATTTGTGCAGGGGGATCTTCCTAATTGCTGATTGCTTTATGTAAGAGGGCACTAGAAATTATTCAGAACCTTTCTGTCTACCATGTAGTTCTGAGTTGCAGTCTAGGCTTTTGGACATAGGGAGTGTTTTGAGAACCCAATCATTTGAGTACTTCAATATTCAGCCAATAGTTAAACCCATAATTGGAGCTCTGTTTAAGTGTGTATATTTCAAGCAGCTTGTTCTTAGTTATTCTTAGGGTTCTTAGTTATTCTTTAACCTGCTTTAGGATACACTATCCTAGCTAGAATTAAAATGGTCTATAGCACATTGATTTTGCTGGAAGACCAGGCTCATTTAACAGTTGATCTGGAAAATTGTTACATACTGGATTTTCCTAGACAAAGATTTCAAAAATGGTATGTATATATCAAGCATAGGGGTGGATCTCATAACTGTCTCGTGATTAAAAAAAGCTTCCATTAAGTCATGGTCGCCATTACCAAGAGGTTTGCTTTTAAAAGAAAGCAGTTTCTGCAATGTTATCTCATTCTCATAAGTGAAAAGCATTTTGCATGTTTTTTTTTTTTTTGCCGCCTGTGATATGTCACTCAGGCTGTGCCATTCCTATGGTAGTTTCTGGCACTGAGAGACAAGAAAATAAATCACTATTGAATATTATTTTTGGAATGGAAAAGAAGAGGTAACCAAACAATAATATTCAGAGTCAGTTAAGGCTTACAGGAAAAAGGTAAGTCCCACCAACCCCCCCCAAAAAAATGCTAGCTAAGAGTTTTCATAATAACATCTAAAGGAAAAATAAAATTGTAGAAATGGATGGGGGATGAAATTAATGACTAAACATGACTAAAAAATTAAACTCCATTTTGAAATTTAGAAAAATAAAAACAATTAAGAAGAAAGCAATTCGAATAATTAAGAATTAAGCAAGACTGTTTGATCAAGAGGAAATAAGGGAATACTTTGAAAATTTGAACATATACATATCAAATGGTCCTGATGATATGCACCCTAGGTATTAAGAGAAGTGCCTAACATAAGAACTGTACCACTAATAATGCAGTTTGTGAGAAACATATATAACTTGGTGAAACTGGAAAACTACGGAAAAGCAAAAGTAGTGCAATTTTTTAACAAAGGAAGGAATAGTGAGTTTTACAATTACTGTTCCATGATCCTAATTTCTAAAACTAATAACATTATGGAAAAGTATTGAGAGAATATTAGTATTTCTGAGAAAAACAAAACTATTTAATAGTCAGCCTTGGCTTCTCAATTCAAAAATTTATTCTGAAACAATAAATATTGCCTGACAAACTTGACTGCCTTCTTTTTATGGGAAGTACAAAATGAATAGATGAAGTGAATTCAGTAAATGTCTATCTGGATTTTAGCGAATCTTTTATTAAGGTGTCCCATAAAATCTTGCTTTAAAATTTATTTCAAATTATCTGGGATTGGAACCCTATCAAAAAGACACTAAGGAAAGGGCAAAGGTACTGAATTCTAGGACCATGCAGAAATTGGTTTCTGGTTTGGTTTTACATCTTTAATAATGATCTAGAAAAGAAAATAATCTGCTTCTTAATGAAACTCAGAGCTGATAATGTACAAAGCATTGAGAGAGAGAGATAATACAAAAGGACTTAGAAAGATTAGAAATATGAGCAGAAAATAAAATGAGAATCCACTTGGAAGAATGTTAGGTAATACATTTTTGAGAAATAATATGAAATACAATAGGAGGAAGAAACCTGGAAAATGGTAGTAATGAATGACATCCATGTATCTGGTGCAGCCATACCTGGAAGACTGTTTAGTTTTGTGCAACTTATTGCTAATAATATATTGATGAATAAAGGGAGTTCAGAGTAGAGCAACCAAAATAAAGAGGACATTAAAGTTGGGTGACCAGATGTCCTGATTTTATAGGGACAGTCCTGATATTCAAGGCTTTGTCCTATATAGGTACCTATTACCCCTCAACCCCAACTTGATTTTTCACACTTGCTACTGGTCACCCTAAAGTGAATGATTTACTTTTAATGAAAGATTAAAAGTTATGGCAGGGAGGGGCTGAGTGGAGTTTGCCTAAATAGTAAATCCAGAAATATTTTAAGGATATTGGGATGGAGAGGAATTATCTACCATGGCTCAAAGGGGTAGATCTAGGTGTAAAGAAATAAAAAAATATAAAAATGTAGGCTGAAAGTCTGGAAAAACTTCCTGACAGTAAGATCTATCAGGTTGTGGTTTAGTTGCCTCAGGAAATGGTAGAAGCCACATCACTAGGTCCATCTATTATTAATTATCTGTATTGTGCCAGCAGTAGGCTAAATACTTAAGAAAGGACAGTAGAAAGAAAAGGACCATACCTTGTAGAGTTTACTCTGTGGGTGTGTGGGGAGCTATGGAAACTGAAAAAGGCAGTGGTGAAATGTAGCATGCTGTTTTCAAGGATTTTTAAAATAAAGTAGTAAAGATATTCAGTCAAAACACTAGGAAATGTACAATAGGAAGTAATCAGGGCTTGGTGGTAAGAAATGTCACAGTTTAGGGCAACAGCACACGTATTTCTTCTCTGTGGTCCAGCAAGAGCACCCGCCAACAGGCTTCTGGTTCTCCAGCAGCCACTTTTCTTGGAAGGAGACACACATTTCTCTTTCTTGACCAAGGTATTTCCAGGCTGCACAGTTCTCTGTGTAGCCTGTGACTTCCCTAGCAAAGTCACATACCCTAAACTGGTCTGTTCTGCTTTTCTCCTCAGAGGCTATAAACAGTGTAATTGGCACAGCTGGAAGTTATCACACAGCTAAGCAAGTATTCTTAAGATAGAAAAGCATATTAAAAACAATAAAAGAACTTGCATGCTAATAAGCTTACCAGAGATCACCCCAATTCCATGAAGGCACCTGGCTGGTGAATAGTCCTTCAAACCCCAATGGAGTATATTTTCTTCCTTGTGGCCTTAAATTCATAACAGCTGTTAGCTCAGAACCACCACATCCACAAATTTCTGAGTTAATTTTTTATCCAGTCTGGGCCTCCGGTCTTGTCCTCGTGTAACAGGTGATCAGCAGACAATGGGTTTCTCCTCTGAGCACAGCTTCAAAAAGATGGGTTGCATTCCTCTCCTACAAGTATCTTCTAGAAAACCCACTCAGCTAAACTTTCAGTTTTGTCTGGCCCATAGTTCAGAGTCCTTTGAAGCTCATAGTTCTTCCCAGGGTTTACATTAGACCTGCCTGCTCCTTAAAGAATCAGCATGCAGTCTCACAATAAACATTTGTATTTTCAATACAATGAACTACTAAAACACTTCAACTTAGTTCAATAAAGTTTAACTTAATATAGTAAGGCCTGTCCAGGAAATTGCCATAGCTATCACAAGAAAGACTGGATGAACTCTCTGTTCCTTTCCACTTCCAATTTCCATGATACAATAAATGCACATCTAGAAGTGGTATTTCAGTATATTCCCAGTACCTGAAACATCACTTAGAAATTGCAAATGAATATAGTCAAAACTACCTTCTGCTACAATTGCTCTATTTGGACCAAACACTATCTCTGTTTTATGCAAGACCATTTTTAATATTTGTTTTCGATACATATGGGGTGCTGCTCAAAACATAGAGGAAATCGTGGTCTCCAGCCAAGGAGTTTAAAATCTAATATATTTACAGTGTGTCCTCTTCTGTTTAGAAACTAAAACATTAATGAAGGCACACTCTAAAATCCAAACTTGGAGTCACTATAAGGCCAAAAAAAATTAACAAGCTAAATAAAATGGACCTAACCCAGGTACACTGGCTTGATCTGAACAAATGTTTTTCTTTTGATTTATATGCTGATATCCGTGCACAGAGCAGAATTAGTTTTGCAGATTGATAGCTTTTAAAGCCACAAAAGGACCATTATGATCTAGTCTAACCTTCCTGAATAACATGACACACACTCCTCACCCAGTAACTTCTGCATCATGTCCTTGACTTCTGTTTGAGTTATAGAGTAACATTTAGAAGGAGATTCACTCCTGATTTCAAGACATCAAGTAATGGAGAATCCTTAATTGTTCAAATGGTTTATTACCCTCACTGTTTAAAACAAACCCCTTTCCCCTATTTCTAGTCTGAACTAGTCTATCTTCAACTACCAACTGTTTGATAGTTTTGTTTTTTTTGTTTTTTTGTTTGTCCCTGGATTAAAGAGCTGTCTACTATGAAATCTGTTCCCCGTGTACATATTTATAGACTGTAACCCCATCACCTGTTAGCTGTCCTTTGGATAAATGAAATGGATTGAGCTTCTTAAGTCTTTCAGTCAAGGATTTTTTGTAAACCTCAAATAACTCTTGTAGTTAAAATAGAAGGGATGTCAGGAGGTCATTTAGTACAACCACCTGCTCAAAGCAGGACCAACGTCAACTAAATCATCCCATAGAGGACTCTGTCAAGGCTTCGTCAAGATCTCTTCTGAGCCCTTTCCAGTTTTTTTAAAAAAATGGACATCAGAAGTGGACACACTATTCCAGTAATGGTCTCACCAGTGCTGTAAGAAGAAGTAATATGATCTCCTTACTCCTCTTTGGTATCTGAGATCCTTGACATCTCCTTATCCTCCCGATAAACCCTCCAAAGGATTGCATTCATTCATTCATATCTTTCATGTAGCATCTCTTGAACAAGACTGTGTCTGTTTATGCTTTTCCCACATAAAACATTGTCACTTGGCAGTATAAAAAAAAAAGACATTTGTACATACCAATGTTTATAAACATTAACCAAAGAAGACAGAAAATATGGAACAACTAAAACAGATAAACAGATTATGCAAACGTAATGCTAACACTAATTATCTAGCTTCAGAAGAGAAGAATTTATTCCAGTTCTCTAAGTGAAATTCTCCCAGTGCAGATATCCAGGGCAAGACTCATGTATCGCTTAAATCCTCAGTATAGGGTTTAAGTAGGACTTAAGTGTTGTACAGGATTTGTGCTGATCCTTCTATGTACTCACCTGTCATATCTCTACATCAGGTTTCCTTCAACCCAGAGCAGCTCTTGAGGAATTATGGGATATACTCAACTCCAGTCTGCCTGAGATTCTTTTGAGGAATTAAGGCAAAATTCAATCTTCAGGTCAGCCTCCAGCACTTTTTCTTGTTGTCTTGTCAATTCCCCATTCTAGGATTGATTCCTCCAAGAGTACTGAGGAGTACGCTTTGCTGAGTGATTATAATGACTCCTGATGTTGCCTCTAGGTTGTCTTAGGGCTAAAAAGACCAGGTGTGTCACACCAAAGCAAAGAATAATTCATTGAGGGCAAGAATTTAGTATTACAAGAAAGGATTAGACAGTTCTAAGAATAAGACTTTCACAGTTATATCAAATAGCGATTTATTAGTGTATTTTAAAAAGGCTCAAAGGATGAGAGTTAAATAAGAAATTTCTACAATTGGCATGTTATTTCATAACTCTTCGCTATGTGGTTTCTTACACCATCATCAGATTTGTCTTGACTACGATTTAAAGGTATGTTTGTTAGAAACATCTCCTAAAACAGTGGTTCTTCAACCTGTTTTTACCCATGGACCTTAAACTTAAATAGACAAACCTGTGGAAACCTATATAGAGGCGACACATGGAGGGAAACGTGGGGTCATGTATCCCCACTCCCTCCCCACCCCCCCGATTTTTGCCTTCCATTTGGCCCTGTTCCTAGAAGTGCTGATGGAGCCGGGCAGAGCAGTGTGTCTCCATAGCTAACTGCTGCCTGATCGTGGAGTTGATGGTTGTGAAACAACCCCTTCTGATGGCAGGGGGGGAGATCTCTCCTGTGTGGTGATGTTGCAGTTTTTGTTCGTGCCCCTCCATCCCCAAACCAGACAGGCTGGGTGGCCCGCTGAGGTGAGTTGGAGAGTAGTAGTGGTGTTCCTTCACTGATCCTGCTACCTAGGGCTGAAGCCTGATCCTTGGCAGGCTCCTGGTTGAGAACCTCTGTTGTAAAACTCTGGAGAAGACAAGGCAATGTAGATTTCAATGTGTGGTAAATAAGCTGAGTTGAGGAGAAAGGGGTCCCTGCCCTTAGTTAACACATTAGGTTTTAAAAATCTATTTCTGACTTTAGTAGTCAGAAGGTGTTCGTTAGTACTTAACACACGATTAAATCCCAGTCAAGACCAAATGAATGACAAGATATTTAATTATATACGCTATCAGTTATATCTGATGTGGCACCTCCTATGTTTCTATGACTCTACGTATGTAAAACTATATTGGAGGCAAAAGAAATTTTTTATTAGAAAAAATACTAAAATACTTTACAATCATGTATTTGTCATTGAAAATGAAGCATTAAGTGCTTTTTTCCTAAGGGATTATGAAATACCATTTATGAAGACAGAATGAAAGAGGGATAAAAGGATGGAAGAATGAGTCCTAGAAGAGAAGCCATTCTGATATTGTAAGCACAGTGAGAGAGCGATACTGTGGATTTTTTTTAACTTTATGGTTATTTTTACAGCACAGCATTCTAAGGTCCTGCATAATTTTTGGCTTACTTATACAAAAAGCAAACAAGCAATACTGGCTTTCCCCCCCTGTCCCTCCCCCACCATACACACACACAAAAAAGGAGGAGCTATTTGCACAATAGTTTCCTGTGGAGACAGTTAAAAATGAACTCTGTTTCTGGAGGGATTTGTGAGAGTCTGCAGAAAATCAAGGAAATCTGCATTAAAATACATTGTTTCCTGCTGTGTCCTGTAAAGAACTGTATAGAGATTGCAGATTCTAAGAGAAAATACTGAACTTTCAATAGTTGCCACTAGGTAAATGTCACAGGTCTCTCCGTAACAGGCCCATAACCATTTTTCTTAAGAGAATTATTATTTATATTGCCACTATCTTTTAGGTCTAATTTTTCAGGCCAGAGTAGAATGCTGTGAACCCCTATATTATATTTATTGGACATGAAGGTATATCCTGCTTAGGTTGGTTGGTCTCATTTTATATCCCCTTATATCTAAATGTAACAAGGATAAGGGGAAACCAAAATAAACATTGAGAACAAATTTTGGTGAACGAGGAAAGAAATGTAAAAAAATAAAATTCCAGGAATGGAATAACAAACATAGCCATACACAACATATATACAGGAAGGTTTATATACAAAATTTCAAAGTTGTTCGCAACAAGTGATGAAATGAACTTGTTCTTTCCACACTTAACCAACATTTCAGGGGAACTAAGTTTGCCCAGTCTTTCCTCTTCTCAGACTTTCCTTCCAGTTCTTAAAATTACAATCTATTTTTACTAGGTATCTTGAGGATTATTGGTTGCTAGAACCCCTACTTTCTCATTCAGCTAATCAATAAGATTTCTCCAATTGTGACCTTTTTAAGGTCAGATACAAATGACTTCCCTCAGTGTTTTGTCTACCACTGAATTCTCCCTTTCACTTTAAATGCCAACAGCCTCACAGGCTTTCTTACCTGGACACACTCAGAATTTCATCTTTTAGTGTTCTGCATCTATAACTTTTATTCTGTTGCGAAGGGGCAGTAAAAAATTTAATTCTTTAAATATGTAATTTTTGTTGGCATTTGACTCATGGAACACTGTTTATCTTTTATCAAAGGTCCAGTTTCAATAAAAATACTCTGGGTTACTGCAACAGATACTCTAAGTAGGCCATGAAATATCAGATTGAAAGGTTGTGTTAATTTCTGTTTGAGAATGTGGATGGATTTTAAAAACTTTATTGAAGATTACAAAGCACAGTATATAAACAACAGATTGGTCATCAAGATAATGAAAACTCTCAGATTATAATCTATATATATATAAAATCTTTTTGTACCATTGGTTTCTGGATGGAGTTTTTATTGAATTTATTTGTAAATGAGCATTCATGCCAGCATTTGATTCATAAACCTTTGGTGGAAAATTACTCAGCAGTTTGCAAATCATGTTTTCTGAAATGTTGTAAAACTTGCAGAAGAAATAAGTTTCTTCTTCTGAATAAACCCAAGGCTCTTATAGACTAGCCATTCCTCTCACTGGCTTCTGTACAAAGCATATGTGATCTGAATAGTCTAAGATGTCAATGACTTGGAAGCATCGCCTACCACCTTCTTTCTAACTGGTATTTATTAGCAGACCTGAATGAATAACTAGTAATGAATAGATTCTTTGTTTAATTTAGCCACTTTTTTTCCTCCAAGAATACCTGTGAACAGATTACAGAATCAATAAAATATAAGGTGGGAACTTCAGGAGGTCATCATCTAGTTCAGCCCCTGCCCCCACAATGAGACAGGACCAAGTAAATTTAGACAATCCCTGACAGATGATTGTCTAAACTGTTCCCAGAAACTTCCAAAGTTGGATGCCCCAACATCCCATGGTAACCTCATTTCCTAATATCTAACCTAAATCTCCCTTGCTGCAGGTTATGCCGAACACTTCCTGTTCTACATTCAGTGTACATGTAGAACAATTGATCACAGCCTTGTTAGAACAGCCATTAACTTATTTAAAACACTTATCAGGCCCCTCTTTAGTTTTTTCTCAAGACTAAACATACCCCGTTTTTTTTTAAACCATTTCTCATAGGGCAGGTTTTCTAAACTTTTAATAATTTTTATTGCTCTCCTCTGGACTCTCTCTAATTTATCCACATTTTCCCTAAAGTGTGGCACCAAGACCTGGACCCAGTACTCCAACTGGGGCCACACTAGTGCCAAGTAGAGTGGGATAATCCTTTCCCATGTCTTACATCTGACACTCCTGCTTATACTTCAAATGATTTTAGTCTTTTTTGCAACTGCATCACATTGTTAACTCTTACTCAGTTTGTAATCCACTATACTCTCCAGATCCTTTTCAGCAGCTATTCCCCATTTTGTATTTGTGTATTTGATTTTTTCCTCCCTTCCTAAATGTAGTAGTTTGCACTTGTCTTCATTGAAGTTCATCTTGTTGATTTCAGACCAGCTCACAATTTCTCAAGGTCATGTTGAATTCTAATCCAGTCCTTCAAAGTGCTTTCAACCTTCCCTTGCTTTACGTAATCTGCAAATTTTATAAGCATACTCGCCACTCCATTATCCAAGTCTTTAATGAAAATGTTGACTACTACCAGACTTCTGTTGGACCGCACTGGATACATCCTCCCAGTTTGACGGTGAACCATTGATAACTACTCTTTGAGTATGGCCTCTCACCCAGTTTTATACTCACTTTATAGTAATTTGATCTAGACCACATTTCCCTAGTTTGTTTATGAGAATGTCATGTGGGAAAGTTTCAACAGCCTTATTAAATCAAGATGTATCCACTCCTACTGCTTCCCTATCCACTAGTCCAGTAACTGAATCAAAGAAGAAAATTAGGTTGGTCTGGCATGGTCTGTTCCTCACAATCCACTTTCACTATAACTTATTACCCTATTATCCTCTAGGTGCTTACAAATTTATTGTTTAATAATTTGTTCTACACTCTTTCCAGGTATTGAATTTAGGCTGATTGGTGTATAATTCTCCGTGTCCTCTTCATTTCCCTTTTTAAAGTTTGCCCTTCTTTCAGTCCTCTGGGACCACAGTCATCCTCCGTGAGTTCTGGAAGATAATTGTTAGCAGTTCCATGATTGCTTCAGCTAGTTCCTTAAGTACCTTTCAGTGAAATTCATCAGACCCTAATGACTTGAATACATGTAATTTATCGAAATACTGTTTAACCGGTTCTTCTCCTGTTCTTGCTTTCATTCCTTCCCCCTTGTTGCTAATTTTAATTGTCTTAAGTATCTCCTCACAATTAACCATTTTAGGGAAGACTAAAACAAAATAGGCATTAAAGACTTCAGCCTTCTTGATGACATCCATTATTAGCTCTCCTTTCCCACTAAATAGAGGACCTACACTTTCATTTGTTTTTCTCTTGCTCCTAATGTATTTGAAGAGTCTCCTCATATTGTCTTTTATGTCACTAACTAGGTGTAACTTATTATCTGCCTTAACCTTTCTGATTTTATCCCTTCATCCAGGTACTATTCTTTCATGCTCATCCTTAGCAACTTGTCCATGTGTCCACTTCCTGTAGGATTCCTTATTGATTTTTCAGGTCACTAAAGAGCTCCTAATGGAGCCATGTTGGCCTCTTACTAGTCTTCCTATTTTTCCTCCTCATCCGGATAGTTTGCTTTTATTCCTTTAATTACAGTTTCTTTGAGAAATTGCCAGCTCCTTTGGACTTCTTTTATCTTAGATTTTTTTTACCATTGGATCTTACTTACCACTTTCCTGACTTTGTTAAAATCTGTTTTTTTAAAACCATTGTCCTTATTTGGCTGCTTTCACTCCTCCCTTTCCTTAGAATTACAAAATCTATCATTTTGTGATCACTTTCACCCAAATTGCCATCTGTCTTCATATTCACAAACAATTCCTCCTTGTTTATCAGAATCAAGTCTAAAACAAGTACCCCCCTGTATACTACTGTCACGTTCTGAAACAAGTTGCTCCCAATACATTCCAAGAATTACTGGAAACTGGATATTACTTTTTCAGGAGCTGCCTAGGCAGTTAAAGTCCCCTATTACTGCCAGATTTTGTTTTGGGGGTTCTTATTGTTCTAGAAATGCCTCGCCCATTACTACCTCCTGATTTGATGGTCCATTGAAGAGCCCTACCATGATGTCACTCCCTCTTTTTTTTTGTTCCTTTCACCCAAATACTTTCAACTGGTCTGCTTCTCCCCTACCTTTCTGGACCTCAGAACAAGGGTACATAGTCTTGCTTTATAATGCAACCCTTCCTCCCTTTCTTCCTTCCCTGTTCTTGATGAACACGTTACCTCTCTATACTAATATTTCAGTCATGAGATTTATTTCACCTAGTCAGTGATGCCAATTAAGTAATAATTTAGCTTATGTACTAATACTTCTGATTCTTCCTGTTTATTCCCTATATATCTTGCATTTGTGTATAGACATCTAAGGTGTTGAGCAGATTCCCTCACTGATTTTCCCTCTTGTTGCTCCTAAGATCCATCTGTAATTTATCTGTCTCCCCTTCCCGTACCTCTGGCCAACAACCAGCCCGATGTTAAGGTTGCCTTTTTTTTATGCTTGCCTTCGAGATTTTGTCACCTGCCCTTTGAACCTAATTTAAAGCCCTCCTCACTTGGTTGGAAAGTTGATGTATGAATTTACTCTTTCCCCATCTTGGTCAGATGGACCCCATCACTTCAAGCAAACCTCCTGCCTAGAACCGCATCCCATAGTCCAGAAATCAAAGCCCTCAAATGAATTAATCCAAATATATTATATGGACAGCTTTTAAAAATTTTCACTTTTTGGGTTGATCACAAATTTTCAAAAATTGAGTTTGTAACTGGTCAGATAGAAACAATGCCACATTGCCTGTTCCCTGAATGGATGAGAACGAAGCATTTTCAATACAAATAGTTGTACATATGAATTTAAAGAGAAGTCAGTGGAGCTTCACTAATTTATACCAGCAGAAAATTTGGCCCTTTATTTCAAAATGAGAAACTTTGTGAAGTCAGTGTTTAGTTATGAAAGTTCTATTGTTATTGGTCTGGCATGAAAAGCTAGCAGCCTGTAAATAAACTAATCAGGACTTTGAAAATCTGAAATTGTGCATTGGACTTAGGTACTAGTGACACAATCACTGGAGACTTGTAAACTGATATCTGTGCCTGATTTCAAGGCATTCTTCATGTTAACATTTCTCCAGAAGTTAAAAAATCTAGGACTACTGAAACAAAAAGAGCAACTTCTGTAGTTTCACAAAAGAACCTCTGGATTACTGTGTTTTGTTTTTTCATGCTCAATTTCTATTTTTTTTTTTTTTTTTTAGTACTCAGCTTTTTATTTATTTGGAATTTTGTAAAAGTGAAGTCTTTAGGTTATCATTTTGTCCAACTAATTTTGGAGAGGGTGATGCTGGAACAAAATCTATAGTTCAACCTTAAATTTTTAAAGTGAAGTTACAGTATAGTTTTTCTTCAGAACCCTCACTCCTTTTAAATTCAGTTTCATTCCAATGAGTTCTCTCTATCTGTATGATAACTGATCTTTATTTTGAAAACTATACAGGCTGGTGCCTGGTATATAAACCTTTATACATAACTGTTCCAGTATGACACTTGTTTCTTTCTCTGCCTTCAGAAGATCAAATTCTAATGTCTTATTAGGATATCTAGGAATATGGAGTCATTTTGGACCCAGTCCTGTATGGTGGAATCTCCTGTAAGCTGCTATGCACTGTCAACTCCTATTCAGTGGCAGCTGGCTCTTCTCATAGGAGGTGCTCAGCACTTCGCAGAGTTGGTTCTTTGTGAAGAAAGTGCATTGAATTCATATTGTGCTTCATTCCAAGAGGGACCAATTTCTTATTCAAACCGTGTGCATGCATGTGTGCATGCATTCATTGGGCATTTGTCCCTTAGAGTTCTTAGGTTTTGCCTTTGTCCTCAGACTGAGTATTTATGGGGTATGTGTTCAGATTGGTTCTTAGGGTTAAGAAGATATCTGACGATTTTTTTTTTAAATGAAAGCTTCATTTCTGTAGATGCTGATGTGTTGTGGCGATGGAAGGGGTAGGGAAGAAAAGGGGAGGGGAGCAGGGTGAAACCAGAGAGAGACAGGTTTTTATTGTGTATAAGTGCAAGCTGTCTCCGTCTCATTATATATATATATATATATATATAATATATACACCAAACAAGTATACAATTTTAAGCCAGGTTGAAATGACACAAATTTTTGAGCCATCCCCTTTTCTTGCAATGTGTACAGGATATATCTGTTTCATATAGAAAACAAGTTGTCAGCATATATTAAAGGTAGGAATATTTATGTGAACTTGGTTTGATAGTCAGTGCAGCAGAATATACTAGTATTTTACTGTTGCCATCCTTAATGGCAGATATTAAGCCTGCTAACTGATCGTACGTTTAAATTTTGCAATACAATAATAAGTGACATGTCAGGATGTTTGAACAGATGATACAAAGCTTATAACACCCATGTTGGACTCTAATTTTCCCATATTTAAATAAGGGGGGGAAGGTTCACCATTTTCTGTGGCTGTTACTGTTATGGAACCAAAAACAATTTAATTTAAAAATAATTTTGAAAAAGTATACATTATTTTAGGCCTTCATACCCTTAAAATTTGTTTGGTCTGAGTCTTCTATCAAACTGAAAATGTGTGTGTGTGAGTGGAACTTCAAATCCACAATTTTGTTGCTGAGAAATGAGAAAATCCCTGTAGAATTTTTATAATATTTTGTTTTCCAGTGTTGCTGTAGACCTCGCCAGCCATAGCACAGACAGCTGAACACTAGATAGACCACTTCTTTTTCTGAAATACTGTACATTAATAACCGTTTAAAAATGTAAATACTGAAGACTCTGCTGACAACTGTATTAATAGAAGCCCATCTGTTGTGTTTTACTATGTATTAACCATAAAAAGGTAAGATCTGAATTCATACACTATATAAATTTTCTGGCTCCATATTCCCAATTCAAAGAACTTAGAGGACAAAATGCCATTTTATACCAAATGCTGTAGTTGCTCTTAAGGTATCACTTGGCAAATTTAGTCATTCATAATTATTGTCAGTCTGAAAAGCCCCCTATTCCTATCTATTGAACCTTACAGTTAGTGGAATGAAATAAGCCAGTGGCTTTAACCTTTACGGACTACTGTACCCCTTTCAGGAGTCTGATTTGTCTAGTGTATCCCCAAGTTTCACCTCACTTAAAAACTACTTGCTTATAAAATCAGACAGAAAAATACAAAAATGTCACAGCACACTATTACTGAAAAATTGCTTACTTTCTCACTTTACCATATAATTATAAAATAAATCAATTGGAATATAAATACTTAACTTATATTTCGGTGTATAAAGAGCAGTATAAAGAAGTGTATTGAATTTTAATTTGCAGTTTTACACTGACTTTGCTAGTGCTTTTTATGTAGCCTGTTGTAAAATAGGCAAATATCCAGATTAGTTGATGTATCCCCTGGAAAATCTCTGTGTTCCCCCAGGGATACATGTATCCCCTGGTTGAGAATCACTGAAATAAGTGACATATAGAATGACATACCAATTAAAGAAGAGAAATCTATGCAATTTAATAATAGACTGAACTTTAAGAGACACTCTTCTCATCAGTTGTATCTTGTATAATTGTATTTTTATATAATGGGAATCCATTTGTCATAGTACTCTGTTGTGATAAGTAACAATCTATTAATTTGAGACCATTTAAACAGCTCTGAATATACATTCATTACAGTATTATAATATATAGGTTTTATGGTTGTCTTCCATTTTCAGTGAAACAAATTATAGAACCATCTCTACTCATAATTTGAAACAGATGATTTCTTATAATCTGGTGGTATATAGGACTTTTACTGACCCTTTGCACTAAGATTTTATTGCACCCACTTTGTTCTTCAGTGGAAAAACTTCAGTCATCCTGTTAAGAAACAGAACCAATACCATGGGACTTAACTGACCAGCCACCCAGTTTGAATAATGAATTTGGAAAAGAACAAATAGTTTGCAAACAACCTATAGTCTGAATGTAATTTGTGCAAGTTATTAACTGAATACTTATGAGCAAGGGTCAAACTTTGGGAGAAGAAGGTGACTGTAGACTTCCATGTTCTATCCACAAAATAAGCTCTGCCCACATGAGTCACCAAAGTAAGAAATTGCTCACAGTAGAATAGGTTGGCTTCTTGGCTGGGGGAAAAATAAATTGCAGTATCTCCCAAATGCCACTTGTTAGAGCAACATCTCATTTTGGTGCCATGGTAAAGGTACAGATCTGTGATCTCTCCTCTCCTTTTTTACCGAAGGCGTGAAATAGTTAACACTGCTGACATTTAAATTGTCATTTCTGGGTATCTGACTTAACACCTGCCAAGATAAATAGGGCAGTTCACACCTCTCTGAGCTAGGCCCCTTTGCATTGGTTGCATTTGGTCAACATTTTTTGGCTTTCTTTGCAACCATAGCAGTTAGAGACCAACTTTCTTGTTGCTTAAATGAAAGATGAACCTTTAGAGAACAAAATGACAGCTTCACAGAGGTGCCAGTGTGTTATACCACCATGTATCAGCCCAATCGCTGTCCTGCTTATGAACACATTCAGAGATAAATCAGGATTAATGAACAGATGACTTGCTAAATTAAAAAGGGGTGAGGTGTTATTTGTATTTAATATTATTGTTAGCTAAAGGCTGGATGAAAGGGTAGCTTATGGCTCTGATTAATATAATCCTACAGGGTTTTTTCACATTATGGACAGGGAAGTTTGTCTGAATTTTTGAATGGAAAATATTCTCTGAAGAATCCAGTCTTTAAGAACTTAGTTAAACTATTTTTCACCTGTTACCTATATGAATGAGGGATGACTGTGATTTTGGCTTAAATCAGAAGTGATAGATGATCTTTTAGATAATATCACTGAAACAAAATGATAATTTTCCCAACTGGCTTATGCTCTGAAGATTATCTTTTCCTAGAAAGTTATATAAACACAAATTTGGTTAGGTGCAGTGCAACTAGTAACTTTTTGCTAGCCCTTCCATTATAATGCAGAAAGAGGACCAAAGAATCTATCCTTTAACAACTACAACGTTTTCCATTTCAATTTGGTAAAAATAGTCCTATGTCCTAATTGTCATTGATGATTAATGTATAGGATTAATGACGTTTAATGTATGGAATCTTTAATGGAAAATGAGTTATGAATTGATTTTAAAAGCTGGAGTTTTCAAACAGGAAAGCCACATTTTCAAAGCTTCATAAATTGAAATGACTTGTCCAGTGAACCTTAAATTATTTTTTAAAAAGAAATCTTGCTAGAGGCTACACATGACAAAATGTATGCAAAAATACTTCCCCACCCTTCCTGCCCTCTGAAAATTAAACAGGGGTGTCAAAATTGGCCTTGTAGTGGCTTGAGTCCTGGGAAGTGCTCAGCACCCCCATGTCTTACTGAAATTCAGCTCTTTCTAGGAGTTGCTTATACTCCTAGGAGTTCCTCCACTAGTCAGGCACCCTGCCCACTCCATAACTGGGGCCTATAATGATGGAGTGGGAAGAATGCCTAACTAGCGGAGGAATCATGTACAGCACTTAAAAACCCATACCCCCCCCCAACACCATTTCAGTGTACTCTATCTCTTCTGAATATCTGGGCAGCAGCTGGAATGAATGAATATTAGATAACTAGCACTTCTTCCAGTTGCAGAACAAACTGGTAGAAAGGAGAAGCCTGCTAAGAGTGGAATTCTAACTTTACCTTTTTCTTTTTCTCCTGTATGCTCCAATCTGAACCCACCTTCCACAGGTTCCCACTACCTACACTAAAAGGTAGTTTTGTAAAGCTTATATTCATATAAAGGAGAAAAGAGTTTTTTTCCTCTTGGAATAATTATCAAAACCCCATATACCAAAGAAATATTAGACCTTAAATTAGATAGTGCGAAGCCCCCTGATATATGCAGCAGAGCTACTCTGAATTATTCAACAGTTTATGAAAATGGAACTTTACTTTGGCGGTGCTTATATTGCAGCCACTTCCTACTGGTGCCTTCTTCATCTTCCTACATGTTCTGTTAGAGTCTCTTATTCCCCACTCCTAAAGTCATCCAGAGATTCCTTTGTGGAGCTGGAACTACTAATCCCTTTAGGATGGGAGTAGTTTAGAAGCTGCTGTATGTCTACCTGGCCTAGACAATAAAACTCAGCTCATACATACATACGGTACCTGTGAAAGATGGCCCTAATAGGGTGGAGATTATTCATGTCCTTAATGCTGTGCTCTCTCCAGAGGCATTCCCTTTTCAATGCCTTCCATTGTATCTTTTTAAGGCTTTCTGGGAGAGAGCAGGCAAAAGACAATGCAGAAATAGCGGAACATTGAAAGACCTGTCCAAAAAAAAAGTAGGAAGGAAGCTCAAGAGTTCTTGAGATAAAAGTCCTTGTTTGGATGCATATATGTCACAACATGATAAAGATAAATTATTCATCCATTTGAGGAGTGCGTGGTCCTCAAACCTTGATGTATTGTATTATATGTTTAGTGCACAACAGGACACAGCAATTGACAGTAGTCATATATGTTAAGCAGAAACCACAAAATCTCTGCTCCAAAGGGCTTACAATCTAAAGACATGAAGGGATACTCTTCAGGACAGTAGATAAGCAGAGTGACAGTGGACATCATTGCTCATATGCTTTGTGGAATTAGGTGGGCTTTCAGGTGTAATTTGAAGGAGAAAGAAATGGCAGTTGGTACACATTGATTGAGGAGTGTGTTACACTTATGAAATAAACAGCAGGATCTTTTTCAGGGGATAAGGCAGTATGCCATGTTTATTATGAATACAGAAAACAGTTTAAAAATGCAATTGCCTAAAACACACGCTTTTTTATACACACACACATACACACGGTTCTGCAAGGTAGAGATATAGTTACCAGTCTCTGTGTTGCTCAAGCTGACTCACTGGCCAGGTGAGTCAGACTCGAGGGAGGAGCCGGGCCCTGTTGTTCGCGACATGATGCTCCTGGGGATATGCAGAACTAGCCCAAAGTTCAGGTTTTTTCTTTTGATATTTATACTTATTTATTTTTATTTGGGTCTATGGATTTTTTTTTATATCAGATAGTCTTCTTGTTTGATGTAGCTGTCAATTGCGTTTGGTATGGTAAACATGACAGCTTTCTTTATTTTGTTTTACACTTTGTTTTTTTCCTGTAACTCCCCTGTTCCCTGGGGTTATCTTGATCTTCGGCCATCTGGGTTGTAAATGTTCTTAAACAAAGCATTGTCTCTTTCTGCCGTCCTTGTAGGCTATCTTATCTCTTCACACATTCACACTGCTTTCACTCCTCATTTACACAACTAGAAATCATTACATACTTATTTCATTGTCATACTATTTTATATTTTCTTATTAATACAATTCAAGAAAATATCTATATTAATATACTTATTCTATTATTAATTTATTAAAAGGAATAACAGAATAAAAAAGAATACAAAGGAATGTCATTTACTTTCTTATTGCTCTATGATTTCTACATTGGCCACATTCCTGATACGCATTGAGCACTTTCCTTTATTTACAAATTATGGCAGTTGAATTCCAGGATGTTCCCAAACAATTATGCTTAGGTATTTACAACTGAGGTCTTAGCATGTCATAAGTGTTAAATCACAAAGTATTTGTGCAGGGTACTCTAACTTGAGTGATGTAAGTAGTTAATCCACATTGTGGAGCCGGAGGTGTCAGGAACAAATAAACAATTTGTTGGTCCGGAACATTTTATTTTTAACACTTAATTTTATTACGGTTAGCAGAAGAATTTGACTCTTAGGCTTCAGCCAACTTTTAGTACTTTGGTTCAGCTGATTTTATAGTGTTGTGGCCTACAAGTGGCATTTCTTTTCAGCTGTAAGGTTGGGAATGAAGATGCCGTAAAAGTAAGGAAGAAATAAAGAGAAGCAAGGAGAGAGCTTGGGTGCAGTGTGAATGTGCCATATATCCTGGGTGTGTAGTTTGGTTCTTTTTTTTCTAAAAAGTTTTCTGGATGTCTGGAATGCTAGTGTTTCACTAGTCAAACCATTAAGTTTTTTAAAACTACTAAATACTTGATTGCCCTCTTTTCAGAACCATAGAAAGGAGGGAAGCTAAGGTTACTTCAGTGGGTGCCAGTTGTGCCTTTTGAGATGCATTTGACTAGTCAAAAATGGAAATCAGAAATTTAATTAATTGCATTCTTTATTGTACATCTAGAAGTGTCATTGCTAAATCTATACATTCAATGTAAGTAACAAAAGTTTAAAAGATTTTAGTATACTGTGACCTACTTTATCTGCTATACCTTATAGTTTTTAGAAATTACATAGTCTGAATAAAACATCTGCAGTAGCAAGTTTTCAGTGCAATTTAATTTTCTCTGAAAGCATACAAGTCAATGGAAAGTTGCAGTGTCAGTAAGTTTTGCACAAAAAAACCTTTCAAGAGATAAAAGGATTGTAGAGGACCTAAGCAAAAATAATAGAAGAAGCAAAATAAATAAATAAACCAAACCCAACAACTGAGTAACAAAGAATTCTAGTCATGTGGCCTAATTTGCTAACGTATAGAACACAGAAAATGCAATGACTAACAATAAGGTACATTTTTTTTTATATTTTCAGTTTTGCCACAAAATAAACCCATGTCAATGTGTTCTCTCTACCTTAGAATACAGCCTAACCACTTTATAAACTAAGTTTAAAAAACCCACTAATATATAAAGTCAGGTTTTTGTTTCTGTTATATTAAAGTACAGGAGATAGCAGTGGTATATCAGATACCAAATGGGAAAGCTTTTGATAAAAACTAACTTTTTAATGGTAGCTTCTTTAGAGAATAAAATGTGTTCTGTGAAAGGTTTCAACCTTTTGTGCTATTCATCTCTGCCCTTATCTACTTTAGATTACCCTAGGCTGTATCAGAATAATTTCCAAGGTTTGATTCTCTAACTGTGTGCCCCTTCTCTGTCAGATTGAGCAATACAGCAGTTAATACTTCAGTCTTCACTGAAAAGCCATGTTTAATCAGGACACTTTTTGTAAGGAATTTCTGATTAACAGAGGGAAGAATTTTAATACCATTGCAGCGGTGCAAGGAGCTTCAGATTTGTGGCGGCTCTTCTGGATTTTGGAAGAAGCAAAAGGACTTGATTGATAAGGACTTGAGCTTGCTACCTACCAAGTACCCAGAAATGGGGGCTGCTGCAAGATTACTGTGGCCCTGTATGTAATTACTAGCCTGGAAGGAACAAACTAAGTCTAGTACAGGCAGTGGTAAAATAATTCATGTGCTACCAGCTTGAATCACATATATTGAAGCTATTTTCCAGAGGAGCAAACCAACACAAGACCAGAAAACCTAGGCTCCACTAAATCATCTAAAGGTATCACCATAAAGTGGAATTACCATCCCAATTAATCAGTCACTTCTATATTATTAGGTTTAAATTTTTTCAGTGGAGATGTCATGCTGAAATGGCTTTCCTGATTTGGGGACAAATCCTGAGAAGTGGTGTGGTTCTCTCATTGATTTTAATGGCAGTTGCAAGTTCTCATCTCTCAGAAATTAGCTAGTATGTGCTTGTATTCTCTTTCTCTGAACATTGTGTCCTGAATTAGAGACAAGCAAAGAATATTTTCTCTGCAAATGGTGCAGACAGCAATTCTACAAAAATGGAATTCAGCATCAGTTTGGGCTTGGTATGAACAATCAAGTAATTAAAGCACATAAGAGAAATACAGATAACAAATTGGCTAGATCTCTAACTATAACATTGTGAAAAAGATCTGTGCTGCTAACTTTTTATATGACAAAAGTAATATTAATCAGTGAATTCCCTATTCTTAATGACTAGTTAAGGATAGCTCTTAAGATCTATTCTCTCTTCTCTGTTCCCAAGGGGTTGGGAAAACAAACAAAGATGAGCTCCTAAACCACTATCCAATAGGTGCATGTAAACATCATGATTTTAGTATTTCTGAGGTTAACTGCATCAGCACAATAGCACATCTGCAAACCTTGTGGTCCAGGTGATATAATGTACCCTCTCTTGCTTCTCTCATTTCAGTCTAACTCTATTCTGTTGAGTTTGTGAGGCACTTCAAGGCTATAAAGTTTAAATGACTTCTTTCCTCGCATGGGGGTTATATGTCAAGATCTTGTTTCAATTTACAAGATAGCTAAGAGAAAACAGAGTAAGAATAAATGGTGAACAGTGGGTTGTCCAAGGCTGTGCTTAGACCAATGTTGTTTAATGCAGTAGTTTTCAAACTGGTCCATGGACCGCTGGTGGTCTGCAAACTACATCTAAGATTTCCACTTGGGTCTGTACTTCCATTAAAAAATGTTTAGGGGTCCGCAAATGGAAAAAAGGGTGAAAACCACTGCTTTGATGTATTTATCAATGATCAAGAAAATGGAGTGGAGAGTGAGATGGCATGGTTACCTGCAAATTTTGCCTGCTAAATTTTCTCCTTTCTCCAAAAGTCCCCCAAATTTGGTTGCTATTTCCTGTACTCCTCAGCAACTACTTGCAGCTCCTGTTTTTCATGTCAGCCATCTTAGGAACCTGGGACAAGGTACCCCAAACAAGCTCAGCACTACTGCAGAGATTTGCCCTTTGCCTCATTCCCCTGAAGATCTCCGCTCACCAGCAGTTGAGTCATTGCTGGGCAGCACAGATAAAGTTGGATTTCTAGGCAGCTCGCAGACAGGGGGATCAAGAGGGAGGCAGATGTCCATCCACAGCAGGCTGTGAAGGGAGAACGATTCTGGCTCCTTGCACCTATGAGGAAGACGACCATTTACCTTTCCACAAGAGCTCACAGGACAGAAGTACTGCTGTCCTGGGAGTGGGAGAAGTACATGGGAGAAGAAGAGGCCAAGGGTTAGATTATGGGGACACTTCAGGGGGAAGATGGAACTGAGAAGAGTGAAGAGGGGAAAGCCAAAGTGCGAATAGATAAATGGGTGATCATGAATTTGGTTGGTCGAATTTTGGATTTGTCAAATGGAGAAAGAGGGAACAATTTGGGGGCGGGATAGAGCAGGGCCTTGGATTCAAAATATAGGACTGCTCACTGCAAAATGAGAGATTTGGTAAAGATTAACTTTAGTTACCAATTAATTAATGGGCCATTTCTCTGTGCCTCCTGGCTTTCAGAAGGCTTCAGACAGTGCTATGAGGTTCACATTTTGGTAACCAGGATAAATGATATAATACGTCCTCATCTCATCAAACATGCAAATTAAGGCATTTAAGTCATTTGCATAAAATCTCCAAAACTCCCACATACAGCTTTAAACAGGGATGGTGAACCGATAATTTGGATTAGTCAAAACAAAAGAAGAATCTGAGGAACTTCAGAAGGATTAAAAACTAGTTGAATAAGTACAATGGCAAATTAAATTCACTACTGACACATGCATGGAAGTGAACGTTGGAAGGAATAATTTGAACGGTTCATACACCTTATTAGGTTCTGAAGGAACTGTAACCACTCAGGAAAAAAAACAGGTAAATGTAAGGATTAGATATTTATATGAAAAAATGATAACTTTCACAATTAAATTATGTGATGTAAACTCTTAAGCGTCAAAGTTTAAACCCGGTGCTAGCAGGAGAGGTCTTGGAAGAAACTTTCCCAAAGACCTCAGTGGAGTTTCTTACACTTTCTTCTGAAACATCTAGTATAGTTTATTGTCGTACAGGATACTAGAATAGAGGGGACATTTGGTTTGATTTCGTATGAAAAATCCTGTGTTCTTAATGTCTTCATTTGGCTTTTTAGTACTTTCCCCTAAAAACAATTCTAGTTATTAGGCTATGCGGCCACTCATTAGACTCCAGATTGCACCTAGTCCTAACAGAGATTAGATGCTATTTCTTCCCCTTCCTCCCCATCAAATTCTGCTGTGTCACACTTTTGAGAGCTCTTCTACCAACGCTACACATTAAACTTTCATGAGTCAAGCCCTCAAAACCATGAATTTGGCTTAAAAATTAGATAAAATAATAAATCAACTTGGGTTCTTCTTATTTGCCTTATGTTTTTTTAGACCTTAAGATGCACTTGGGACACACTTCTAAGCTTCTCTCTGCAGCCATGAGGTCTAGAAACTTACTTTAAAATGAAAGCTGTGATACTTTCTCAAACAATTGTTTCTAGGAATGGAAGCTTTATGTAAAATATCAAACATTGTGAGAGGGCTGATGGACTGCAATCAGCTGAAGAAGAGAGAGGTACAGAGCAACATGCTCTTGATCAAGATTGTCTAATCTACTTTTTAGGCTCCCATTTGCTTCTTCCCTTTTGATTGCCATCTTCAAGGAAACTTTATACTAATGGGTGGCTTTCCTCGTCCTGGTTGACAGCTCCATGACAAGCTGTTGGGTGGGGAGAAGAGGGACTCTTATAGGGGCATTTTGTGGTGGTTTCTAAATGGGAGAAGTTTCCCTCTTGACATAAGGAAAGGTTTCTGCTGCTGTATGGCTTGCAGGTTACATACACTGAGAATATTTGGCTTTAATAGAGTCCACAGTAATTTCTTTATATCTCTTCCACATGTACGTATGGTTTTTATACCCAGTGTTTTAATAACTGAAGTCTATGTAAAATAGACCAGAGTATAATATACCTAATACTGTTCACCCAATTTAATGGAATTTCTTGCAATGAATTCTCTGACAAGTGCACTGTTGAGTGGTGCTTCAATTATATTTCAGTTTAAATACTGGATATAATGTGCAAACATTTCATTTGGATTGTATATTGATCTCTCATTTGAAAGCTTCCCTCATCTTTAAAATGGTTTGAATTAACAAAATATTTTTAAGGGGTACATAATTCTATTACACTTATTAATGAATCTTGCCAGCACCAATTTGGTTGTGTTTATTGGAAAGATAACTGTTCATTTAGTAGGTAAAATAAAAGAACTTTCTCTGATAACTAAAATAATTATTTTCTTACGCAGTGTTTAAGAATGTGTGCTCTCAAGGGGTATTTTAATTTTGTTTGTGAATGATTCTCCTGTTTGATTAAACTTTTGATTAAATGTATTTGTTTATATTGTCTGTTTACTTTTCTAGCTTTTGTGTTCTGTATTTTTATTCACTGTGGCCTACATATGTTCCTTTTATTCCTTTAAATCTACCTTTTGATCAGTTGCAACACCTGACATTACATAAGTGTTACATTGTTAAGATAAGATAAAAGCTTATGTGATGAAAGAATATTAAAGATTAGTCCTTGATCTTCCCTGATATTTAAAACAATAACTTCCAGCTATGTATATAACAGATCTTATACTTGTGAAGATTATATACTGAGATTTAACAGCATCCTGTAAATTGTGTTCATCAGATGCTTTCAGTGTCTGCATCTTCTGGTTTCTAAGACTATACCACAGCCTTTGAGGACTCTAACATCAAAAGCATTGGCGGTGGTTCAACCAATGATGACAAACTGTGTAAAAATTCCTAACTGTGATACAGGTGCCTCATGCTGCTGAGGTTATAAAAACTGTTGCAATCAATAACTTGTTTAATAGTCATTCTTACAAACAGTGGACTATCTTATTCTGTTAAATTTTGGGGAGTGGCTGTGTTAATTTAGATATAAATACATTTTTCTGGCCTTTGATTTCAGCTTTGTTATATATTTACTGGGAAGGATGCTGATGTAAGTGCCTGCTCAGATTCCATTAGTTTGTGTTTCACACACGGTTCTGACATGGGGAACGAGAGGCATTTTATTCAGTGTGCAGTACTTACAGCCCTGTGCTAGGACTACAAATTAAACACCCTCATCTAACCTCAAAGGTAAAATGGGAGGCATTTATAAACAAACACACGCACATTCTGCTTCACAACTGAGCAAATACAGAAGCTAATATTTGACTCGTAAGCTAGTATGTTATAGGTTTCTCCAAAGCTTCAACACGTGCTCCATTCATTCAGTACCATATGTAGTACTGTGTATTTGGCATCGTGGTGTTAGATGTACTTAAATTATCATATGCTGAGAGAGTCTTGATATTGATGCTGGTATAAAGGACCCACAAAGAATGATTAACATCTATTTAACTTAATTCATTTTTTAAAGGAAGGCAAGCTGGAAAAAGCTGAATTGCTGTTGTCCTATCCAGAGCTTTTCAAAGTTTGATTAATTTACAGTTTCTTTAATGAGGTTTACTTTGGGCCTGACCTAACTTCCACTCAAAGCAATCACAATTTTTTCATTTGTTTCTGTAGTAGTTGGATTGATCCCTCTAGGGCTCACTTTTATATGGGGTTTAATGCCTTTTGAGAGGTTCTGCATACCCTCAACAATCACTGACTTCACTGGGAGTTGAGGGTACCTGCCACCTAGCTGAATGGGCATTTGCTACATCGGTGGGTTGTGTCAGTGTGCTCAGTTGGTACATGACAGGGAGGCATACCAGGTACAGTCTAGCCTGTTTCTGTTACCTCATGGTCACAAACATGCCCAGGCTGCTTTCCTTTCACTATGTGCACCTTTTATTACTCCACTCTTTTACACATAACATAACACAGGTATCTGGTAGCAGAAGCTTTCTAGGCAAAGTCAGTGACCAGGATACTGCTGATAACACTCTGCCACAGGGGTCTTGTTCTTATATGAAAATGGAGGTTTCTGTTTTAGTTCACACATCTCAAGAATAACAATGCAGATAAGAACATTTTTGTTTTGATTTATTAAATGTTAAGCATCATCAGACTGAGGCTTTGGTCACCTTGACATTTCAAAAATTTAATGCAGAATATATAACATGATTCATCTGATAGAGCCAATAATCTCTTCATATAAAGTAAAATTTCAAAAGTGCCCTAGATACACTGGCTTTCAGTGCCCGGTAGGCTCCTAAATGACTTAGCTGCTCTTGAAAATAGCCTTATACGCCAAAGTCACTTAGAAGCTTTTGAAAATTTTACACATAATAGAATTGTGCTATTTACTCTTCAGAAGGACTTATACAGAGTCTGTTGTGGGCTAAACTGTGGCTTTTAGCCACAGCCCTGTGTTTGGAATAGCTCAGAGTTGTACTACTGTTCCCGGGCTCCTTAGCTGTATATGAGGGAGAGAAATTTGTGAGATCCCTTTAAGAAGGGATGCAGCATACTCCTTCCTAGTATGGCAGGCCAGCTCTGCTGGCAGCACAAGGGGAGAGGAGAAGCATCGTTCCACTTATTCTTTGTCACTCCTAATCAGCTTGTAACTGAGTTGCTCTTGAACAATTAACTTGGTAGTAGTCCTTGTGCTATCTCAAGTGCAGGGACAGTGATTCTGTATTGCCTTTACAAAGGCTTTAGAAGGGTTAGGGTCCCTTTTCTCCTTCCCTACTTGCGGCCACTTATGGACTGGCCACAATCCAGACCAATGCCATTAATCATGTTTATTATTTTTGTTAGGTTTAACCATGTGTCATGTAACATTTTAGTTGTCTTTACAGCTGCAACATTTGAAATAACTTTGAGACTGATTGCAACTAAAATGGGAAGTACTTTTCCTCATATTCACAATAAAAGTACTGTCCAGCAACAAACTGCTCATCAAGACAAGGATTGGAGGAGAAAGGGCAATATCAAAACTGAAAAAAGAGCTTTTTTTTTTTTTCAAAACTGAACCAAAAGAGTTTAACTATTATATATAAGATAACAAGTGGTATGAGACCCCTGCCAAGGCTATATGATTAACAGCTTAAACCTGCTCTTTGTTTTTAAATTGGTTCTTTATGGTTCTATTGGTGAGAAAATAAGTGTGAATGTCATAAATTGAACAAACTTAACAAATTAGAGAATTTCTCTTTCCAGAATTCATCATCCAGACTGACCATGATTTTTCCCAAGGCCACTTTATATATAATTTCTGTCCTTTTTAGGTATGTAAAAAATCAATGAAACTGAACTAACTTTGTTTATGGCCATATCCATTAAGTTTTCAAGAGAGATTTTTCTGTTGAGGAGGGAGCAAAACTATTTTTTCTCTAATTCATTTGGTTAGTTTTGTGTCTTCATTGACTTCCTCTACATTTGACTTTTGTTTTATGAGCCACAAAGAAGACAAGTTGGCTCTTATTCATAACATTTAATTTTTAAAAAGGATTTAGTTTTAAGTGTAATAGAGCTACTGATAAGAGTTACAAAAGATTTGGTTCTATTTCAACGCTGTCCAGACCTATCTCCTATTGATTAAAAATAAAATAGGAGCTCTCACTACAATGATTTAAGAGTGAAAGTTAAGAACTGCAATACCATTGCTGCTTATTGTCATTTATTTTTTAAATACTAAAGCAGGGCTCAAATCCCGGAGTAAGTCTCTTGATAAGTGTGGATGTTGAGTGTAAATACATACAGATCTGGGATAGTATAACTATTGTATTAGCATGAGTTTGGAATGGCCGAATCACTCATGAGTGATAAAGCCACAAGTGAGCGAGTGCAGTTAAATCTAGATTCATGATGACAAAAACATGTATACCTCACTCATGACACCATGTGTTCTGTTTATGATATTAATGTTAGACTATTTTACAAATAAAGTTGCCCCAGTTAGTTTTTAAAATTCTATTTATCTTCTGTAATGTACCTGCTCCCTTAGTTACCACAACAGCCACTGTAGAAGGCTCAGAGAGCCATAAAAATCTTTATGGGTCACCTAAAATTTTCTATATGTAGAATATTTTCTGGTTTTAAGGTTTGATATCTCACTATTTTGGGGACTAAAAGCAAGTATTGTTTTTCCCACTAGGAAGCTGGGACTTCTCCTTTTCCCAATGACACACAGCTCCTATATCAAGCCTTGAAGGGTCATGAGATGTCAATCCTGTCACTGGACAAGCTATGAATATTGTCCACTCCTGCATCTTAGGCCAGATCTACACTACCACTTTCGTCAGTATAACTTGCGTTGTTCAGAATGTGGGAAAAAAACACCCTTCTGAATGACATAAGTTTAAAATGACAGAAGTGCCAGGGTGGACAGCGTTGCTGTTCATGGAGGTGGTTTTATTATGCTGGTGGGAGAGCTCTCTCCCATCAGCAAAAGCTGTTACACAAGTGATCTTACAGTGGTGCAGCTGCATTGGTACAGCTGTGCCCCTGTAAGCTCTCTTGTATACACATGGCCTGTAAGGCCAGTGAAACTTTTTGGGGGAAATTCCATAGGTTGGGGCAAGAAGGAAACATTTTATCACTCTCCCCCCCCCCCTGGGGGCTTTTTTTTTTTTTTTTTTTAAGAAGCTGCTCAGAGGTTTTGAGTGTTAGAAGTTGTTGCTATAGGGATGAATTAGTTGACATGCAGCAGTAAAGTGGCCAGGAGAGAGAGGGGGGTGTGTGTGTGTGTGTGTGTGTGTGTGTGTGTGTGTGTGTGTGTGTG
>ML675604.1:80773983-80829752 GCA_007922155.1 Mesoclemmys tuberculata | reverse complement strand
GTGTGTGTGTGTGTGTGTGTGTGTGTGTGTGTGTGTGTGTGTGTGTGGCCAACCCAACCTCGCATTCCAGCAAACACTTGAAAGAAGCGGCTTCATAGCTCTAGTGCATACAAATTAACTAATTTAGAATTATAGTTAGAAGAACAGGGGAGGGAAATTACAGCTACTCTTGGGATTCCTCAGGTTGAGAGTCAGGTAGCCAAAGCAGTGTTTTTTCCATAAAACATTTATTCAGATTACATATTCATTATCTCTTTAGTATTTCACAGTAGGCACGTGTAGAATAAGAGGTAAAAGTTCTCCACAGTATGCTCATTTTTAATGAGAACAGAGCATTTATATTGTATATCACAATCCAATCCCTTGTCAGTCTGTAATAGGACAACTACCAGCTGAGCCACGCTCACACATATAACTCTTTCCTCTGTGCTAGGAAGTAATCTACTGAAATCCCTCATCAGAACTTGACTCACATCCAATATTAATATAAAAGTGTACAACTAGAAGGGTACCATACTGTCAAACCAGCATCTTGTTTGCTAGTTGTTTGTGGTTGTCCAAAAAGAAATGAAGGTTCTTGAGTCATATTTTTGAGTAATGAATCCCTCAGAATGGACTGAGAATGTTAAGACAATCTAACTGCCAAGGATACTTATGGATTATTACTGAATCCTTATCAGTTATGTTAGGTCATACATTAATAATATGGGCAGGGTCAGACAAGCTGGTATAAATTAGTATAGCATCATTGATTCAAGGAATCTTAAGCTGATTTTAAGCTGAGGAGCTGCATTTAATTCATTGCTCAGTCACAGAATCGAAACACTTTATGTATGTGAGAGGTATATTATAAATCCAAATTATCTTCAGAAGAGTTAAAAAAGATAGTAACAGAGGATCTCTTTAAATATTTAGCAGACTGAGAAACATTGGAAAGCTAAATTTTCTAAAAGGTGCTATATATATATATATATATATATATATATATATATATATATATATATTATTAGAAATGAAAGGATTATAAAAACATAATAGAAAAGCAACCCAAATATAAGTACTATAGTTCTATTAATATAGATTTTAATTTGTAATTGATTGATAAGCTTCCCAAATCATTCAGATGTACATTAATTACAAGACCAATATATAACATTTTGTCTTCACGTTTGGAATCATAAAACAAGTCAGATATAATTCTAGGGGAACAAAATTGCCCCAGTAACAGTTTTTACCATTCTATTTTACATCATATTTTTACTTTTGAAAATTGTGAACCCAGTGTGAAGTAATTCCTAGGACCACATCCATTAGAAAGGGAAAGGACTAGTGAAGGGCAATTAGTCACCCGCCCCCTCATGCCGAATTATTCTGTATGTGTTATCTTCTAGTGTTTTGTACCACAGTTGTAGGAACTGTAACAGATAAATAACTTTTTTTAAAAAAATCACTTTCCTTGTCCTGGTAACTGAAATTTGATTTACACATGGAATTCTAAAATGGGCTATAGGTGGAAGAATGATTATATGGTAAACGCAGTGGAATGAGACTCAGGAGATCTGACTTTTTTTTTTTTCCCCCACTCTGTCGCAGAACTGTTGGCTCTGACATAATTTCTCTGTGACCTTAGACAAATTGATTATTCTCTCTTTGCCTTGGTTTCCCATCTGTAAAATGGGTTAATGATTCTTTACCTAGAAGGTAAGTTCTGAATATACCTCCAGAAGTACATGGGAGGTGCTCACATCCTATTGCAATGGAGCCATATAAGTATATAAATGTTGTTAAGAAAACTATGAGAAGCAAAATGATCATTAATAGATCACATAGTCTTCCATGTAGGCCCACAAAAGTGCTGATTTCATTGTTAATATCTGTTTTCAGATGTTTGTAAATAAGTTGGGAATAAACATGGCTATCCGTAGAAAATTAGCATACAAGAACCTACTCATTTTAGTCTCCATTTCCAAGTCAAACAAGAATTTTCTGTCATTAGAGAGAGTCCCTGACAAGTGAAGACCATTCTTAGTGCTGAGCTAGCCTTCTCCAGATGATGGAAGCTTGTGCTGTGTTTTGCCACTGTAGCGTTCCCATGACTCCTATGCTTGTGTGCATATGTGTGAAGGCAGCACAAACCCAAACTGAGTTTGTCATCTTGGTGTTAATTTTGAAGGTTTATGGCTTATGACACTTTATTATTTGTGAATATAATTTCACAATAATAATAATATAATTTCAACAATTTAGTAGTGAGCAGATCAGAATAAATTATTGCAGACTCCTGGACTATTACACCCTCATTCATACATATGTTGCAAAAGCACCATATGTTAATGCCAAAATCTTGAGTCCTTTTGTTCAATCTTTAATCAAGCAAAGCCTCATTACTTCAATAGGAGTTTGTGAGATTAAAAATCTTAGGATATGTAAGTAAACCTTCCATGGATATGTGACTAGTTACTCAATACTTTAGATTAATAAAACTCATTATAATGCCTTGCCCACAGTATGATTTTTTTGGAAGATTTTTTTTCCAGGGTTTGGTATTTTTGCACAGTGGCTAATATTCCTTCATTGTAAGGAGAGTGCATCCTCATGTAGTCTGTCCTTTTGATTCGTGTGTCAGAATATGATTTGTTGAGCCAAAAAATTCTTGCTATTGCTTGAAATGTTTCTAATGTAAATGACACAATTTTAGTTGATCGGTGTGTTTCTACCATGGTGTCTGAGCAATGTAATTGATATAGAATTTTAAAAGGATGAGTTCTGAGCCAGGTTGTTAATCACAGTGAGAAACATGAAAGAAATTCTCTAGGAAGATGTGGCAGTTGATGACTTGGGAGCTGTGGGGTTTGTTTTGTTTTTTTAATAATATAGTTAAGAATTTTTTATCTTAACATATCCACTAATGCATTTTAAACATAACTCACTGATGACAAGTAGACAAATGCATTGGATGGAAATATCTGGAATGCGTGACTCATCAGTGTATTCAGGAGTATCTAGGGTTATAAGGCCCTCCCCTTCCACCTGCCCTTAGAGTGAGGAAGCCTTGTCTGTGCCTGCTGTGGGTCAGCTCTCCAACTCTACTGGCAATGGACAACCCAGACACTGCCGTCTTGGCCAACAGAGGCTCTGCTCTCTCTACAGGTTAACAATAGCCACACTCCAAGCCTCAAGCCTGCCAAGTGCCTCCCTGGAGTGTCCAGGCCCGGACACTCACAATAATTACAAATACGATATGTCCAAGGAAGCAGTACAACTCACATGACCAGTCTCACTTTGGTTCACTGCCTTGCTTGACACTGCACTTAGATATGTTTATTTAACCAAGTATCAAGCCGTGAGACGTAGCAAATAGAAGTATTATAAACAAATGCTGTTATAAAATCCAATCATAATATGCATTCTAGAACCTGTAGCTGCTTCACTAGCTATTTATTTGATTTACAGAGCAGCGCTCGCGCAAAGTCCTTTCAGTGTTTACAGCCAAGCTTCATTGTGATCTACTGTTCGTGAGACAAATTATGCTTTCAGCTTGCCCCCTCAGGGAAGAGTCAGGGTGTCCATTGTCCTTATTCATAAACAGGATGCCCTGTTATGCACTACTGGTTAGTCCCTCTCCCCTCCCTCCAGTACTGCTTCCTTGTAGTTTTCTTAATCGTAATCTGGCTCAGTATGCAAATAGGCATACATTGTGAGACATACTTATTTCCCAGGCTGGTTGTTGTATCAGTTTCTCCCCTGCCTGAAAGGAACCTCTTCGAGACGTATCACCTCCTGGTTACCTTACCAAGGATTAAAAAATGTAGTGAGTTTAATAAGGCATACTTCCTGGTCAGGCTTTTTGAAGTATTCACAGCTCTAAATTTAATTTCTATAAGCAGATGGAGTTTGCTGAGACAGAAATGACATGTGCAGAATATATTTTACCTTAATTTATTTTCATTTCTTTGCTTCCATTAAGATACTGTACCTCTATATATTTGCAGGTAGATGATCCACTTTTGAAGAATTAACAAAGTTGGACATTACCTTAGGTTTAAGCCTTTCTTTCCCAAGATGGAAAGTTAAATTAGTTGGCAACTTTTGCATAATTCCGGTGCTATTTATTTATGGACTGATTGGGTCCCTTAACCCACACCCAGAAAAGCACGTAGACTATAAATTGGTGTTCAAACTCAATCCCTCCTTTTGAGTTTGGTTTTGTTATAGCTACATCATATAACACATCATAAACCTTCTGTTGAATTCCTACCCTAATGTTGGCTGTTTATAGGATTTCCTTTCGGGACCTCCTCTGTCTTACCTTCCTAGTTACCTGTGATCTAGACAGGCACTCTGCCCCCCACGCCCACCCCCCAGGCCAGGCTATGGCTTTTTCTGTGGAAGGGTTGAACTGAGCCTGTGTAGCATATTCCATCCTACCAGCAGACAGTGTGAAAGCAGCCCTCATGCATGATTTGTGGAATTGGTGCTCAGTGGTTATAGAGTGAGCACTGGAAAGTGACATTTGAGAGAGAGAGAGCAGCTGCTGGACATGGCACACTGCCTTCTGCATAGTGTAGAATCCCCAGCTGAAATTTGCATGGGAGTTGCTGTTGGTGGAACAGCAAATACTGTTTCACTTTGAGATTTGGTAAACGCAGATTAGACCTTGTTGTTTTTTGACTCTGCATTTTGAAAGCCACTTAAGGGATTTTTTTTTTTTACCAGCAAGTTATTGAAGTTATGGCATCAGGATAGTTAAAAGAGAACATAACACGAGGTTCAATGATTGTTGTTCTTCCCTTTTAAGGACAGAGGTTTCCGGGTGAGTTTTCTTCATTTCTTGTTTCAAGATTGTGTCCTAATCTGGCCACATTCTGAATTAGTTCCCTAAAAGTTGGAGCAATAGTAACCTAAGTTAAGATGACTAATGCTGCTTTCTCTTGGGCATAGGTTGGGTTTTAACCCATGGTTTCCTCTTTGGTATCATCATGGGCAGAGTGATTTTCCCTCTTCCTTGGAAGATTCCTTGGATTCAATGCTCTTATTTACTGCAGGGTGATACAGAGAACAGAACATGCTTTCAGGTTGAAATTGAGGCTGAATCATTCTTATCAGTAGAGAATTCTGTAGGACAGGAGAAGAGGGGCTAGATACTCCAGGAGGCTCACCATGTGGATAAGAAAGGAACAAGAATTATTTTTTGAATGAGTAGGTGCTGAAGCTTCAGAATTATGGGGACAAGACACTTCAAATATGTTGAAGAACAAGGAGGTTATGTGGAGCTTTGATTCCTCCAGACTGTTGCTCTTTTGCCATGGAACTTCCTGAGAGCATGGCTTCAGCAGCAGCCTTGTTATCGGTGGCTGAATCTGATGTAGTATTTGCTATGGAGTCCATAGGTGTAAATGCCACCTTAAATGCCATTCATTCCTGATAGGACACCTATACAGATATCCCTGGTAGCAGCTGCTACAATACTACAGAGAAGTATGGGCCCTTTCTTCTTTCTTGCAGCCCTCTGTCCCTAAAACTCTTGAGTCCAATCCCCACACTGCCTCAAAGGAGGGGCTTCCACAGAGGTGGGGGAAGGGTAGGACAATGCTACAGAGGTTGGACTCCCCCTTGTACCTTCATAAGCAGGATTTCAGTCCCAGCTGCCTGCAGAGTTGATGATCTGATCCCTGTGGAATACTGTTCTATGAAATTTCTCTAAAACCAGTTAACTTCTCATAAACTGTAGTAAAGGTGACCCAGTGTTTATTCAGAGCCCATTGAAACTTGAATCATTTATATCAGTGTGTTTCAACCTTTTTGAGTGAGAGCCTCGCTATTTAACGCCAGGTAAAACATGCACCTGCCCTGCTCCGCCCCATCCCCTCACTGGCTATAAACACACACACAACCCCTATAAACACACATAATGATGATAACAGTAACTTACATATTTATAATAGTAATAATAATAAATTACTCCTAGCTGAGTAAGAAATTAATCCTTCTCTGGAACAGCTGCCACCACATGCCCCATGCGGCCCCGCCTCTTTCCATCCCTCATAGACTGAGGGTAATGGGGGCAGGCTCTGGTGGGTTGGCTGGGACTGCTCCAGGCCCCTACTGGTGCAGGGCTGCTCCCGTGGGGCTGGGTGGCAGGGAGGGCTGCTCCTCCACTCCTGCTGGCACAGAGCTCAATGATCTCATTATTACTGAAGGCTCATGGACTCCCTGCAATCTTTGGGGGTCCTGGCCCCCAGGTTGGGAACCACTGATTTAGATGAATGCCATTCAGCATGGGCTCTTCCTTCAAATGCAAGCAAAATGAGTTTTGTACTTTACAAAGCTCATCTCCCTAGATAATATTTCTTCACCTTAAAAAACCATAAACTCCTTTTCTACCTCCCCTGCCGCCTCCTCAAAAAAATCATTAACTTTTGAAAATATATTGGATTGCTTATTCTGCTTGCATGCCATATCCCTTTCCTCCCACTTCCCCCCTCCTTGTCTTGTCGTTTAGACTATAAGCTCTTCTGGGAAGGTTCTCTCTCTTACTCTCTAGAGTTGCTAACACAATGGGTCCCCAATCTCATATGAGACCTCTGGGTACCACTGTATTACAAATACTGCATAACATATGGCCTAGTTTGGCACAATTAGCAGTTTCTCGTCAGATGAGGCCCAGGATTGGACAACTGGCTGTCAGAAATGTGGTATATTGGCACAAATGTGAGAGGAAGCATACTGAACATTTACTTGGACTTTCTATAATTCTAGCCTGTGCTATCAGTTCCTGTCTTTTATTGTCACCAAATTCACTCAGTTGAAATAATGAGCATTGTGACTGGCAGATACAAATCTGGTGCAGTCTAGCCCTTCCAGTTTTTAGATATATTGACTGAGATCCTCATCACATTATAGTTAACGGGAGTTTTGCCATTGAATTCAATGGTGCCAGGATTTCACTCATTTTACTTATCAATATATATATTATCATTGGTAATTGTGACAAACGTGACCATATGCAATTTTAGGCTGTGATACTATAATCAGATCCAGGCTGATGGACCCAGGCACCTGATCTGAGCCTCATTTACTTCACTGGAACTGTGGGCATGTGAGTCCATCTGCACAGTTCAGATTGCATGATTGGGACTAAAATTTTCTACTGGTTACTGTTAATTCTTCATTAACCTGTAATTCTAGGACTGCACTAGCAATCTGGGACAGGGACACTGTCTTTTTTTGTGTTTGGCATGTGCCCAGCATTTTTGGAGGCTACCATAATCTAAATAAATGGCACAGCCATTGGTATGTTGATTTGAGCCTGCTCTTGGATGTTAAAGGCAATTTTTAATTAGATAAAGAACTAGAAAATTAGTTAACTAGAAAATATGCAAAGGATTTGATTTTCTGTTTTAAGGTTGGAAGTTCCGTGACATTTTTGTTTAAAAAGGGACAAAGGAGGGGGTGGGAGGAACTTTAATCCAGAAGTTTCATTTTAACAGAAAGTCAATATATGTTGTATAGAAGGAAACTGAAAATGCTTCAAAAATACAAGATTGTTTTAAAGGAAAGCTGGTCTAAATTTCTGACGAAAGGGAAAAGATACCATCTCTAGTAATTGATGCTTTGATCCCCAAAGGTAACTATCTAGGATGTCTAAGTGTGCAGGAGACATTTATACAGGAGAATGTCATGCCCAGAAGTACTGCAGCTCTGACAGCCCGAGAGACACATTCTGAGTCAAGGCAGGGACACTAACCATCATGGAGGATGAAATTAACTTTTTTTCTTCTTGTACTGCTTGAAGGAACTTTTTGAGGTGTCCATTCTTAGCATTTGGAATTTTATTTTCTGTGGGGTTTTTATATAGTAAGTTAAAGTCACACATTACTATAAGAATTAACTAATAAGGTTACTAACTGGTATTCCTGAAGGAAGCTGAAGTCAATGCTTTAGGGAGACAAAAAAGGGTCAATATATCATCCTGTGTAGGAGTCAAAGGCACAAAGAAGTCTGTAACCTTCTCTGGGGGCCATACCTTGAAGTGCCTGTGTGTGTGTAGGCAGGCCTCAGAATTGAGGTTGCTCCTTCTGACTCTGCCATTGTATACATTTGCACTGCAGCCAATTACAGCTATTTAACCTAAGAAGGATTCCAGTGATGAAGGCGTTTAAAATACTTAACATTTCTTTGAACAAAAAACAGAATATAGAGTTAATTGCCTAAGATAACAGTAAAAGAAAGTAACAAACGATCTATTCTTTTCTGGCTCTTTTACCACAGCTATCACTCTGGAATCTGATCATCGTGTAGTATCTTCTGTCTCATTTAAGCATTTAATAGAAGGGTTGTTGTCTAATGTTGCCTACTTAACAATATACAGGGCATCCTCTGTTATGTTTATTGCTATATAGGATCTGTGAACAAAAACCTGCTAGAATATTATACTCAGAATACTCATTTAAAAAGGAGTTGCATTATTGTACTTAAATTTTCTAAAGGCTATTTTTTATGAATAAAGTACTAAAATATGGATATAACTCTTTTTAGGAAAATCCATTTAAAATGAAACCTCAAAGAAATAACATTTCAGTTTTCAATTAAGCTATTTGGAACAAGCAAGCATTGGAATTATACTCATATTTTTTAAAAATTTGTCAGATGTCTATCAATTTTATAGCTGATTTTTAAAATGGGCACAGCCAGTTGTTTTGCATGAGCTATTGCAAATGCAAAGCTGACATCTGATTCCAGAACTTGACTTTATTATGCATCAGCAGAAGGCCCATCAACTGTGTGCTTGGCACTGTTCAGCACACAGAGGAAACTTGGTTCCTGCTGCATTCTCTCCACTGAATAAAAATTAGTGAAATGAAAAGAAGGGCAAGATTTCTACTATTTTTTTAATCTATATTTGCACAACACCAAGGAGGCAGCTGCTAATTCCCATGTGTACACATACTCATGGCCAAATTCAGAGGTTATGTGGAATCTACATGAAAGTAGGTAAGGGTGGGCCAGGTTTTGATGCTACTTACACTGCTGTACCTCCACTGAAGTCAGTTCAGTTGGTGTAATTTACACACTGCAGGGAATGGAAAGAGGTGTACATTAAATCAAGTTTAGTTTGTAGCAGATCTATTTGTCTGTCTTCTCTTTATTGCCTCTTCCAGTGCATGTTTTCTTTCTCCAGTAATTAACTTCCATGGTCACTTAATTTAGTTCTTTCACTGTCATCCTTCCCACCCTGTTTTTTCCCCAATATTTATTCCCTCTATCATAGTAGCACTTGCTTGTTCAATTATAAGGGTGCTTCAATTTTTCCCACTTTTTTGCAGCTGAGCAATACAAGTTTGATTAGGGCAGTCACTTGGCATGACTCATTTATGGGTTTCATGTGTTTTTGCTCTCCCACTTTATTCAAACTGCAGGTTGCCAGTGTGTGCTAGGGAACTTGTTAGTGCGCAGCAGCTGGTCCAGACGGACAGTTAGTGCGTGGCAGGCTGGAGTGCTGTAAATTTTCATGCCAGCTTGCTGCGCAGTAAGTGTTTATGTAGACATCCTTTAATTTTTATAGAACAAAATTTCAAGGGAGGTAAATGTGTGGTTTTCAGGGCTAAAGATTGTAAGACTTGTATCTAAAGCCATTGCATTTTTCATGCACGAGTTGCAGATGCCCATTAAGAATAGTGAGATAAAATATTGTTGCAAACAACTAAAAAAAATCCTTTAAAATACTGTACAGATTAACTCGAGGTTTATGCCATTTTATATTGGCATAAATCTTGGCAGCAGTCTCTGGTGGTGAAAAGTCCAACAGAGGATCAAGTTAGAGCAGTACAAAGTACTTACCTTCACCCCTCACAGGAGGGGTGACCATCCTTCTGGAAGTACTATCTCAGCCTGTTGTAAATTTGAGTCATCTTGTATTTCTTGTTTCTGAAACAGATGGTATTTGAGTCCATATTTCCTTCGAACTCCTTCCCACAGTGGAGTGGGAACTGTCCCACTGTTGTTGACAGACCCCCTTCCCAACTGTCCCAAGTTGTTGACAGACCAACTACAGTGCTCTGGTGGGCGTTAAAGTTGCTCCCTCTCCCTTGCAGAGGAAACCCTGGAATTAAGATGGAAATGAAACCATTCACTACTCAGCACTCCTCTGGAATAAGGAGGTATAATTTGTACCTTCCTGACTCAGATTTCCTGACTGGTCCCTCATGCTGAAGTAAAAAAAGGGGGGCAGGTCTAATTCTCCTCTTACTTAACCCAGAGTAAGTAAGGAGCAACACCAAAGAAGAAAACAGAGGTTCAAAAGGTATAAATGAGAGGGGAATCAGGCCTAAAATCTTCTAGCTATTGAGTCTAGTTATTAATTAAATATTAGGTGTCTTGGTGCACTACCCCTGTCAAAAGATTTTTCCCTTATTTCGGAATTGATTTGCTTTTGTTGTGGTGGTTGATTTTATAGAATGTTTATATAGCTCTGTTTTCTATTTCTTTGTTTGGTATCTGCCTGAGGTTTGACAAATGCTGATAGTGTTTTCACTCACACTGTTTTTAACATCTAAAAATTTCTTCAGTTTGCAAGGGTCACATCTGCCTGGAGAATCCAGAGGCTTACAATTATGATTTGGCATTGGGTTGATTGGTAGATGAATGTTGAACGACTGAATCACTGCCCCTTAAGTGAAATACTAAGATACTGCAGATGTAGCTGTGGCCAATTATGAATTTCAGATACTCCTTGGGACTCCTGAGCATCCAAACGCAATTGTTAACTGACCTAGAAATGTTACGGCTTTCTCTGTAATTATGCAATTCACTCATGTGACAGTGTTACTGCAAGCAAATACAGTTGCCTACAAATTTCAGTTCAGTTTGCAGTTTAAATAAAAATAATTTTCATCTAGAAATGTATTGTTCAAGTAGTGTACAGAAGTAAAATATTTTTACTTATCCACACATTAGTCAGTTACAAGTCCTGTTATAAAATGGATATGTGTACTTCCACGTACAACCCCCTTAGCTGATTTTTTTTCCCCCAGAGTGTATAAAAGAACTGTGAGAGGACACAAGTTCTATTTTGCAAACAATTTTGAGATCTTGAACTTTTGCTTCTTTCTGGTTTGGAATGAAACCCTGAAACGTCAAAATTCTCCAAAGGAAAATTTAAAAAAAAAATTGTTGGGCAATTGAAATGCTTTGTTCTGACAAAATCAAAACGTTTCATTTTGATTTTCAGTTTTTTGCATCATATTGTAATGCAAAATTAAAAAAATCTTTTAGGTCATTTCAAAATGAAAATAACTAAGCATTCCATTCCAAAACTGTGTACGCATTCCATTTTGACATTGTCAGAACTTTTTCTCGTTTTCTCCCAAAATGAAATTCTAGTAAAATTGACCTGATTTGACAAAATATTTTGATTTTGATAGTCCTGTATTCCAATAGAGTATCAAGACTTCTTTGTACAGGAACAAACGTGCCTTCTCAATGGTAGTGTTAATTCCCTGATGCATAATAATATGCTCTGCACCTTCAACATACAGGAAACGAAGTACAATGTGAGAACACATGAGCTACATTCAGCTCTGGTATAAAAGGATCCACCAGCACTTCTTTGGAATTCTACCTGCTTATAAGTAGATAGAAATTTCCCAAATCTATTATAAAGTGATTATTAGAAGGCAGACATGTATGTAAGATTGTGTGTATGCTTTGAAAACAATGTTAAATCACACACGCACGCACACGTTGTAACACTTTTTCCATCAAGAGTCTTACCGAATCCAGCTCTCTGGCCGTGCTTATGTGACAGCTGCCATCTTCACCAGTACACCAGAGATTGAATCAGGGACCTTCAGAGCTAGAACTGCTACTGATTAAGCTAAAGCACCAAGGCTCTCTAGTTAAGGCTACACAAACTTGTATCCTCTGATGGTCAGGCATGGGGAACCTTTAGCACACTCATCGGTGGGATACACCTGTTATAACTGTGTAGTTAGTGACTACTTCCTGTGAAGTAAAATGGACAATGAATGAAAAGATTGGGGAAGTATCTGCGGTGACAGGACCTGAAGGCTAAAGAGGAGCAGCTCAGAAAACCACAGGATCTCTGTAACTTTGAGATGTTGCGAGACTGCAGCAAGTAAGATCAAAGCAGGACTGGTGTTTCTCACCCTCACAATTGAAGAGGCCCCTCCAAACAATATTGGTTTAAAAATAATGAGAATTTAAAAAATAACACACATTGGATATTTTTATTTGCCTGCTGGTTTCTGAGTCTTTAGATTTCAAGCTACTTCCCTAAATCTGAGGGCTAGAAACGTACTGTTTCATTTGAAAGCTGAGATTTTATGTACTCCCAGCTTCTGGACTCCCGTGGCTTTAAGAGAAAACATCTGAATTTACAATCTCACAATATCTGAACTTTCAAAGTGCTGATCTACAGCATAAAATGAACTAGAAGAGCCAGTGAAATATCAGCTGATGTTTATTGAATATTCTGACTCCCAGAAACAGCGATGTCCAAGACTAATCCCCTCTTCCTCTCCCCTCAATAAAACAACCCTCTACTTGTTTGTTGCATTGGCAGGAGAAGAATGCTGTCTCCTGCTCCTTCTTTTTGGTGATGATCCCCACAATTGAACCAAACTTTATGGATCAATGAGCTACTCCCAGGCCAGGGCCTGGATTTGTGGAAGATTCTGCCTTTTATCTACATTTGTCTAAAAAGTGTCTCCTATATCAAAATGTGTTACTTCCTCTAAGTGAGTTCTGGTGGCCCCTTTTACTCATCTGATCTGAGCCCTGTATTGGCCCAACAACCTAACTGACTGCTGATGGCGGAGTTAAACTCCTTCTAGACCATAGTTTCTCAACCTGTGGTAGGCATATCCCTGGGGGTACATGAGACACAATCAGGAGGTACCTGGGGAAAAACAGAATGAAGTGGAGGTGGGCAGCAGCAGCCCGCTTCCCGCCCAGCGCAGCTCCCAGCTGGAAAGCAAGCGGCAGCCGCCGGTTCTTGGGGGAGGCAGGCAGTAGCCACCTGCTTCCTGCCAGCTCCCAGCTGGGGGCCCAGTGTCTGCCTCCTGCATCTTGTGAGCTGAGCTCACAGCTGGTGGCAGCCACCCGCACCCCGGCTTCCAGCTGAGGGATAGCCTCCAGCGCCTTGGCTTGAAGATGGGAAACAGCACCCGCCTGCCACATCCCTGGGTCCCAACTGGCGTGGAAGCCTCCTCTGTCCCAGCTCGGATTGGGTGGCAGTCGCCCACCTCCTGAGCTGGCAGCCAGGCAGCAGCTGCCTGCAACTTGCCCAGATGGCAGCCCCCCTCCCTGGCTCAAAGCCCAGTGCCCAGAAAAGTTGTCAATTTCACAGCTCTGGCTGAGCTGTGAAATTGACAACTATGGCAGCCCAGATTTCACCAGTTACCTTCTTTTCCTGTCTCTCTCTCTCACCCCTTCCTCCTCTCAAATCTATGGCAAAAAATGTTGGCATGGTGCTTTACATTCCCTAGCATTGGCATGCTGCTCAAAGCCTCCTAGCTTTAGCCAACATCACCTCTAGCCCAGGTATATACTTGAGTTGCGCACCTCTGCTGTAAAAGGTGGTAACCCTACCCACACTAGATCTGACATCTGTCATTTCGCGGCCTTATACTCAGCCCTTCTTCCAACATATGTCAGCCATAAATATAAAATCCCATGGAAAATTGAGCGTTCGGGTACTTATTAAATTTGCAGAAGTTAGGGAGTACTTGCTACTTAAAAGGTTGAGAAACACTGCTCTAGACATCATCAATGTTTATTTTTCAAGCAAGGAATTTGTTAAGAGTTTGGGGATAAACGTTCCAAAAATAATGATCAAAACAGCTTGCTAAATGTATGTATCTGGAATATGTACAGCTTTTTATTTGAAAAAAATAGTTTCAAAGAACCTTAAAAACATTTATTGAGTACTGAATATTCCGCTGTCTGGTTTCGCATATTAAGGCAGCTAGTTTTAGTACCAGATCACATACAGCCTGCATGTTTATTTTCTTGAAGTGTAAAAAACTTCAAGCAGGTAGCTATAAATCACATACAACAGGTCTAATTGTGCAAATCTTATATTGGTGAGCTCTTATTCAGCATATTCTATATAAGAAATCCCTTTGTATTGTCTTCATAGTGTCATCTTAATATGTTGATGACTTTGGACTGGTTTTTGGCATCAATATGAGAACACTACTGAGTTTGAGACTTCATAATTTCCTTTACCCCCTCCCTGTACCCCATCTAACATGTTGTTGTAATTATAGTTGAATTTATATTTTAAATATTCTACATATTGCCAAAATTAAATTACATTTACAAAATTAAATTTGTTTCATTTTCATAAAGAATTAAGAGTCTGACATGTTTAATGTTGGGATGCTCAGGCAGTACCTAAATAGGTGCATCTAGAATTCCTATACCTTAGGTATTTTAGCAAAGACATACAGTACTTCTATCTACTGCTTTCTGTCAAAAGGCATAACAAATATATAGTCCATTCCTATAATTATGCTGTAGTCAAAAGCTCATTGACTTTGACTTTGAAACAGTTTTGCTTGCATCAAGACTGCAGAATCAGGCCTATGGTAATTTATTCTCCTCAGGATAGAATATCTAAGGACCAGTCGACACTGACAAAATGATCATGTCTGGAAATTGTTACTGCACTGTAGTCTTTAGATCATTTTATTGCACAGGTTGGTCTTGCCTGTGAAGACAGGATCAGATCATAGAATGAAATTTTGGAATTGCTTTAGTTTTATAGATCATCGGTTTGTCCCCTTAATATATTGCCTCCGGACCTGTACAAAGGCTCTTTCTGCTAATCCAGCTGCAAAAGATGTTTTAACTACTAATATGGATTGTCAGTCCTTCATGCTATGCTTTAATAGTTTTTGTCAAGTCTGTTGCTGCTATTTTCTGCTGTCTAGAATTTCTTGACTAGAATTGGCCCCTTACATACAAAGATTTTCTTCCAAAGTTCATTTCTAGATGTGTAATACTATTTGGGTACTTAGATGGGCCCATCTCTGTAGTATCAGAGCTGTTGTATTTATTTAGATGGAATAAATTGGCCCAAAGAGTGAAAGGTGTTAGCATGATCCTGTAAGTGTCCAACATTAAATATCTTTAAACAAGGTTTGAGGTTTGGTGAACAGAGATCTTAGCCTGCTTAGTTCCATGGCAAACATGCTATTAAAATGCTTTTTAACTTTTTATTAAAGATACAGAAAAAGGAGGGTGAGGGAGAGTTAAAATTTTTGACATGTAAAATATTAAGTAAGGCTTTTATTTTAATAGCCTCTCTTGTTTCTTTTTCCTTTAGCTGTAAGAGGTTTCTATAAGGAGAAACCCTTTGTTTGACAGTCTTTTGGATGTTGGTAAAGATGGTAGTTGTTCATAGTCCAGTTCCATTTTCTAGAAAACAAAACAAGAAAACACCCATACAAACGGGGAAAGAAAAGAACAGCAAAGATAGATAATGAAACTTCTGTGCCTATGTTGACTCTCACTTGCAGCCGGGCTGCTGGAAAAACACAGGCACAGGACAGGTCTTTATAAACAATTTTGAGACCTAGCAAACCTGAATCAGCATCAGGCTGTGTAGGCATTGCATTTAGCTGCCTTTTTGGTCAGAGGCTTACAACAGTGTTGCAAAACTGGCTTAGTTGACTGAGATTGCCTGACTCCTGTGAGACAGAAAGAAAAAGGAGAGTGAGTGAAAGAGAAGAAATAAGGTAGAAAAGGAAAAGGATGAATTTTTGAGGTGTAGAAGAGGGAAGGAGGTGGCAATGTCTTACTTCCTAGGTGGTGGTCAGGATTTAGCTGGAGGTGAAGATGTTCTCAGGGTCCCTTTCTCTGGCCTGGTCTGCTCAGGACATCGCTTAGGATTAGTACGAAGGAGGTCTGGAGGCTCAGGATATGGAATTGGTGGCAGCCATGATGGTGAAGCTTGCTTCTTCCCTTTCTCTCCTCTTTCAGTCAGCCTGTGTTCGCAGTTGCCAGCTTCCCCTCAGTCTTTGTTTTTTAAGGACCTGAAAAGGGAATGATGGGTGGAACAGTTCATCCCCTCATTATTTTGTCCACCAATTTTGATTAATTGATTTCCTGTGTCATGCTGTTCTTCTTTACCAGGGATAACCTGACCACAGTTCTTGAATTACAGTCATAGGCCTTTTTATTTGGGCTAATTTGGTCTCTTTTTTTTATGCATCTTTTCCTATCAGCATCTGTTGTTATAGGTTATTGTGACATTTTATACACTTTCACTCACTTTTCACAGTTGAGCTCACATTTAGGCTCAGTTATTACAGCAGAATGCAGCCCAAGTTTATAATAATAATAAAAGCAGCCTTTCCCCTTGTTCTTCCTTCCCAGCCTATAAGAGAAGTAATTTAATCAGGTTATAGGCTTCCTGGGTTTTGTGTTTTTTTGTTTTTTAACTCATGGTTTTGTGGGTAAAGAACTTGTTGAGGAAAAGTTAAATGGAAAAAAATGAATACAAGGTTTTCTTGTGACTGATATGATCCATGATCATTCTTTCCATTTGCAGGGTAAACTCCAGAGTATAATGTCAGCTCCTGTCGTAGTTGCCTCCTGCATTCATCAGCGCTCCCGTTTGTGGACAATTTTTCAGAGTTGCAGTTGAATGTAGTTATCTCTGAAAGTCATGGGTGCAAAAATGGAGATAATTATAGACTCTAAGGTCAGAAGGGACCAATATTATCATCTAGCCTGACCTCCTGTGCAATGCAGGCCACAGAACCTCACCCACTCGTGTAATAAACGCTAACCTATGACTGAGTTATTAAAGTCTTCAAATCATGGCTTAAAGACTTTAAGGTACAGAGAATCCACCAGCAAGTGAGCAGTGCCCCATGCTATAAAGGAAGGTGAAAAATCCCCACATCCTTCGCCAATCTGCCCTGGGGGGGAAATTCTTTCCTGACCCCAAATTTAGGGATCAGTTCAACCCTGAGCATGTGAGCAAGACTCATCAAGCCGCCTGCCAGACACCCAAGAAAGAATTCTCCGTAATAACTTAATCTCTCAAGTAGATAACACAAATCCCATGAAGGGCTGTGAATAACAGGTGATAGACCTTGAACTGGACTCTTTGTTCCCCTGCTCTACAAAGAGGCCAACACTGAAGTGCTAAGTCTGGCAACCCATTTGGATAAGCAGATAGGCAGGTGTTGAGTACTAATTAAAGCTTTGTCAGATAATGTGCCTTTATTCTTGAATATAAGTTGCAATGATCAAGCCTAGAGGCATAAATGCATGGATCATCCACTTCAGGTGTGAGTCTAATAAGTAGGGGTGTAATATTCTGGCCAGTCACAGATGGAAGAGGGATGTTTTTGCTAATATGGTTATTTGGGTGTCCAATGCCAATAAGAAGTTCTAAAGTTTATACTGATTTAACAGTTTAGGGGCAAATTCCATCTTGGCTTCAGCTGAGTTATCTGCTCTTGATCCCACGTGCTGGTTTCACCTAGGCATTGAGATAGCTGGGGGGGGGAGGGGTGATCATAAATGATTGACACAATGGCAATAGCTCTGCATACTGCTAGCACTTAAGCTCCTATTATCTCACTAGTTCTCTCACTATGTCTACACTACAATTAAAAACCCACAGCCATCCCCTGACAGCTAACTTGGTCTCACCGGGCTGTTTAATTACGGTGTATATGTTCGAGCTCAGGCTGGAGCCAGGGCTCTGGACCTTGCAAGATAGAAAGTTCTCCAAGCTTAGGCTGTAGCCTGAGCCCAAATGTTTATACAGCAGTTAAACAGCTTCTTAGCCCAGTCAGCAGGCATGTGCCAGCTATGGGTGTCTAATTGAAGTGTAGACTTAACTTCAGTGGCTCCTGAATTTTTTCTTCCCATTTTGGAGATGTACTGATATGCAAAAGAGTTTCACCATCTTTTGAAACAAGCTATCCCTGTTCACTGAAATTGCTTTGTAGGAGTTTGTGGTTTTGTGCCTAAATTTTGTTTTAAGCACTTGATTGGTACTTAGTGCATTAAAAAAATCTTTCTTTTAATGTTTTATTGTCAACACTATGCCATTTATGTATGGAATTATTTATTTTTTGTTTATCTAGAGGAAGAGTGTGGATGATAACAATCTTCCATTTAAATGTTACTCAGCTGAAATGCAACAGACGTAATCAGTGGTAATGAACTGAAATTGTTTGAATTAATTGGGAAATAGGTGTCTACATTAGGTGCTGCTGCGTTCTTTGCTGCCAGAAGCATACTGCATCCATGTTGTTTCAACTGCTGATATCCCACAGGGAAAGGGGCATGTAATAGATTTTTACATACCAAAATAATTTAATCTAAGTCTCATAAAAAATTGAGTTTATGCTGGATGCTGTGACACACGGGTAAAATGTCTAAAAATACACGTTGTGCTAAAACCTAAAAATGTCATACAGTGTGCTGAGCTAATGCTCAGAAGGGGAGACCCAAATCTCAGCACAGAATAGTGTTTCCTTAATGCACTTCAAACCATGCTTTTTAAGGTGGAAAAACATGGAAAGTACATGCATGCATAATACAGAAGAAGTCACTTTGTGTCTAATTGAAGAAATTGCTCAAGAATATGTCATCTGTATGCAAATATGACCCCCAGATAGCTGCCAAGGTCAATGAGACCTAGAGTAATCTTCTATGTAAGAGCAAATCATGCAATTTAAAGCTGCCTGCAGGCCTGCTGTGGCTTAAAATATGCACAGACTATTTCAAAGAGTTCCAAAATATTAGACAAGAAATATGTACAAGTAGATTGTTGGGAATAATTCCCTTCCCTGGTTATTTTCTCGATTTGTGTTGCAAGTTGTCTTTGCTCTTCACCTATATCCAGTCAGGGTCTGCACACATTCTAGAAGGATGAATGTTATCATTGTTTTGTTCAAACAGACAGCCATGTTGTACTCATTTTCATTTTGTTACCGGAGGAAAAGGAATTACTTTTTTCATTCTAAATATTTGAAAATTATTTTTAATTTTTTTTTGCTCACTTTTTTTTTTGGAAAGATTTTTTATTAAATATTTGGGGTTTGTTTTTCACTTTTCACATTCTCCCTGCTCTCTCTCCCTTGCCCCCATTTTTCTTTTTGCCACTAAGAGAGAAAAATACAGGAAAAAGTGGTGGGTCGGTGGAAGGAGTGACAGACTGAAAAACCAATTTTTTTTTTAAAAGCAAACTTTTTTTAGTTTAATAAACCAGAAATTTTGAGAATACAAAAATATTTTTCACAACAATTTCCATTTTTAAAGAGTCCCTTTTTTAATTACTGTATGAAACATAGCTCACTAACTTAAGTCAATGTCAGCATTGCTACCTAGGAAACCATGCAATAAATCAACCTTATTGGTATATAAAAAAGTAATAACTACAGTATGTAGATGGGCTACATTCTATCCTCAGTCCACATACAGAACTTGCACTGAAGTCAGTCGAAGTTCTGAGAAATGTCTAGGGTAGAATGTGGCCCATTGTCATCTCCATATGGCTATACTAGAGCAAACGTAAATTGTCTTTGTTTTCAAATAATATAACTTTTTGTTCCTAACGTATTTATATGTTCACACTTACCATAGGAATCCATGTCATTTTCTTGTATATCACTTTGAACATTTACGTTTATTTACTTTGTGCAGGTTAGAGAACGGTTAGAGCAAGAAATGCAAGGAGCAGTTACTTTTATTTTTATAACGTCTGACTTAGGAGCAGCTGGGTACAGCCCTTATTTATGTCTGCCTCTTGAATGAAAATAGTCTAGTAGGGTAAAATTACCCAGAGAGTAAAATGCTCTTGGAGATGTTCTCCAGAGGCAGAGTAGAAGAATGTGGTAGAACCATGGGGAAGGCTTACATCAAGAGAAGGAGAGAGCCTAGAGAAAACAATAGAACCATGCTGCCTTAGTCATGAGTATGGCTGGACTATGCTTTTGTTTTTTGTTTTAGCTACAAGCAACAAAGCAATTGAACTTCTGAATTTCACTTCCTGTAGCCCTGTTATGATTACATTGTGGTAAGTAAAATCTCATTTAAGGTCCCGTTCAGACTAAAGGGTAAATGGCCTTTTGGGGGCTCAGCTGTCCTGAGGAGCCTCTGAATGGGTGTTGCTCAAAGGATTGACCTATTCAGAGGCACTGTTGGCTCAGTGTCACAGCAAAAGAACTAAACTGGAGGGAGGGTTAGGGGAAGAAAGAACATCGTAGCTTTGAGCATCAAAACTACCTACCCTCCATATGCTGTTAATCCTTATTTACATTCAGGTGCTTTGCCTCTGGTAGAGCCACACATGCAGCAGCAATCATTCTAGAACTAAGATTCTATCACAGAACTGTTAGTCAGACAAGTTCAGCTTTGTGTCTTCTCAGTTAGCCAGAAAAGTTCTGTAGAGTTAGAAAGTATGAAAAAAGTTACTTTCTTGCCTGCATGTCAGCGGTGTAATAAAGGTTTGAAATACCGAAATGCTGGGAAGAAACAGATCTCTTTTTCCTGGCTGAAGTCACATATTTATGAAAGTTGACATGGTAGGGCTAAATATCCTTTGTCTACAATTTCATCTTCCCCCTTTTTTAAACATAAACATAATTAAAACATTATGAACAAAAACCATCCACAAACTGATTCAGCCAGTTAATAAAATAAATACCTAGGATGGAGGTCAGGGTAAATGACTCAAATCTCCTGACAGATGAGAGGATTAATCTGCCTCTGCCTGAACATCTGGCCTGAGCTGTTCCTATTGACCATCCTTCTAGAATTACTATCTCAGGCTGTTGTAAATTTGAGTTGTCTTGTATTTTTTGTTTGAGCTTGTTTCTGAAACAGACAGCATCTGAGTCCATATTTCCTTCAAACTTCTCTTCTGTCAGCAACTTGCTTGTAATTACATATAGGTGCTCTTGAAAACATCAGAAGCGCCTTTCATAAGTCTATGTGAAGCTTTGTACAATCATTTCCTATAAAATGGTTTCCAACAGTTTATGGTCTATCTGTCTCAATTGATTATGCTGCTCACACAGATGTGGCAGAAATTGCTCGTAACTAAAAATAATTGCCAGCATTTCATTTCAATCTGAATATAGTTCTGTTGTGTGTTGGCCAATGTTCTAGCAAGAAGATAGATCCAAAAGCATGTGAACTTTATATCCAAGTCCCTTCTGGGTTCCAGGTGACTTTTGTTTTTTGCTCAGTGTTTGCTGAACAATTTACTTTTTTCTCACACCGTGCAATATGGATGTGACACAGAAAAATACTGGGAAAAGAATGGTCTTTGTTTCTTGGCCCTAGTCACCTGATATTTGTCAAGGCTCTGTTAATTCTTTTTTATTTGGTAGGCAATTTTTGATTTCGCTAACATGTCTCAATTTTCCTTCAAGAAAGTCAAAATGAAAGAATTTTATTTTCAAGTCAGGTCAACTTGAAATAAAATATTTTGGTTTGTCAGACTGAAATGAAATATTTTCTTTTGTGTCAGTTGGGCAATAATCCTCTGACCACCAGAAATGCCATAGTATTAGAAGATGATAGTTTGATGCCTCATGCCCCCATTCTTCTCTATGGGCTGGGCTTCCTGGCCAGATTACCTTGCTCGTGATGCACCACACTCTTTCCCATCTGTTTGAATCACGGATGTGCATTCTGAGAAATCTATGATGCATCATGGGAAATGTTGTTGGCTCGGGAGTCTGACCTGCAGAAGAGAAAGAAGGCATAAAGCACCATGGCAGTACAATATTGAATCAAACCTAGCTGAAATGAAACATTTTGATTCAGGAATGTAGAAATGTTTCATTTCTATAAAAAATAGCAAAATTAAATATTTTGCAATTCCTAAATTGAAATTTGTCAGAAATTTCTGTTCCATGAAAAATTTAAACTTTTCATCCTGTTTTGGGATGAAACCTGATTTTGAAATACTGAAATTTACCAAGGGATTATCCAATTTTTGACCATTCTGATTAATAGGACCAATAGCTGCAGACTCCAGGGACTACTGTTACAACCCTTATTTGCATAAATGGTAAGGATAGCTGGCCTTAAGAAATTAGCCTGCCCACTAAAAAATTGATTATCTTACTTTGTGAATGTTTCTTTAATTAGATAGTATAATAATGATATTTGATATCTGTTCACAATGTGGAAAAAACTGTCTCTACTGATTTTCTTTTGGTGGTCTGATGTTAAAATTATTAATGCGTAGTTGTTGAAATACATGGAACTTTAAAAAGTGACTAATGGTGTAAGGATTCAGAAAACCAAATGTATCACTTACTTACACATCTGTTTGACTTCACACAATTGGCCACTATCTTCAGTGGGGTTTTTTGTTTTTATTTTAAGACCTGTTTGCTCAGTCATAGATTTGTATGTTTTTATAATACGACGAATTAAACAAGCACTTACATTTTTAAATTGTCTGACAGGCAAAGTTTAAAAAAAGTTTTTCATGTCAGCATTTATCAGTTTTTTTTTTGTCTTACATAATTTTTCACTTAACACCTTTTGTTATTTGAAAAGTCATTATAAATCATTTGGGTGTATACTAAGCATTTGGCAGAATGAAAATGCATTTAACTTGCAGTGAAGACCAATTTAAAAAATAGTTTGTTTTACTTTAAAACTCGGTGCTGTGGACATTTTCAACCTTTTGCCTCATTAACTTCTTTCCTATTAAAATACCTCTCTATTTAAATGGAAAGATAATGATAATACCTCAAAGCAAATGAGATGTTGTTGCAATAATTAAATCCAAGATGAGATGCAGATAGTTTAAACCTGATGCTGTCTCAGCTAGTTAAAAGCAAATATTATTTCCATTGGTCACACTGATTTGTTTTCAGTTGAATTAGAATATTGCATACTAATAACTTCCTAATACATATTAGATTAAAATTGGTTATAGAGACTGTTATGTGGAAATGTATTGACCCCTGAAAATGCTGCATTATTAATCACTTGCAATGTGCCACACTTTCCTTCCTGAGTCCACTTTGGACTTTGTATTATCCCCTCTACATATGAATGAAAGAATTTGGTCACTTAGCAATTTACACGCACATGTTTTACCTGAAGTTGTATATAGCATATAGACATATCTGGAGATATTTATGGAGTCTAACATATTAAGCTTGCTTGCTTATAGTCATTAACAGGGATCCTAGTTTTCCATCATAAAAAACCTCCAAAATTCTCCAATAAAAAAAAAAAGCATAAAAATCCGTGTTCTTCCACAATTAAAATGAAATGCTGAACTTTAGTTTCCCTAGCTGCCATATAAATAGATACCAATTGAACATAACGTTTTGTTGATAGATTTACAATTTTTAAGCAAGGTCAAAGCCGACCAGTGTCAGCAATCATTATAATAAAACAAAATTAATAGAACTGCAATTCAGCTGAAACCTGAGCCCTGCCACTCAAGGCTGCTAGTGGAGCCCTGCTGCCCAGGGCTTAGTCTGCCAACCCCAGTTTGGTTAATATAGAGAGCCAGATAATGGAGGCTTGGATAAATGGAGTTTTACTGTATATGTTTTTACTTTTTCACAAAATGTAAAAAGTAAAGATTCTCTGTAAAAATGTAAATACTGCATTTTTCCGTGGCAAACAGATTTCAACTATTCCCTGGAAATTTGTGTACTATTCGTCACCATGGCAAAAGAGCACCTTCAAAGCATCTCAAACCCTGATGAACATGTGTGTCTTAGGAACAGTATTTGTATTATATAATATGTTAGGGTGTTGATTTTAAAAGTATTTATATCTTAGTGTCTGATTACAAACTAACTTTCTATAAATTTGGTTGCTTAACTCTTACTACAGTTAAGAGAGATAAATACAAGGGAAATTCTCTTGCTTTTTTATTTTTAAATAAAAAAAGTGCTATCCTATTTGTATGTGGTCTACTGCTGGATGTCTCTCAGTATTATCTTTTGACACTAAGGGCATTACTATTTGATATGAAAAGTAAGAAAACGTAAGAGAAGATTATGTGGACAATACAGAAAGGATTTTTAGTAATGTGATTTCTGTTTGACAGAAAGCTATTGCATGAACAAAATATTTGACTTTCCCGAAAGGTATTTGGTCATTAAATCAATGTTTGTAAAAGTTTTAAACATTACACAGCTCATGCTGGAATTTCATATGTATAGGTGGTGTATTAACCACAGACAGTACAACTTACAGTGCTTTAAATAATGGCCAATCTAGTGACTGAAAGAAAAATTCAGATCAGGTACTCGACCACACTACGTCTGAGTTCCCTAGTGGCACAATGTAAATGGCACACTGAGGCTTCATGCTGAATTTGCTTTCAGGTTAAAATCCAGTTATGCTATAAGAATGAACCTAAGCATCATGGCTTAGACATCAGGGGTAAACATGAAGACATCTTTCATTATCAGAGAGTTTAATTTGTCTTCTCCCTCCATTCCCCCTTTATTTTGAACAGCTTGTGAGGTATACATTGGTAAACTAATAAAACATGTTGATAGAGGCAGTTTGATCAAAATGAAGGCTAACCATTTTTTATTTAGGTGTGCATGCACATACATAGGCAAACTTCAGAGGCCCTATTGTCCCAGAGCAGGAGTTTCTTATATCCTGTGCCTAGAGAATGGGGTTGAAGTAAAACTTGAGTTTTTTAGGGTATAGACTCATAGACTCATAGACTCATAGGTCAGAAGGGACCAATATGATCATCTAGTCTGACCTCCCGCACAAGGCAGGCCACAAAACCCTACCCATACACATTTATAACAACCCCGAACCCATGACTGAGTTATTGAAATCCTCAAAAATGAGATTTGAAGACCTCAAGCTGCAGGGAATCCACCAGCAAGCGACCCATGCCCCACGCTGCAGAGGAAGGCGAAAAACCTCCGTGGCCCCTGCCAATCCGCCCCGGAGGAAAATTCCTTCCCGACCCCAAATATGGCGATCAGCTAAACCCTGAGCATGTGGGAAAGACTCACCAGCCAGCACCCAAAAAAGATTTCTCTGCAGTAACTCAGTTCCCATCCCATCCAGCATTCCCACAGACCATTGAGCAGACTTATCTGCCGATAATCCAAAATCAATTGCTCAAATTAAACTATCCCATCATAACATCCCTTCCATATACTTATCAAGCTTAGTCTTAAAGCCAGATAAGTCATTTGCCCCCACTACTTCCCTCGGAAGGCTATTCCAGAACTTCACTCCCCTAATGGTCAGAAACCTTCGTCTAATTTCTAGTCTAAATTTCCTAATATCCAATTTGTACCCATTCGTCCTCGTGCCTATATTAGTACTAAACTTAAACAATTCCTCTCCCTCCCTAACGTTAATACTGATTTTAGGACTCTGATAGAGGCAGGATTCACCTGTCTGGAATGCACAGAACTACTTGGGGTAACAGAGAATGAGTGGTGGAACTACTTCTTAACGTGCTGCTCCCATTCTCATGCTTTTGATGCTGCCACTTTTGATGCCTGAAAACAGTGCCATTCACATCTTCCATTTTCAGTGCTCACTGCATGCCCTTTTGTTTTGCCCCTTTTCACCTCACAATCTGCCCATCTGTTAATTTAGTATAGCTTATCCACTTTGAAGGTAAGTTATGTATGTAAAGCACTTTGAATATCCCCCTATTCAAAATATTATATAAGTGTAAGTGATTATTTTTAATTAGGTTTACATGTATCGTGATGAGCTGAAATCCCCAGGTGACAACAGCAATAGGAGCATTTGGCACATAACTAATTTTAAACTGCCCTTTTTTCCTTTCATTTAGTTTCCTCAATGTAAGGCAGATGGCTGTGACATCCCAATGCATTATTCTGTGATTTCATGGTTACCGTCAAAGATCTACTGAAGCATGTAATAGGCTCAAAGGGGATCAAATACACGATTTTTATTTGTATGTAATGTTTCTAATATAGGATTTATTTATAGGAAACATCATTTATAATTAATACTTTGTAAGACTGCCTTATGCATAGAAAAGCTTCCAGTTACCTGGGTCTCTAAAGATCAGCTCTTGGTCTCATGGAGCTGTTTAAAGTGGAATGTCAATGATGTGGTGCGGTTAGGCTCCAGTTGTAGCAATGACATTCAGAATGATCCATTTTGGGGTACCACAATGAAGCAGGAACTGGCCAGCTCAGTTTTGTGGAGATGAACTCCTGATGCATGTAGCAAAGTAAATGTGGTGGTTGTTTTCTCTATTGTGTACCTTTAAATTGCCAAGAATCCATTGTCTTCAGAGGCAGTTACCATTTATGCAGAAAAGTTAATGCTCTACAAAACAAGAGAAGAAATATCTCTGTGATAGTTTCCCTTAATCTAAAATTAGTATTTCAGACTTAAAAGCACATCATTGCCTTTTGTGTATGGAAAAACATACCAAGGAAGGAGAAAAAATGTTAGTTTAAAACATTATGTGCCAAATGCCCCTTCTCCATTAATAATGGTTTTTATTCTGCTCACACTTCATGAGATGTAAAAACTTCTTCACTAGCTAAGTTGTCAATCTGTTTTTACATCTCTTATTGCTTAATTCATTGTTTTGTCTTGTCTTTTGCTTTTCAGTTTAATCTGTTACTGTTTAGGATAGCTCTGCTGATTTTGTTTTTGTTTTTTGTTTTAATTCAGAGCCTGATAAAAGCCTTTTTAAGGTTAATGAATTCAAAAATTCTCCATGAGATTTCAGAGACTTGAATGTCAGAGGTTTGTCAGGCAGGGTCCCTGGTAAACAGCAATATAATAACCTCCGCCTTAAGGATAATCAGAATAATACAACTTGAGGTCTGAGTCAGAAATAATAATCCCATTGCAGTGCTCAAATCTTTTTCTTTTTACCATCCTGGATTTCTCTTCTTTCTCCGCTTGATCAATTTCCGGTTACCCATTTTTCACTATTCATTACTAACCTGTAACAGTCGGAGTTATTTTTGCTACCTTGGTATTAATGTGACTTGAGATTTTTTCCTGACCCATAGTCAGTGCTGGATAGATTGCACTGAGACCTCAAAATTACTGAAGTCTTTACCATTCATAGGTTCTGCAGCATTTAGGATTTATCAAATTAGGCCAGCTCCCAGACTGGGTGCATTGGAGATATATATGTAAACCTAAAGCAAATGTATTTTGAATATCACAAAATAGCAAGGAATAGCTAGTCAGAATGACATTGGGATGAGGCTATTACATTATTGTTTCCATAATGATTTATGTGGAATATTTGATATTTTTAATTTTCAGAGTGTTGGCTTCCATTTAAAACTTCCATTGACTTCAGCAGCAGCAGGCCCAGGTCCTACGTAGACTCATAGACTTTAAGCTCCGAAGAGACCATCATGGTCATCTAGTCTGACCTTCTGCATATTGCAGGCCACAGAACCTCACCCACCCACTTCAGTAATAGACCCCTTATCTCTGGCTGAGTTACTGATGTCTTCAAATCATGATTTAAAACTTAGTTTCAGAGAATCCACCATTTACACTAGTTAAAACCTGCAAGTAACCCATACCCCATGCAGCAGAGGAAGCTGAAAACCTGCCTAGGTCTCTGCCAATATGACGTGGGACAAAATTCCTTCCTGACCCCAAATATGGCAGTCCATTAGACCCTGAACATTTGAGCAAGACGCACCAGCCAAACACTTGGGAAAGAATTCACTGTAGTAATTCTGAGCCCTCCCCATCTAAAGTCCCATCACCAGTCACTGGAGATATTTGCTGCTAACAGTTGCAGATTGGCTACATACCATTGTAGGCAGTCTCATCATACTGCCCCTTCTATAAATTTATCAAGCTCAGTCTTGAAGCCAGTTAGGTGTTTTGCCCCCACTGCTCCCCTTGGAAGGCTGTTCCAGAACTTCTCTCCTCTGATAGAGAGAAACTTTTGCCTAACTTCAAGTCTAAACTTGTTGATGGCCAGTTTATATCCATTTACTCTTGTTTCCACGTTGGTGCTTACCTTAAATAATTCCTCTTCCTCCCTGATATTTATCCCCACGTGGTATTTATAGAGAGCAATCATATCTCCCTCAATCATCTTTTGGTTAGGCTGAACAAGCCAAGCTCTTTGAGTCTACTCTTATAAGGTAGATAGATAGATATAGATTTCTTAATAGGTTGTGATATTTACTGCTTTTTATCCTGCTAGGGTCACAAATAAAAATTTTGTGATAGGATTATAGGTAGGTAGATGATTACTAGGTTCACAGCATTCTTTTTATATTGGTACCTAACACCTAAACAATTAGTAGCATTTATATAATATACATAAAGTAACAAAAACATGCTTATCTGATGTGAGGTTTTCCGTAAAATGTAAAAACATTTTCAAACCACAATCCCTGCCTCTCCATCACTAAAGTTCTGTGTGTTTATAGCACCTATCACAAATGAGTGCATGGTTGAGTGCTTCTTGGCATTATGATAAGACAAATAATAATGCTGGACCAAGCTTAAAAATGTCTGGAGGCCCTCTTAAAATAAAGAGCCAGCACAGCCCTCACAGCCTAGGAGCAGGGAACCTGAGGAAGTTTTAAGCAACCCTTATGCCCTCCTGATGCTGGTTGTTCTGGGAACTGAAGAAGCCCTCGCATAACTTAGACAGCTCTGGGACCTTACAGAAACCTCTCCTGGCTCTGTCTGGGTTGCAGCACTGCTTGGACTATCCGAAGACCTGCATGCTGCAGCTCTGCCCTTGATGCGCCCTTCCTGTCCCCACATCACACTACCACCAAGCCCTCCATTTCATCTGTCCCTTACCTTGTTGTAACACCTCCATTTGTACATTCTTTCTTCTTTGTGTATTTCATACTGTGTGTGTAGTATGTGTCTCCTTTTTAATTCTAAAGATTCATAATTACTGCATAATCACACATGAAGTTTCTTATACTCAGATCTAATGATTGATGTGGGGAGAGATTCTTTCTCCATTCGTACTACAATCAGGCTACTGGTACTGAGGGCAGGAGGGAAACTTCCCAGAATCATCCTGAAACCCAAATGGTCTGTGTTCAGGCTGATTGCTATATCCACTTTTTACTTTCTAAGGAGCCTTGTTTTACCTATATAGCTAGAGTACACTGCACTCATATATCTATATAAGCTGAATATTAGAGGTGTAATGGATGGACACAGCAGTTTAAGCTTTAAATGATGAAACAACCCCTAGAAGTTAAAAATAAAAAGGAGAGTCAGTCATAGAGAGCTTTAGGATCATTAAAAGGAGAGATGATTGCCCCAGCCACTTTCTCATGACAACCAAGTCAATTTTTTGTCATTTAAGGCATTTTCAAGATAGGCCCCTGGAAGCCTGATCCGTAATCCATTGTCACACAAGGGCAATACTCTAGCCTGGAGCCAAAGTAAATTCTAAGCTTGAAAAAATTGTTGTACAGCCTCAAACCAGGCTAAAGAAATGAAATTGAATCCTGTATTTAGAGCCGAAGGTTGGTCCAAATCCAGGTCAGCTCCAGGTCACCTCTCCACCTCTTTATGGCTTGCTGCCATATAAAGGCATGTTTTATTTTTTAAGGCGTTGCTGAATCAAAAGACCATATGTAAAGCCAATTTTTGCTGCTTTTGTAGCAGATAGAGTCCTTGGAAATAACAGTAAACATTTATTAATGCTATTTAATATAAACAAGATTGCTTTGCTCTGGGTATGGGTGTGTGAGAGGAGGGCACACAGAGACAGACCAAGCAAGATGGCACACTAATTCATCCAACTTTTTATATCATAATGTAGCACTGGGTTTAGTCAATCCATCTTCAGGTTCACCTTAAGAGTGAAAAAACTCAGGTCCAATAGAATTATGGGTGGAGGCCACAAATCTGTAAACGTGTCTGGGCTGGTTGTGACTGTGTGAAAGAGAACAAGTCTCAACTCTGAGTGATAGTCCCTATATGTATTTATAGAATCATAGAAGATTAGTGATGGAAGGGACATCAGGAGGTCATCTGATCCAACCCCTTACTCAAAACAGGATCAACCCCAACTAAATCATGCCAGCCAGGGCTTTATCAAGCCACACTTTAAAAACCTCTAAAGATGGAGAGTCCACCATCTCCCTAGGTAACCCATTCCAGTGCTTCACCACTGCTTGTGAAAAAGTTTTTCCTAATATCCAAACTAGACCTCCCCCACTGCAATTTGAGACCATTGCTCCTTGTTCTGTCATCTGCCACCACTGAGAACCGCCTAGCTCCATCCTCCCTGGAACCTTCTTTCAAGTAGTTAAAGGGTGCTATCAAATCCCCTCTCATTCTTCTCTGTGGACTAAATAAGCCTAGTTCCCTCAGCCTCTCCTCATAAGTCAAGTGTTCCAGCGCGCTAATAATGTTTTGTTGCCCTCCAATTTGTTCATATCCTTTTTGTAGTGGGGCGACCCATAACTGGACACAATACTCCAAATGTGGCCTCACCAGTGCTGAAAAAAGGGGTATAATCACTTCTCTCAATCTGCTGACAATGATCCTACTAATGCAGCCCAATATCCCTTTAGCCTTCTTGGCAACAAAGGCACACTGTTAACTCATATCCAGCTTCTTGTCCACTGTAATCCCCAGGTCCTTTTCTGCAGAATTGCTGCATAGCTAGTTTGTCCCCAGTCTGTAGCAGTGCATGGGATTCTTCCTTCCTAAGTGCAGGTCTCTGCACTTGTCCTTGTTGAATCTCATCAGATTGTTTTTGGCCAATCCTCCAATTTATCTAGGTCACTCTACCCTATTCCTACTCTCTAGTATATCACCACTCCCCCTGTCTTAGTGTCATCTGCAAACTTGCTGAGGTTGCAATCCATCCCATCCTCCAGATCATTAATAAAGTTGTTGAACAAAACCGGCTCCAGCAGTGACCTCTGGAGTACACCTCTTCTTACCAACTGCCAACTAAACATTGAGCCATGGATCACTACCCATTGAGCCCGATAATCTAGCCACTTCTCTCCATTTTATAGTCCATTCATCCAACTCCTACTACTTTAATTTGTTGATAAGTATTCCACGAGTGGGCACTCATGTGCACCATGGGCCTGAGTGCAGAAGTTGAAAGCAGCATCCACTGGCCCTCAAATGCACAGTGGCTCTCCTTGTGTTCCCAACCAAATGTATAAGCGGCATTGTGGCTTGACATCTCTCCAATTCCTTCTTACTGCTGCATGGCCTGAGTCCGAATTGTGTCCTCCTTCACTTCATTGTATAAGCTATATAGAAAACATTTGTAAATGGTTATGTTGTTAGATTAATAGTTGACAAATATATATAATAATATAGAGTGTTTCTTTCTCCCCATTTGGGAAACCCCTCACCTGACTCTAGGACTCTAGTCCCAGAAATCAAGAATTTTGTCTACTGTCCTCAATCCTCTCCATTAGTGACTAAAATCAACACTGCCTATAGTGTCAGGTGAGGCTCCTATCTCTGTAAAGTATCTGCCACTCCTTCTCACCTGAACTCAAGAAGGGAACTTTGCCTACAGAAATACCTGATGGAGAAGGCTATGAGGCACCTCTTCATTCCAGGCCAAAGAGACTCTCCTGTAAATCGGCCTCAACTGACTAGCAGTGCCCATCCAAGCTGTGCACTTGGAGTGGAACTGTCAACATCTAATCCCAAGAACTCTCATGAGCGCAAGGACAGATCACCATTGAGGACTGTCCGTAAGAAATGCATTTACTCCCTGAGCAAGTCCAGGTTGGGTGGGACTTTGGAAATGGATCCTAAAAAACTCGCTCCAGTGAAGACCAAAAATGAGAGCAAGATACATACAATGAAAAATCCACTGGTTCCATGGATTACATTAGTACTGAAATGTAAGGATAGATGCTTGCTGGTTCCATCTCTGAGTGCTGGTCTGGGACATTGTTAGTACTGCCTCATTCATCTAAAGACTGTCCAGTCACTGCTAATGCAGCAGATCTATCACTTAACTGTAGGAACTCCTTGCACACCAGGGCATACCAAGATTTATATAATACCGGTGGGTATACTCAGGAGGTTTTTAAGCTGCAGCTTGACAAAACCCTCACCGGGATGATTTAGCTGAGGATACTCCTGCTTTGAGCAAGGGGTTGGACTAGATGACCTCCTGAGGTCCCTTCCAACTCTAATATTCTATGATTCTACTCCTCCCTTATATACAGTGTCCACTTCTTTTCTGCCCAGCTCTCCTAAGGGATGTTCTTACTCTGGAGGAGGAGCCTACATAACTGTTGAAGGAGCCATCTGAACTCCAACTATCCAGCAGAAGTGTCCCAGTACCAATAGCACCACCACTACCAATGGGCTAGTTGTCCATCTGATGAGATGGTTACACTAGTATCTCCACAGAGGCAGTTGAGAGATTACACTCATCATTCCATCAGGTATGACCCTTTCAGGGATTGCTGGTACTGATTTTCTTGGAGTCCCCTGCAACTAATCAATTCTTCTTTCTGGCCTGTTGGGGATCCATGGGATCCTTATGGCAGGTGTATGAGCCCCTGTCAGGAGTCGGGCCAGTTCTGTTGGTGTATGAGGAAAAAGAGGTAGAACTGGACTGCAGATACCAACAGTTCCGATGGATGAAGCAGTCACTCATTCACCTTCTACACCAGATAATACCAAGTGCTGCTACAAAGAGTGGCCACTGAGCTACAGATACCATTAGAGGAGATCCAGGACCCTCATCACTGGCTCCTGGGCATCTTGCAGCCATAAAGAATGATTAAGGTGGCTTTATCTGTCAATGAGGCCAGAGCAGCTACAGCGGTATCGCACACTCCAGCATCCATGCCCCGACACCAAAAAGGACTAAGCGAAGGGTATTTTGTTCCTATGAAAAGGACTGAATTCTTATTCTCCTATCCTGACCACCAACTCATTGGTGGTACAGGCAGCTGCTTTGAAGGAGCTAGATTGCATTGTCAAAGCACCACCCTGGCAAATAAAGATTCTAAGAGATTGGACCTCCTGAGGAGGAAGGTCTTCTCCTTGGCAGACCTATTTCATGTTGCTAACTACCAAGTGTTGTGAGTAAAATACAATTTTAATACCTATTTGAGGCTTGCAGACTTCATACAAGCTTTCCATAGATGACAGTGGCCCAGTTTCAGCCTCTTTTAGATGAGGAGGAGCTAGTGGCAAAGGTAGCTCTCCAGGCCATAGTGGATGCCACAGACACAGCTTCCCTAATTTTGGTCATTGGTCTAGTCATGAAGAGGGACACCTGGCTTCAATCATTAGGATTAACTGAGGAGGTTCAAAACATCATTCAGGACATCCTTTTTGATGAGTCAGAATTCTTTAATGAGAATACAGATGAATCCCTGAATTCACTAAAAGACTCAAAATCACTTCTGCGTTTCCTGAGGATTTATACTCCAGCCCCCAGGAGGAAACACCAGAGGCAACTCTATAGACTGAGACCACTCCTCCGAATGCATCTTATCACTAGTGCATAGCCACTGAATAAATGTCAGAAGATTCAGAGACCTCACTTCTTGGCCCCTGCTAAGCCACTCTTGACATTTGTTCAAGACTCTGTACCACCACTGATGCCAACCACATCGTTCCCTGTTACCTTGGGGGGGCCATCTTGCACACTTTGTCCACAACTGGAACAAAATCACTACAGACAGTTGGGTCCCAGAGATTATCCACCACAAATACCATGTAGTGTTTCTCTCCTTTCCATCTGACAAACCCCCTTCAAGGACCATTCCCATGAGGTAGTTCTTGAACATGAAATGAAATCCTAATTACATCGAGCAACAATAGAGCATGTTCCACCTAAATAATATAGAAGAGGATTCTACTCCCCGTATTTCCTAATTCCCAAACAAGACCGAGAGTGGAAACCCATCATGGAAATTTGGCATCTCAACATCTTTATTTGAAAACTCAAAATCTAGAAGGAAGGAAGGAGAACGGCCAGTAGTATGGAAGGAATACTGTGATCAACCAGAAAAACCAGACCAAGAGCCACAATAAAGGTACCAGAGTACACAGAGGGGGAAATAACCCAAAGGAAGGAAGTTCATCTGCGAGCGATATCAGCAGCATATAGCTGCTATTCATAGTGCCCCTGGGCTGGGGCACAGAGTAGAGGGCAGGCCAGGTTCCCTTCCTCCTCCCCCCTCACAGTGCACTACAGAGGCACTGCATCCAGAGACAGGGGCAACAGGTGGTGTGTTGACCCACCACGTGAGAGCAAGCACGGGACTTACCATAAGAGAGCGGGCAATTTGTCATACGTGGTGTCGGGAGGGATTTCCGCACAGAGCATCCAGAGCATGCTAAAACCATCCTGTCCCCAAGATGGATGATGTGGTGAAGGCATTAGTACAAGCAACAGCACCCAACAGGAGGCTACCCATCCCAGGTAGCTGCCCAACAGGAGGCTGTAGAACTGCAGTAGGAGACTAATTGCCCATTGATGAGCTAGGCTGCCCAGGACCAGGCTGTGCTGCACGAGGTGTTGAGGACCCTGATTGAGCAAAGCCACAGCCATGGTGGGTCATGGACCATAAGGGCCAACAGCTGCCTGCAGAAAATGACACAGAAGGATGATGTGGAGGCCTACATCTTTGTCTTCAAAAGGGCAGCCCTACAGGAGGCCTGGCCCCAAGATCAGTGGGCTGGCATCCTTGCCCCATTTCTATGTGGGGAAGCCTACAAGGCCTATTATGATATGGCTGCAGAAGGTGCAACAGACTATCCTTGGCTGAAGGCAGAGATTTTGGCCAGGTCCGGAGTAACAACAATAGTGGAAGCCCAGAGGTACTATAAGTGATGATATAACAAGGCCAAGGCACCACGGTCACATTATTTGACCTGATCCACCTGACCCAGAAGAAGCTGCGCTCCAGGAACCTCAGCTCTGAGAAGATGATGGAGCTGCTGATGCTACACTGGCACACAAGGGGGTTACCACTGGACCTCCAAGCCTGTGTGGATCAGAATGTCCCCTCCACCTATGATCAGTTGGTTGCCATTGTAGAGAGACAACTGGCAGGCTGTGAACTGTTCCAGAACCATGGGGAGAAGACATGGTGGACCCAAAAGCCCTCAACCTAAGTTCCCAGACTGTAGTGAACTCCAAGAGATCTAGGGCTGCAAAGAAGAACACTGAAGAATGGCCTGAGGTCATGAAGGGACCTGGGGACTTGGAGGGAGTGAGCTGGGAGGGGCAGATCAAATAATCCAAGGCAGAGGGAAGCACCCAGGGTCAGGTATCAATGTTATGAATGTGTGGAGTTGGGGCATATAGCAGCTCAGTGCCCAAACAAGGAGGAGCCCATGCAGTGCAATGTGGGGAATCACGGGGAGTAATGTAGCCTAATCGGCCTGGTAGGAGTTGCAACGACCCTCCATGGACACACAAGGCCAGTTAAAATGAACGGTATCGAGACCATGGCACTAATGAATTCTGGAAGTGCTGTCATGATGGTCTCAGGGAAATTAGTGGGTCAAGACCTGGGCCAAATATACAGGGGTAATGTATCCATGGCACCATAAATTTCTATCCCTCAATCAGTGTACGACTTGCGATCCAGGGGAAAATTACCAGAGTGACAGCCAGGGTGGTCCCCTACCCAGTCCTAATTGGTAGGGGCTCCCAGCGTTTGAGAACCTGCTTCCCCCAGTAGAGCCAGAGGAGAGTAGCAAGACCAAGACCAAGACACCTGTAGATTGCCTTGCCCCAGTCTCCACTGAATTTGTCCCAGAATTGTTTTCAACCCCTGGAAAACCTTGGAAGTCAAGGTGGGAAAGGAGGGCAAATAAAAGATTAGGGACCAGGATTTTGACTAAGATCCAGAAAGTCACCCTAGTTGATAGACAAACCTATTTGGGAGATCAGGAGGCTGCTCAGACAAGATAGGGCTCAGAGGAGGTTCCCAGCCTCAGTAAGAGCAACCCAAAAGACAGAGTTGAGGTCAGTCCTCTAGAGTTAAGCCAGATCGGTCCTGCCCAGGAGAATTTCAGACAGGACCAGGCCAGTGATCCATTATATGCAAATGTGAGAGGGGAGGTAGTGGAGGTAAATGGTGTGCCTAAGGAAGGGAAGACCAAAGGCCCAGGGCCATACTACATGCTCATATGTGACCTACTGTATCCGGTAGCGCAGTTACAAAGGAAAGAAGTGGAGCAACTCCTAGTGCCACAGAAGCACATAAAGGCAGTTTTAGAACTAGCTCATAGCCATTTATTTGGGGGACATCTAGGAATAGATAAGACCTTGGATAGAGTCCTACTGAGGTTTTTCTGGCCAGAGGTACAGGCAGAGGTTCAACACTATTGCACATCCTGTTCAGAGTGCCAGTTGCACAGTCCCCAAATCACTTGCAGTCCTCGTTAGTGCCTTTGCCCATTATAGAAGTCCCTTTTGAAAGGATAGCCATGGACCTGATGGGCCTGCTAGAAAGATAAGCATGGGGGCACCGAAGCGTACTTGTCATACTGGATTACGTCATACGATACCCAGAAGCCATTCCCCTAAGAAGCCCCGTGTACCAGGCAAGAGCAAGGGAACTGCTCCAGGTCTTTGCTAGAGTGGGCATCTCGAAGCAGATCCTGACCTATCAGGGAACTCCCGTTATGTGAAAGTTAATGAGAAACTTGTGTACCCTGCTCTGCATATAGGCTCTGCAGACCTCCATTTACCACCCTCAAACAGATGGCCTAATGGGGTAATTTAATCATACCCTCAAGTGTATGATCCAGAAGGTGGTGGCACAGGACAGAAAAGACTGGGATGCCATTCTACTGTACCTCATGTTTGTGATATGGGAGGTCCCCTAGGCATCCACTGGATTTTCCCCCTTCGAATTACTATATGGACACCATTCTCATGGCATACTAGATATGCCAAGGAGGATTGGGAGGAATATCCAACCCAGGAAGGAACGTTATTGTACATGTGGCACAGATGCAGGAACGTATAGCCCGAGTGACCCCCATAGCATGAGAACATTTAGAGAAAGCACAAGAGGCCCAGCAAACCTATTAAACTGCCATGCAAAAGCACAGAAATTTCAGCTAGGAGAATGAGTGATGTTATTAGTGCCAACAACAGAAAGCAAAATCCTGGCCAGTTGGCAAGGACTGTATGAGATAGTGGAAGCTGTTGGGGAGATGGACTATAAAGTGAAGCAGCCAGACCACCGAAAGCCAGAGCAAATCTACCATATCAACTTGGGACAGAGATGTGCCTGGCTGCCCAGGCAAATGGCCCATGGGGGGGTGAAGATATCACCTGAGTTAACCCTAAAACACTGAACAGAGGTCATCAATATGATCCAGCAGAACCAAGATCTGTTGTCTACGCAACCAAGCCACACATCAGCAGTTCAACACCACATTGTCACTAACCTTGGAGCAAGGGTGACAATAAAACCATATCAAATAACGGAAGCGAAAAGGGAAGAAATAAAACGGAGTTGAAGAGAATGTTGGAACTTGGGGTTATTGAGGAATCCCACATTCAGTAGTCCAGACCCATCATCCTAGTATCCAAACCTGATGGCACCCTGAGGTTTTGCAATGACTTTTAAAAATTGAATTAAGTATCCAAATTCGATGCCTACCTGATATGGCGTATTGATGAGCTTGTTGATCAGTTAGGCAAGGTCTGATTCTTAACCACCCTGGACTTGACTAAAGGCTACTGGCAAATCCCACTAGCTGAGGATGCAAAGGAGAAGACTGTCTTCTCCACACCTGATGGCCTTTTTCAATACACCGTCCTTCCCTTTGGTCTACATGGGACCCCGGCAACTTCCCAAAGCCTAATGGATAAACTACCACTGCTCCATGCCGAGTATGCCGCTGCCTATTTAGATGACTTAATCATCCATAGCCCCGACTGGGGGAGACATCTGGGAAAAGTAGAGGCAGTGTTAGGTGCCCTCAGAAAGGCTGGCCTCGCTGCAAATGCTCCCAAGTATGCGATCGGGCTAGCTGAGGCTGGGTACATTGGCTATATAGGAAGAGGACTGGTAAAACCCCAATGGAATAAAGTAGAGGAAGTACAAAACTGGCTCCGACTGGTCTGCAAAAAAGCAAGTCAGCTTTTCTAGGAATAGTGGGGTATTATAGGAGGCTCATCCCTCACTTCACCACTAGAGCCGGATCTAATAAAAACTTGAGGCCCAGATATAGTAAAATGGATGGATGCAGCAGAAGAAGCATTCACAGACATGAGGACAGCCCTATGCAGTCATCCTGTGCTCATCACCCCAGACTTTGAGAAGGAATTTATTTTCCAGATATATGCTTCAGAAGTAGGACTAGGGGCCCTCCTTTCATAGATGGTGGGGGAGAAGGAGCACCCAGTCCTGTACCTCAGCCGAAAACTCCTCCAGAGATATGCAGCAGAGGTATGCTGTCGTTGAAAAGGAATGCCCAGCAGTTAAAAGGGCTATGGAGACTCTATGCTACTACCTACTGCAGTGGAGGTTCATCCTTGTAACAGAACACACCCAGATCCAATGGATGCACAGGAACAAAGAGAAGAATGTGAGAGTGACCAGATGGTTCCTATCCCTGCAACTCTTCCATTTCTGTATACAGCATAGGGACGGAAGCCAACATGGCAATGCTGACAGCCTGTCTCGTCAGCACTGTCTCTCGTCCCAAGTAGCCCAACCCCGTGGTGTTGATTGGGGGTGGATATGTGAGACAGCAGGGCCAGATAGCAGCAGGAGGGTCACAGAAAGGAGATATATAAGCCACCCAGAATGTTCTGGGTCTTGTTTCCTGTAGACTGATTAGGGGTTACTACAGGTTAATTAAGAGCACCTGAGGCCAGTTAAGGCCCAGATAGATTCCTAATAAAAAGTCCTGCTCCAGCCAGATGGCAGAAAAAAGGAAGGAGAATTGGCAATAGTGTGGGAGGAGTGTTGCAATCAACCAGAGAAACCAGATCAAGAGCCAGAGCGGGCAATTTGTAACACCATCTATATTCCTCTTTTCAGGAAAGGATATGATTTGCAGTTATTGGCATTATGTTTGTGTTGACTGTGTTTTATGGTAGCCCAGAAACGCTTCCATTTTCAAGTGTTTCCCTTTGGTTGGCTATGACACCCAGAATATTTACAAAGGTTTTCTGTGTGGTATCAGTCTAGAGGGATGTACATTATTCCCATACCTGGATGATTGGCTCTTGTCTCAAGGGCAGGTTGGCGACGTGTTCTCATACAACTTTTAATAGCCCTATGCATTTGCATTAATGAAGAAAAGTCTGTTTTGTTACCCCCAGGGTCAATAAACTGTATTAGAGTGGGATTGGATTCCATTTCTGTGACAGTATTCCTCTCCACATAAAGAATTTGTGGACTGAGCACCCTGATTTCACTGATCACTTTCAGACCACAGTGCGCAAGTGCTTCATACTGTTAGGCCACATGGCCATGTGGACCTGTGTGATTCTTTTTATCAGACTCCTCCTACAGTGCCTGCAGGCTTGGTTCCACGTGACCTATTGAACAAGCAAGGACCACGTCATCACTAGGGTGATTGTTCCAGCCAAAGTTGTCACCTCTCTAAGTTGATGTCTGAACTAGGAAAAAGTCATGGTGGGAGTTCTTTTCAGACTTTCAACCCCCAGGTCCACCATTGTGATGGATGCCTCTCTTCTAGGATAGGGTGCTCACCTGGACAATCACACTGCTCACGAACTTGGACCCATGAGAGGCCAGACTGCATATAAACTTACTGGAATTGAGGGCAATCTGCTATGTGTGCAAGACCTTCCTTCTGCTTATATGCTTGCTCCTTATTCAGATATTGGACATCATCACCGGTGTGGTCTATGTAAACAAACAGGAAGGAGTGAGATCTTGTCCCCTCTGTTAGGAAGCCATCAGATTTTGGAACTGGTGCATCAGGAACTGCATCATAATACAAGCCACGTACTTCCTGGTATTCACAACTCCTTGGCAGACAAATTAAGCAGAAAGTTCTCAATAGACCATGAGTCGGAGATTCATGACACAGTCCTGAGTGAGATATTTACACAGTGGGGTACTCCACTATAGGACCTCTTTGTGTCCCAAACTAACAGAATTCTTCCCCTATATTGCTCCAAAAGAGCAAGGTGTTGCAACTCCTAAAGCCGTGCTCTGCTGATATCTTGGTCAAACTGCCTCAGATATGCCTTTCCTCCAATGCTCCTGCTTCATAGGGAGATACGTTGCGAGAGGACCAATATTATTCTCCTAGCTCCTCACTGGCCCAGACAGTTCTGGTTCATGGAATTTTTAACAATGTCTGCCCACCCAACAATCAGAAATTACCATTTCTCAGATGTCCTAACCCAAGATGAGGGAAAACCATGCACCCCAGTCTTATCTCACAGCTTATTTGAAAGGGCATTGGAAATAGAATGCTCATGTTTGGCACCCATTAAGGTGATCCTTAATCAGAGTAGGAAAGAGTTTACTAGAAGCTGCTACCAAACCAAATGGAGATGCTTTTTGGCCTGGGCACACTACACCAACATTCTCCAGGTTGTTCAAAACTATCTACTATCTCTAAAGACTTCAGGTCTCTCTATTAGTTCACTACGAGTACAGCTAGCAGCAATTAGTGCCTTCCTCTTTCTGATGGCAGAATTATCCATCTTTAGTCCCCCAGCTTCAGTACTATTCATGAAAGGTGTGATCAAGACCTTCCACTCAGTACTTAAATCTATCCTTCAATGGGAGCTTAACCATGTCCTGTCCAAGCTCACTAGTCTGCCTTTTGAACCCATGGTGAACCATGGCCTACTTGTCCATGAAGGTGGAGTGCTTAGTAGATATCACCTCAGTTAGAACGGCCAGCGAGCTCAGAGCCATCATGGCAGACCCTCTTTGTACTGTGTTTCACAAAGAAAAGGTTTCTCTTTGACTACATACCAAGTTCCTCCCCAAGATTGTTTTAGTTCCATATCAAACAGTACTTACGTGTATTTTTCCCAGGACCCTACGCTTCTTCTGAGGATGAGAGACTTCACTTCCTTGAGCTGGCATTCTACCTGTAAAGAGCCAAACCCATTAGGAAAAACAAACACCTATCAGGTTTTGTTTTGTTTAGTTTCTTTCTCCCTTTTTAAAGAAAAAAGTGATTTAAAAATCAATTTAACCTAACCTAGGTCTACAAATGCTAAAATGTCCTAATCAGAATGGTGATTGCATGGCTTCACTGTAGAGGTGAGATTAAGGATGGTTTGGATACCTTAATTTTGCATTTCCATTCCGTAGTATATTTGCATTTCTTTAAGTGTAAGCTTGACTCTGAGTTTACTTGGTTTGTCATTCTTGATATTGGGATAACTAGAACATCCTTTTTCTACACTTAAATTATTGAACAGTACTCTTAATGTAAACTTGGTGTTAATATAGCTTTTTGTCTGGGAATAGGTTACAGTAGATAGCTTGGTCCTCATCTTGTTGATAATTATTTTGTGTGTGTTTGTATCTAACTGTCCTGCATTGTTAAAAGACATGGTTAATAATCCATCATGGGGAAAAAAATCTAATGAGAACCTGAGCAACTCCCAACTCAGGCATTCTGTTAGCAGGCAAAGGAATACAAAAGATAAGTTATTTCACATGCCTGCTGGCTTGCATGCAACTGGGAAGGTATGTTCAGAAAGAAACAATGTCATGAATGGACAAGATGGCAGCTGTATTCAGCAGCTTAAACAAGATCTGATTATCAAAAATATACAGTTTGTAGGCCAGACTATAAAGCTTCAAATTCAAATGTGATCTCCACCTTAATGTATGGATATGAAAGCAGAAAGTGCATCAACGGTACATTTTTGTTGTTCTTCATGACTGAAAGTGAAACTGACTGTATTATGTCTTGTGCATAAGATTGTGACTGCAAAGGATGGTGGGCAAGTGGTAGTCCTTTCCACGTGCAGTACATAGATAACTCGATGGTGAGGAAGAGATTTCAATCTGTGCCAGCTGAGTCTCAGCCTCTGTGCCTCAAGATTCATACAGTGGTGAATCTTGAACTGGGTAACCCCATTGACAACTACTTGCCAACATGATATATCAGTTGCTGAGGACTCCCAGCTGTCAACATCAATGCTTATGTGATTTTCCACTTTCAGTTTATCATACAGCTGCTGCTCTGGAGTTCTGGTGTCATCCATTATAAACACATAACCAGTTCAGCATAACCACTATACAGTAGGCCTGGTTTCAATACCTATATTGTACTGTGACTATATTCCAGAAACTCATTATTGGTTCTTTATCCTTCCATTTGATGCAGAGTATGGCATGCAGATGTCATAAATGGAATTTATACAGAAGATTAACAGGGTGCCTGAAGCAGGTCCAGGTCTTACACTCATAGAAAAAGTTGGCCAACACAAAAGCTTTATAGATGTTTAGCTTACTTTGAAGCTTAATACAATGTTATTATTAGAATCTGCCTGATAGTCTGCCAAATGATGAATTGTCTTTGTTGATACGACTTGTCAGCTTCTGGTCTATAGTAACATAATTTGACAATCTACTACTAAAATAGCAGAAGTCTGTGGCAGCATTCAGATGTGTGTGTTGCTGATGGTGTCTTTTTGTTTTTGTGTAGGGTTTCCTTGGCTAGGCTGAAACATGACCTCTGTATTTTTCAGATTGTCAGGCCTTACCTTTCTGCAGACTCTGCAAATCTGTCCAAAATCAGTTGTATCTCTTCTAGAGTATGTGCCTCTAGAGTATAGTCATTGACATACACCAGCTCATGATCAGTTGCCTCATAGACCTTCAGGGAAGATTGCAGCCTTCTTAGAGTAAATAATTTTCAGAGGATCAGAAATGTATCTTGGTACCAACACTCCAGTCTCCTGTAGCATAATTGAGCATTTCTGTATAGAAGAGATTAAACAAAAGTGGACCTATTACACAACACTGCTTAATCCATTAGTGATAAGAAATGGGTCAGACAGAATCCCATCTATGCAGGCTCGTCTATGCATTCCATCGTTAAATAGCCCCAGAATGTTGGTGAATTTTTCTGGAAAACCAAACTTGCATAATAATGCCCAGGTCTGCTGAGAGTGTCAAATGCTTTAGCCAGGTCACTGAAGACAGCATAGAGGTCCTATTACTTTTGTTTGCATTTGACCTGGCTGATTGGCTACAAATATCATATTTGCCATTCCTTGCATTTGCCTAAAGCCACACTGTAACTCTGGTAGCATGCATTTAGTAGTGATGCATAGCAAACGATCTGGTCAGAACCTTTCCAGTGAAGGAGAGTCATGAGATACTGCAATAGTTTCCTCAGTCAGACTTCTCATCTTTCTTTTCGTATATGGGTGAAAATGGTAGTATCTTTGCAATTTTGCGGTACGTTCTCAATACTCCATGTATTGTGAAATACTCAATGCAGTCACCTCAGCATGACCTTGCCTCCATACTTGACTATTTCTGCAACAATGCTATCAGATCCGGGAGTCCTGCAGGTCTTCATGGGGCTGATTTTGTCAAAGAATGGGGCTGCATCTATCATGTCGTTGTATGTTGACTGATCCACTACTCCTGTTAGCTCCTCGTCTGTGATATTAGATGGTGTGTTCAAAAAATTCAGTGAAATACTGTCACCATCTCCGAAGGATTTCTTGATGATTTCTTGATTAGGCCATTCAAACTCTTCAAGGGCACTGTAGAAATATATGTATGGGATCATATATGTCTTTTAAAGCAGCATAGAGATCTTTGGTCCCATGAAAGTCGGCATAGGCCTGGATTTCATTTGCCTTGGTGTTCCATCATTGATCCTGCATGTCTCTCAGCTTAGATTGGCTGTCATAACATAGATTCCTGTATGTTATAAATATGCCTACAGAAAATGGGACATGACAATATAAGAATGCATTTCATGTGTTTTAGTGAGGTAGCCGTCGAATTTCTGGATTAACTCTCATCAAGCCAATCTTGATGTGTCATTTGGTGATACCCAAATCACACACTCACAGTTTACATTAGCAATAGTAGTCAAGCCAGCAAGTCAGACAGAATTGCTGTGCTGATGTACAAAGCTGTGCTGATGTAGCTTCATCCTGCAATTGGTTTACATTGAGCCATCTGATTGATGCACTGGTCGAATTACTAATAACAGTTTGGAGTGGATCTGTTTGCCCTGCACATGGCTGCAGTGATATTTTTTTACATGGTATGGATCTCATCTGACGATGATAATGTAGTCAAGGAGATACCATTGTTGGGATCTTGGGTGCATGCTTGATATTTTCTTTTAGTCTGGTATTTAATAAAAAAAAAAAAAAAAGGGAATTGCTACTTGATGCACTGATTGAGTAGCAGAGTTGTATTCCTTAGCAATGGAAGAGATGAGTCAATTCACATACCTTGGCAGTCACATGCAAGCTAGTGGGGATGTCCAGAAGGAAATAAAGTCATGAATTGGCAACACGGAACTGTTTTCACTAGCTTAAACAAGATCTGGTCATCAAAAATCTACAGCATAAAAGCCATATGGATATGTAAGCTGGAAATCCACCAAAGATAAAAAGGCATGTAAATGCCTTTGGAAGCAAATACCTTAGAAAACACTAGTTATTAAATTGAATGATTTTATAACAAATGCTGAAATCTGTGAGACAGTTCAACAACACCTTATCTCCAAAGATATACAGAATATACAATGAAAATACCTGGGACATGTTAAGAACAAAGTTGGAGTGTCTGCCAAAGCAAGCCTGCCATTTGGCAGCTAAAACAAGCAAAAGGGACTGACTGAAAGAATCCTTCCATCACACAATAGTTAGAGAGGGAAAATTTATCGAACTTAACAACACAAAGGATGTGCAGAGAGCAGCCCAGGATAGGCGTGGATGGCAGAGCCTTGTTCATGCCCTAAATCACATATGATAGCATGGGAAGAATGTAGATTTGGATAGCACCATTTGCATGCACAGTTCTTTCAAGTTGCCCACAAGAAGTAAGTCTATAGTTAATAATTACAAAATTTTTTTAAAAAAATCATTTTTAGTTATTTCCTCTTTGGTGCTTAAAAATGTGTCCTGTTTTCTCCGCCTGTGTTTTAGGCCTTAATCTTGCATTGTGCTCTGCTCAGGCATGATGGTCTATCTCCATGGAGCTCACTGGAGGATTTGGGGCCTGAGGCAGTAACTTATTTGAGGAAGAATCCATCTTTATTTTGAGTCTTGTACCATGCCATGCATGTTGCTGGCCTATCATGATATTTGTAAATAATAAAAATACAATAAAATAAGATACAACTCCTTTATATTGAGGCAGAATTTACAAGCAAAATACGTAAATAAGGTAGGATAAAATAGGCAGCTAACTCAGTTTCCTTGGGTGTGACTTAATCAATATGATGTATCGGGGCTACATTATAGATTGATTCCATCAGTGACATCAATTGAGGGAAGATGAAAAGGTGGTGTTATAGTCAATCTCATCAAATTGTGAGTTTAAAGAAGAAAGCAGTGGAAAAGAAATGTCCTGAAATATTGGATACTACAAAAGTTAGAAATTTAACTTAGAACTATCTTGCAAAATAGTTTTGTGAGCGCAACTCAACAGAAAAAAAATCTTCAGTCTGGAATATAGGACTCAAAGGAAAAGTTATGTGAATCACTCTCAATGCAGAGCTGATCAAGACAGTGCAGAGAATCTGGAAAAGAGGTCTAGATGTAGAATATTGAAACAGCTGGATCAACAGAGGGCGCAAATCCATCTGAATTTGTGATGTTTAAAAGTAATTAATTCATTAGTTTTTTTCCATCTGAATTTGATTATATGTTAACTAAGTACATCGCTTCCTTTCACCAAAGCAGTGAACACCTGGTTTCATGGTTGCCATTGTAAAAAAACTAAGTAACTAATTTGGCAAATGGGTTGAAAAGAGGGGGAATTGCAGTTTATTAAAAATAAGTAAATAATTTTTTTTTTCTAGGACTACAGATCATAGGCAAAGAATGAGCCTCTAAAAGAGGCTAAAAATGTAGTTTTAAAAACAAAAATATCTTCTGGATGATACAAAAAGGAAAACAGCTGCATACTTTCTTTGAGTATAATGCTTTAATGAATTTTATTTCATACCAGGTTTTTATGGAAAAGCAAAAAATGAAATCCTTTTTGGAGTATTTTAACAAGATTGCAAAACAGGAGATGTATATAGTATTTTCCACTTAAAGAACACTGCCCCTTTTTGGTGGAGTTCAGTGTTATAATTTGATCTTTTTATTTATTATTGACTTCTGATGTATAGCTTTACCTGTGGTAATTTCACACTGTGCAGTAGCTGACTGACCAACAGAAGAAGCTCAGAGTAAATTTCAAATAGATTGTGGAATTCTGTGTGCTCACAGAAATTCAACAGGTCATGCCTGTCCAAAGTTGTGAGGGAGTTATACTTTTTCTATGGATTTCTGCCATGTTATTTTTTCTGATCATTTTACAGTGCAGTGGACTGATACATGTGCCATTTTTGGTTTAAAAAATATGATTATAAGCTATAGTATTTTACTATACAAGTGCATTACATCAACATTATTACCTTTATCAACCAAACATGTAATATCTTTAAAATTTTAAAAAGATATCCATTTAGTTTGACAGGGATCTATTTTCCATAAACCCATGTTGATTTGGACTGAAGCACAAGACTTATGAGGAGAGGCCGAGAGAACTAGGCTTGTTTAGTCTGTAGAAGAGAAGAATGAGGGGGGATTTGATAGCAGCCTTTAACTACCTGAAAGGGGGTTCCAGGGAGGAAGGAGCTAGGCTGTTCTCAGTGGTGGCAGTTGACAGAACAAGGAGCAATGGTTTCAAGTTGCAGTGCGGTAGATCTAGGTTGGACATTAGGAAAACGTTTTTCACTAGGAGGGTGGTGAGGCACTGGAATGGGTTACCTAGGGAGGTGGTGGTTTAGAGGTTTTTAAGCTGTGGCTTGACAAAACCCTTTCTGATATTATTTAGCTGAGGTTAGTCCTGCTTTGAGCAGGGAGTTGGACTAGATGACCTCCTGAGGTCCTTTCCAACTCTGATATTCTATGATTTTAATCATTTTACCTTCCTTTAATTCTTTATTAATCAAATCCTGTTTTCGCAACTCCATTATCTTGCCCAGGGTCGATGTCAGGCTGAGAGGTCTAAGTACCAAGGTCATCCTTTCACCCTTTTTTAAAAAAGTGACAGAGTATTAGGGTTTTCTTAGATCTCTTTAACTTCCCAAGTGCTCAAATACTTACTAAAAATCTTTTAAAACTGGTATGCAAATCATCTGGTCCATCTAATTTAAAAATGTCTAACTTTAGTAACTTCTGTTTAGTTAGTTTAGTAGTGGAATGGAAAGTTTTGTCATCTCCATATGATGAAACTATATAATCTGTTTGGTTTTCCTCCAAATGCAGTTGCTGGAACTAATTTTGTTTATATTTTCTTCATTATAGGTAACACATTAACTCCTCTTGCTAGTCACATCTTACACTGACTAGCATATTTACTGCATAAATAGCCCCACTGAAGTAAATGAGACTGGTCATGGAGTAAGGTATCATTGTAGGTATTAGGTTCAGGCCTCTATAATCTATTCTCTTGTCTTTGTACCATGTTGGTACATGCCTTTTCTTTGACCTACAATAACTAGCATTGCACTCCTCTTTTTTATATGTAATTATAAGTAAGTTAAGATTTCTTTCTAAACAGGGGACATTGTTCATCAGTGATGGTCAGCAGTTGTTCCCTTTAGTAATCTCTCTTCATGTGATCCAAAATCTAGTCCGTTTCCCTTGTATTCCTGTTCTTTTCAGGTCACTATTGGGCCAAATACAAACATTTTCTTGGTCTTATAATGCCAATTTCCAGCCTCTGCATATTCAATTTGAATTTTAAGGCATATACAGGGTATATTGCAACATTGCAAAAATGATAGATGACCATTTTTAATAGTGTCATAAGGAAGATGTGATCAATTTAGAGGAACATAAATAGGGCATGATCTTGAATTACAAGCATCTCCCAATATAGCATTGTCTTCAGTTTGAGTTTTGGGGAGATTCAAAGATTGCAGGATTACGTCCATAAAATGGACATTACTTTTCTAAAAGATGTGCATTTACTGGATTCTGAAAAGAATACAATTAACAAAGATTGGGTGAGTAAGTCATAAATAATTGTTTCCTCTAAATTTAAAGATGGCAACAAAGAAAGGAGTTCGTTCTTGGCTGATGGAACATCAGTCAACCAGGAAAGCATGGCTCTGACTGATTGATAGTTTTGTTTAGCCCAGAAAACTTTCTTACCTCTGAAAATATCCTGAAATCCAGCAACTGTGTGGAGTGATGATAACTCTAGTGGGCTATCTGTCACTTATGGTCATGAGAACTGAACTACCAAAAGTTCGTGCCTTTCAACTCACTTACTCCAACTGGTCTGCTTTTAAAAAGGAGTGAATTGTTTTGAGGTGACAGTCTGATTTTTTTTTTTAAGTTGAATAGGTTGACCTGCTATGGAGCTAACCTTTGAAGTGTTCATGGGTTTGAATAGCTCAGAAAATTACTTGTATATTTGGATGGATTGAGCCCTAAAATATGTTGTCAGTAATCTTTAAAATGTGGTTTGTCATAGAGCTGAACTTGAAAAATCCATTCAAGCTACGGGTTATGGCTCTGTTTTATAAATAATGTATAAGAAAACACATTTTTTTTAAAGGGAAAAGCTTTTTAGCTGATGTGAATATAGTTCAGTAAGTGGAGCCCACTGGTTAAAGAATGAATCACAGAAATGAATCACCTAAAGCTTTCCTTTTCCTTGACTAAAGCTTTTCACTTTCTGAGAATGCTAAAGATAATAACACAAAACCAGACAAGGGGTACGTATTCAAAAGATCATCTGGAAATAGCTGAAAACAGGTATTAAACAGTCCACAAAGTTCAATATGAAGTTTATTTGCAATAATTTTTTACATGCCTCTTTTGCTTTAGTGTGTATACCATACATCATATCATAACATAACATGCAATGCAATATGCTGACATGGCAAATGGCTTATTAAATATGAGACAGATTATGGTTACCCATATTTATATTAAGTGGTACTTTACCTCACAAGTAATTGGAATCTAGTTCTAAATGAAAAAACTGCTGATAAATATAGGAAATCTGTATCAGCAACACACTAAAGCAGTCCTTTATAGTTATCTTTTGTAAACAAATACAGATTATCATGTAGAGCTTCTCTAAGGAAGGAAAGGCATTTCACAAGCCAAATCAGAAAAAGATGAAGGCCCTTCCTTCCCATGAATACTTCAATCAAGTTTCCCTAGAGGTTTGGACTAGTATTAATACGTGTTCCAAGTACTATTACATCTATTTCAGGAATTGAAAATACATGACAAAGGAGTCTCTGTCTCCTATCCTCTCCCCAATAACTCTTCTGGCACATCTTCCCACTCCAAAAATTAATTGAAGCACTGTTCTTTTAAGGAGACTTCAGAGAGCAAAGTCTGTCGATGTACATCCAGTTCCCAAACTCCTCAGTTCAAGCCCTTATCTTATTTGGCCTCTTCCTCAAGATACACACCACATTTTTTGAATTTGAAAATTTTCCTTTACCTGTCTAAAACAAACAAACAAAACCCTCCTAAAACTTCAACAGCAAAATTCTTTTTGCATCCTTGGTTCCAGTCCAAGCCAGCTGATTGTATTTTTCCAGTCAACATGGCCTTAAGAAACTATACCCCTGGAGTACAAGGATGTAGCCGTTGTTCATTTGTACAAGCGGAAAGGTAACAGACAGGCCTGCAGTGGTGAAAGTAATTAACCATTGAAACAATTTGCCAAAGATTGTGGTGGATTGTCTTGACAATTTTTAAATCCAGATTGCATATTTTTCTAAAAGATCTGCTCTAGAAATTATTTTGAGGAAGTTGTGTGGCTTGTGTTATGTAGGAGGTCAGACAAGATGATAACAATGGACCCTTCTGGCCTTTCAATCTGTGAAATAGTTATTTCAAGATAATGAGTCAAGAGAAAATGTGCAATTTGAAGTGACTATCCTCATGTGTGAAAACTTCCCTGCAGTCTTCCTGAGCTTGGGGGAATGAAACTTCAGAGTGAAGCAGACTCAGTTGGCAAGAGCAGACACACAAATAGCTGCAGCAGGGATCCTTGCAGACTGATGTCATCAGGCTGCTATCTGTAGGTTTTTACCTTAAACATCCTTTCCCCCCTGCTGACTAACTCTTTATTCAGTCATTCCCCTTACCACTCTGATTCTTCCTGCCTTTTTTTGCTTCCTTCCTTCCCATTCCATTTGACTCCCTCTTCGCAGTCTCTCACAGAAGCTCCATCACAACCCTTGATTCCTCCCATCCTTGGAGTAGGGATTTGGTTCCTTGTTCCACCTGCCTGCTTGTAGTTTTCCACAGCAGCCTCCCCAAATCTCCCTGTCCTTTGCATGTATGAAGGGAAAGTTTCTCATTTTGTCCAAAATTCTTTACCTGCCTTACTGGTGACATGGCATACTCTACTTCTTTTAAATCTTGCTCTTGTTTAATTTATTTTTTTTAATCCCACCCAGAGATTAATATTCTCACAGTAAAATATAAGAAAACAAACAGAAGACTGAACTGCTATTTGTAAATGTAGTGCTAAATATGTATTTTAAGGGAGGAAGTATAGAAAGGAATACTGAAGTATAGGGGAAATTTTGATAGCTGATAAAATCTAAAATGTTCAAGACTAGCCAATGGAAAGTTCCATTGGCAGTGTAGAGCATTCACAGTTTATGCTGCCATTTGGCAAAAATCACAATTTCCAGTATTTAAATTTTATTGGCAATGTTCTGTCCATATTGGTGAAATATTATAGTGCTGAATGAGAGTGGTTTAAAATGCCTGCATCATGATTCAGTTTTGTAATAATGTGAATTTGGCCAATTTAGCTGTGACAGCCAAGGGAAAAAATAGTATAAAAACTATAATAAATCACCGCAGTTTAATCTCTACGGTAAGTTAGCATGATCTTTTGCGGAAATGATAATGTCACTGCTGTTGCATGCTTTAAAAATAAAGTATTTAAGATTAAACAGTGATGTCTATTGAGGATTGTACAAGAATATTAATCTATTAAAACTTTTATATAAAAAGGTGTTGTGGTTAGTAAAAATAATAATTTTGGCTACAACATTGAACTAAACAGTAATTCAACATGTTTTTTTTCACAGTAACAGTGGTGTGATAGGAGATGCAGAGTTAGGAAATTTTGAAGCAGCTCATTTGGTTCTCGGCCATGGTTCTTGGTTCTTGGTTCTCAGTTTTAGGGTAATGTCTTCTGCACTGTCCCCTTTCAGGTGAATCATGTGATCTGAAGGGTTCAGTAGAAATCTAGTGTAGGACTGCATGTCATCAAAAGAAGAAAATGAGTTCTCACCTAGCTGGAGAAATAAGAAAAAATATTGGTCATCAAAATCTTTTAAAAAAACCAACAAAACTTCCCCTCCCACCACCATCAATGAGGATCTCCCTCCCTCCTATGCCCATTTGTTTTGGCAGAGAAGTGGAGGTGAAATTCCAGCCTCAGGGGCACCTCTCCCTCCTGGGAGAGTTTTCAGCCATGGATGAGTCTTTGAAAATTCTTTCCTGATTGACTGACCCAGGGAAGAATTCAACTCTACTGAGGCATCATATATAACATCTGGGCTGGACATGGTCCTATTCATGTTCCAGAGAAGTGTGACACCACCATTTCATAGTCACAGCAAAAAGAGGGAGAGTGGGATGGAAGGAGATGTTAGCTGGACTAAAGAGCAGTTTCTACAACTATTCACCCTTGGAGACTTGTAGAATATCTGCTTCCAACTGTCATCAGTTGTGGATGTAAATTAGAGCTAGATCATCAAGTAACTCTAAAATGCTGTTCAAATTATTTATATATGCCATCATCTCAGCATATTAAAACATTAGTAACACTGGCATTATTAATGGCGAAGAGTTAAAGTTTTCAGCTTAACTAGCATGTTATGTCCGAAGCAAGGAATAACACTTTTAATGGAGAAATTAGAGGTTCCTGCTTTGGATGATTTCTTTTATAAATTTTCTCTCTCTTGAAGTATCATTTGTGCTATGTGACATTTTTGTGTGTTCCGGAAGAGGAATTTTTTTTTTGGTGTTTGTTAAGAAAAACTAGGTATTGATTAACCACTCTTTCCCAGCTTTTGAAATTGGGAATACTTTTTACCCCATAAAGAAATAAATTATTAGAATAAGATGGAATCCCAGGGTCAACTTTAATCACGATGTAATTCCATTGATGCCCACTCACTGACTAGCATTTGTCTTCTTTTTTCTTGTGCATCTGAGCTCTTCAATTTAGGCCACTGCTTTTGTTACAACAACAAAAAATAGAATAGTAATCAGACCCTTGTATCTTTGCAACTCTGTAGCATGGAATTCAAATGGAGGGTTTTTATTGCTATCACCTATATTGATTAAGTTGCCTGTAGCATTAGAGAACCTTTCATTTATGCCTAGACTTTCTCATCAGCTGCCACACAAATAATGGGTCTCAGCATGCACTGTGTAATGCACAATGTGATTAATGAATGTGCCATAACCCATTGTTTTTACCACTATGGTTTATAAGTAAAAGATTAATGGATGAAATTCACGGGTAACGCAGAGTTCCTTCACATCAGTTGTCTGCGCCACTTAAGGCCATCAGCGTAGCAGGCCTACACTGGTGGAATAGCTGTGCTGATGATCTCCAACTTCCCTGTGTTCTGTTGAGAAGACTCCAATGCTATCTATGCACAAACTGGTCCTTGGGAGAATTGAAGTGATCCATGGGTCTGACTAAATGTATTACCTACCTGGATCCTGTGCTGCAAACCCTGTATAGCTGATAGTGAAATCATTAGTGATCTGGAGTAGCAACTGAGGAAAGGTACACTGTATTTCTGGGAGACCTGCCTTTTAATTTGGGAATTCAAGCTATACAAGTATTCAAGCATTTGCTAGAAGGAGTGAATTTCACTCAACATGAATAATGAATACCATATATTTATAATGTTCATCCAACTGTTTGTAAAGATGTAAAACTACTATGAAATGGATATCAAAATGCTGGATGATCTTATTTAAATAAAATTCAATTGGATTATATTTTGCACAGTTGTCTGCATTTAAAATTTTTGTATTGCATATGTTAGCACAAGTATTAATTTTCCCTCTGTAGGGCACCATAATTTTTTTTTTTTTGCTTCTAATTGTTGATAAAGTGAAACGAATCAAATGCAATTTGTGGTGCTCTAAAGGAATTAGGTGACTCCAGGTTAGTCAATCATCCAGCCCATATGCGGTTATATCCACAGAAATTCTTTCCTGTATAGTTTATCGTTTTACTATTTAATATTGTTGAATTTTAAAATGATCCCCATACTACTTTTAATTTTTCATTTGCTATTGATCTATAAATACAAATGATCCAATCACTTTATTATGAACAGATATTATTCACTAAACATATAGCTCTGCTGACATTTTTCTGTTTATAAAAATGCACTACTGTGTATGCCTGTGCGCTCAGTATAAAAACATTTCGGACCAGTGTCTGATCAACTGAACCCTTCTTCACTAACCACTGCAATCCACTTACCCCTCCCCTTCAGGAAAAGTCTAAGGGAATAAGAAATGGGTCTTGAGTTCGTAAATGTACATCGTCAGTGAGCCAACAAAGGAAATCATAATCTCAAATTAAAGATCCAGCACTGAAAATATCTTGCTTTCAGCACCCTGATGACTGAAACAGGGGGCTGCTGGCATTTATGGCTTAGATCATACCAGTTGCTGTGTCTTACTGAGAGTGGTCACAACAGCAACTTCTGTGCTGCAGTCACACCCAGTCATTAGTTCTCTGAACTATTGTTATGCTCCAAGAGTTGTTTTTTTCCCAAAGTATTTTATGTACCCGGTATATTAAATGATACAGTATATTCATATTTATTTCTATATAAATATTGTCAGATCAGAAGGTTTTGTTATGCTATTTTCCTGCAATTTATGAAGAAAATGATTTACTTGTAGTATGTTTGTCATAGATTTTTTTTTTTAATGACAGCTCTCATTTATATTTATTTGCTTTGAGAACATAAATGAATAAGCTAATTATGCAGGGGAAAATACTATGATAATAAGAAACGTGTCAAAAGAGACAGAAATCATTCCCTAATATTTTAAAGCACTTTGATACCCTGGGATGGAAGCAGCTGTTATTTATATACAAGAGCCAGCATTATAGCGTGTAATTTAGTTACTTTTTTTCCCTTTTTTCCCTACCCCCCCACTTTTTTTTTTTTTCTTGAAAGAAGATAAATATAAGGCCTTTTTGGCTTTCTTGCAGAATCTGAACATCATTTTTATATGTATTGAAGATGATCTTGTGTATCGTGTCTTTAGTTATAAATATTTCAGAATTCATTACACTATCGTAGTTGAAAGGATAAGCTGAGATGCATATTCGTTTGTTTGACTCTTTTATAAGGCTGCCAGTTTAACACAAAAATCTCAAGGACATGCATCCCCAGAGGTGGTTGTCTTATGCTTCAGTAATGGAGATTAAATTTGTGGTAGTTAGCTAGCTAGCTCTTTTTCTAACAAGGAAACTAAAATTCATTAAAAACTAATTAGGAATGTATAGGAGGTTAATACTCCATGTTAAGCCTTATTAATCTGAGATAAGTAATTCATAAAGTATCAAAGGACTGCAATGGACAGAATTAAAGAGAATTATACCACCAAAAACTACATTAAAGTAACATTAAGGGTCTTGCTTAAGCCTGCAAAAGCCAGGAAATTTAGAGGTAAAGTTAAATCTGTTTTTTAATTCACTATTTCATGCTTGGGGTGTTGGGATGGCCCTCTATTAAGAAGAGTTCATCATTAGGTGATTTTTTCCCCCCTGCAAATTAAGGTACCGTATTAATTAAAGGGAAATAAATCTCTAAAAGAATATGGATTATTGACCCAGAGGTGTCATGTACTTAGGAAGTTTTTAACGTGCAAGTTATTGACTGGATTTCAGAAGTATCTTTGAGATCTTATTACTGAAGCTGCTTTTCAAGTAACATTGATGTGCATTTTTAGCACTCAGATAAAATAATGAGACCACAATGGTCCTGCAAAATTTTATTTTCTAAAATGTAGTCATTTTGGGAGACTGATTTCTAAACTAAGGGGTTTTGAATTTATAAATAACTGTGTGGTTTTTTTAAGACTACAAGGCTAAGACTTTAACTGCACATAAAAAGTGCACCATGTTCCTAAGATCAACGCACTCGATATGCAAATACATTTTTTACCTGATCCTCAAAGAAATTGTAGTGGGATTCAGCCCCTTCTTTCCCCAAAATTTGGAGCCAGATTGAAGAGCTGCAGCAGCATCCCCTGCAGGCTACCCTAGCAGACCCTAGGCTACTTGCACTGGATATGAGGAACACTGGATCTCTCAGCTCTTCTCTTAGCCCATCCCAATGGCCACCCTCCTTACCACACAAATCAGAGACCATCCTTGCACAACAATTCCACCCACCATTCTTAAATCGAGCCCCACTCCAAATTCTAAGTGGTATGGAGCATCTTGTACAGACCCTCTATACCAAACTGAGTATCACAAAGTATGCATTTACATAAAGGACTTGAAAATGGCATTAGCAGATTCACATAACTCAGGGGTTGTGCACACACA
>ML675604.1:80661208-80773583 GCA_007922155.1 Mesoclemmys tuberculata | reverse complement strand
AATGGGTTCCCCCATTCTCCCTCTATGGAGGGGTCTCTGTGTGCTCCATTCCCCCTCTATCCAGACCAGGTTCCCCCCATTCTCCTTGCATCCAGGGGCTGCGTACATACCCCCTTTAAGGAGAGAAGTCATTCATTGTATCAAAATGTTAAACTCTAGTGGGAGGACACCGAAAGATGAGACGGGGTTTTGCTATACTGTAAGACACTATTGAGTGCTATCAAGCAGTTGTTTGAGCTATAGACAATTGCTGATGTCTCTGAGGCTGGGACTGTACTAAAGGGTTGGCAGAGGCTTCATGTGTCCATTTCTTCCCTTTTGGTTTTCTGATTTTCCCCAAAATCAATAGGTTTCTGACCACTGATGTCTAGAATATTGCTTGAAATGTTGGTGTAGATCAGATGCAACATTCAAAAGCATTAAAGAGAGACCAGCTGAGAAATGCCATCAATGTTGAGCATAAGGCAGTGATACTCAGACCTCAGTGGATCAGAAGCCAAATTAGCAATTAACCAAAAGAGCCACAGTAGTGTGAATTCATTGTTTCATTTTATATATACATACATACATACACATATATATATATATATATATAAAAATAAAATTCTCACCAAGAATTATTATTTGATCAACTACAATTGGTTAATAACATAGTAAAAGTATCCTGATTGTTTTAATGTCACGTGCTGCAAAGAGCCACAGGAGAGCTCATGAGTCTGTCTGAGTATGACTGGCATACTGCCTTCACAAGGCTGGTCAGTTAGTTCAACTCCATGCAAAATGAGTGAAGATTAAAGGAAGGAATGGATGTAATGACAGAGATGAGACTTTATATTTTATGTACACTCTCATTCTCATTGAGCAACTTAGGTGGATGATACTCCAAAAGGAAAAAATGATTAGAGCATTGGACTGGGTATTATTATTTCCTAAAGCATGATCTTCCAATAATCTTCACTTCATTCACCACTCGGTATTTGTTTTAGGATGAGGAGGTCCCTTAGGGGACAAAATCTAAAGTGGGAAAGTGGACACATATGTTTTTGATCCATAGGGAAGTGGTAGATAAACATAAAATAAGCAGACATGTGGACATGCTTCACTCAAATGATGACACTTTCAGAAGCAGGTATAGACCCTGAAACAGAGCCACTGCCATTAGAAATGCCACAGCAGAAAAGGCCACAGAGGCACGAGGCATGAATCATACTAGCTGGCTCTCTGCTGGAGCATATATGTTAGATACAGGTGATGGGAGGGCAATAACGTTTTAAATAGTGCATTTACAGGCTTCACTGAAGTGAGTTTAAAAGCAGGATTGGAATGAAGAAAGAATGAGAAGATTTGACAAGTTAAACACATAAGAAATAATATCTCATATTTTAAGTGCTTTTTATCCCAGAGGAACTCTAAGTGCTTTATGAACTACACAGATAGATTACCTCACACAGCTCTGCGGTTGAACATAGTAGTTGTTTCACAATGCACAGCATCATGACACAATAGTGTCAAACTGGCAATGAAGAAGTCTCAGTAGGGCCTGGATTTCTTTCCCCTCATTGCAGGACCCTCCACTGCAGATTTCCTCCTCCTCCCACAATACTACCAAAGTCTAGATTGGTCCAGTGTTCATGGTAGGGGAATCATTGGAGACTGGGCAGGCTGGGGTGAGGAATGGATGGGTCAGGAAAGATGTACCCTGCCCTACCTCTGGCCTTTCGGGAAATCCCTGGAAATAATATGGCCTAGAGACCTTTCCACCAGGGATCCCACTGGCATTAACAGCCAGGAAGAGTCTCCCTTAGCTCCCAAGAAGCATAAAGAAGTGTCTAGAAGTCAGAACTGGTGCTCAGATCCAGAGTTTTTGTTGTAGATGGTCTTGGCCCCTCTTGAAGGTTTCTGGAAATCTACAAAAATTGGAGGCAAGCAGTGTATTCTTTTCCGTGGGGAAGCCCCTCATCTTGATGAGATGTTTGGGAGGATTTTGCACTGAGATTTCCTCCCCCTCCTCACTGGTTTTGCTGTGGAAGTGCATAATCTGAACCTCTCACACACATCAGCAGCAGTATCACATGGCTATTATGTAGCCATGATAGTGTGTAGAATGGGCTGCCATCTTGAACGGACCCTTACCACTTTTCTTCCTTTCACAAGTCACTGAGGCATCTTAAATCCCTCAGAATTGCAGCTTCAAACCTCATTCATGGTTGGCCTCGTGCTTTAGTTCCTTCAACCTCAACTCTATAACCCTTCTGTAAAAGCAAACCACATTGGATATGACCCCACAATTGCCATCAAAATACTCATTTTGTTCTCAACTGGTGCAACACTACAGCTTGCTGGGGTCATCTAAGTATATCATAATTTGTGACCAAATCAAAACAATGGATATTAAGTATATTCTGCGACTTCTGACTGTTTCGTTCCCCCTCCTCCGCTGTTTTGTACAGCCATGTTTCTACTCCAGATAACAGGTTGTCATCACTACTACATTGGTAGCTTGTATGCATGAAAAAATCAGATAGACTGACTGCTTCAAGTCAGAGCTGTGCTATTGATGTTCAGATTCCACCATGTCTCCTGCATCCCACATGCATCAGCATTCAACTTTTCCAGTTCTTCATCCAGGAGAGTAGTTTTTCAAATGGCTTTTATTGATCAGACATTCCACAATCCCATCCTCATACACTGATATTGTTGCAGAAGTTGGCATATGGTGCCATCTTTATATCAGGCACTTCCCTGCCATGGAAGAGGCACTTCTCTCTTTTTTTTTTTCATACTTGCATGCTGAGAATTTCGTTTTCTAAAATACTGTGACTACACAATGGAAAACAATATGGAAAAGAAAGAGGAGTTAAGAGTTAGGGTTAGCAATTCATCACAACTTGGAAAGTGAGAGCATTTATAACTAAAAATGGCTGTAGTGTGAAAATTCTAGAGCTGGTCATTATGCTAAACACACATTTCACTAAAAATGTAAGTGAAAATTTAATTTTTTTGATTAAAAAAAACTGTTGAAATTTTTCTACCAGCTCCACAAGATTCCCTGAAACATTGTATGGATGGAATATACTTGGTTCCTGGTATAATTACTTATGTAAATTTGACCTGGTAGATACATAGATCTTCATGTTTCCATTAATTACTTTATTTTTAAAGTTTATAATACTAGTTTCATAGATTTTTAAAGCCAGGAAGGATCATTATGCTCAATTGTCTGCCCTCTAGCATAATATAAGGAAAAGAATTTGTCTTGGCATTGAGCCCAATTATTTATGGTTTAGTGAAAATATATATATTTTGATAAAGACATCTAATCTTGATTTAAAGACTTCAAATGGAGAATCCAACTGATCTGAGTGAGCTGATCTAGTGATTAATTATACTTGCTGTTAAAAATCTGTGCCTTATTTTCAGTTTCTAGCCATTAAATTTTGTAATGCCATTATTAGATTTAGTATCAGACATCTTCCTGTGTTGGGACTTACAGACTGTGTTCAAGTAACCTCTAAAACTTCTTTTGAACTCCTCAGGTCTATGGCATGTGTTCTAGACCTAGAATCATTCTGTGGCTCTTCTTTGAATGTTCTTCAATTGTTTGACATGCGTTTTAAAGTGCAGTCATCAGAACTGGACATATTGTTCCAGGAATGATATCACCAATTCTGTATATAAACGTAATAGCCCTGTTTCTCTTTAATATTCCCTTATTTATGCATTCAAGGATTGCATTAGCCCTTTCAGCGTCATACAAAATTGTGCATTATACACACACATCTTAGCCCAAATGATTTGGCAATGAACATTTTACTATTGTTGGTTTATTTGCTAAATTTCAGAGTGAGCAGTGAGGCTGAGGTTTGCAACCCTAGAGTGTATACTTAATAAATAACTGTTCTACAGTTAGACATTCTCCTGAAGTTTAGAGAAGTGCAAAAGAGCCAGAAAGCAGCCACCTCTTATCAACTGAGAACTTCTCCAGCATGAGGGAGCATTCCAGTCTTCTCTACCACCTAGCCCCTCTCAGGCTGCCTAGGGGAGGCATAGCCAGACCGTGGTGTGCTCTAGCACTCCTTAGCTGATGTATGGTCTTTCTGGAACTGTCACAGTTTAATAAACCTCAAACACTACTCAAAATTCCATGGGTTATGCTGAGACAGATTTCTCCTTCTCTACCCCTTTTCCAAGATTTTCAGGGAAGTTTGTCACCTAGAACCTGCAACCCCCCACTCCCCAAAAGTCCAACCTCACATCCTAGCTCATGGAGAGTGGGCAACATCCAAAGTAGGGGATTGTTTGGCAGGGCGAAATATGGTGGGGCCTGTACCCTTTAGCCATTATAGTAGCCATGATGACCTTTCACAGATTCTGCAACAGTTGGCCAATGAGGCTGTGGTGAAGACTGAACAACAGCAGAGTCTTCATCACACATGGCAGGTTAATCCTTCAGGTCAACAGCAATGGTGGCCATATAGCTGAAGTCAAAGTATTAATAGTTAGGAAAATGCCTTCAGTCACTGCACTTCCATCTCCCCTGCCCCAAGGGGGTGAAGTATTTATGGATATACGATCCAATATCAATCCTTCCAGTCATGCTGGAAGGGCATAATGAGTGGGGTTCTTCAGGGATCAGTTCTGGTTCTGTTCAATATTTTCATCACTGATTTAGATAATGGCATAGAGAGTATATTTACTAAGTTTGTGGATGATACCAACCTGGGAGGGGTTGCAAGTGCTTTGGAGGATAGGATTATAATTCAGAATGCTCTGGGCAAACTGGAGAATTGGTCTGAGGTAAATAGGATGAAATTCAATAAGGACAAATGCAAAGCACTCCACTTAGGAAGGAACAATCAGTTGCACACATACAAAATGGGAAATGACTGCCTAGGAAGGAGTACTGAAGAAAGGGAGCTGGAGGTCATAGTGGACCACAAGCTAAATATGAGTCAACAGTGCAATGCTGATGCAAAATAAGCTAACATGATTCTGGGATGTATTAGCAGGAGTGTTGTAAGTAAGACACAAATAGAATTCTTCTGCTCTACTTTGTGCTGATTAGGCCTCAACTGGAGTATTGTGTCCCGTTCTGGGTGCCACGTTTCAGGAAAGATGTGGACAAATTGGAGAAAGTCCAGGGGTTGTGCCGTACGACTGGAGAATTGCTAACGTAGTTCCTATTTTTAAGAAAGGGAATAAAAGTGATCCAGGTAATTATAGGCCTGTTAGCTTGACGTCTGTCGTGTGTAAGGTCTTGGAAAAAATTTTAAGGGAGAAAATAGTTAAGGACATGGAGGTCAATGGTAATTGGGACAAATTGCAACATGGATTTACTAAAGGTAGATCGTGCCAAACCAACCTGATCTCCTTCTTTGAGAAGGTGACGGATTACTTAGACAAGGGCAATGCGGTAAATCTAATTTACCTCGACTTCAGTAAGGCGTTTGACACGGTTCCGCATGGGGAACTGTTAGTTAAATTGGAAAAGATGGGGATGAATGTGAAAGTTGTAAGGTGGATAAGGAACTGGTTAAAAGGGAGACTACAGCGGGTCGTGCTGAAGGGTGAACTGTCAGGCTGGAAGGAGGTTACTAGCGGAGTCCCTCAAGGATCGGTTCTTGGACCGACCTTATTTAACCTTTTTATAACTGATCTTGACACAAAGAGCGAGAATGTGTTAATAACATTTGCGGATGACACGAAGCTGGGGGGTATTGCTAACACGGAGAAGGACCGGGATGCTATTCAGGAAGATCTGGACCACCTTGTACACTGGAGCAATAGTAATCAGATGAAATATAATAGTGAAAAGTGCAAGGTCATGCACTTAGGGATTAATAATAAGAATTTTACATATACGTTGGGGATGCATCAGTTGGAAACGTCGGAGGAGGAGAAGGACCTTGGGGTATTGGTTGATAACAGGATGACTATGAGCCGCCAATGTGATATGGCTGTTAAAAAAGCAAATGCGGTTTTAGGATGCATCAGGCGAGGTATTTCCAGCAAGGAGAAGGAGGTGTTAGTGCCGTTATATACGGCGCTGGTGAGACCCCACCTGGAATATTGTGTGCAGTTCTGGTGTCCCATGTTTAAGAAGGATGAATTCAAACTGGAACAGGTTCAGAGACGGGCTACTAGGATGATCCGAGGAATGGAAAATTTGCCTTATGAAAGGAGACTCAAAGAGCTTGGCTTGTTTAGCCTGGCCAAAAGAAGGCTCCGGGGGGATATGCTTGCTCTATATAAATATATCAGGGGGATTAACGTTAGGGAGGGAGAGGAATTATTTAAGTTTAGTACTAATATAGGCACGAGGACGAATGGGTACAAATTGGATATTAGAAAATTTAGACTAGAAATTAGACGAAGGTTTCTAACCATTAGGGGAGTGAAGTTCTGGAATAGCCTTCCGAGGGAAGTAGTGGGGGCAAATGACTTATCTGGCTTTAAGACTAAGCTTGATAAGTATATGGAGGGGATGTTATGATGGGATAGTTTAATTTGAGCAATTGATTTTGGATTATCGGCAGATAAGTCTGCTCAATGGTCTGTGGGAATGCTGGATGGGATGGGAACTGAGTTACTGCAGAGAAATCTTTTGGGTGCTGGCTGGTGAGTCTTGCCCACATGCTCAGGGTTTAGCTGATCGCCATATTTGGGGTCGGGAAGGAATTTTCCTCCGGGGCGGATTGGCAGGGGCCACGGAGGTTTTTCGCCTTCCTCTGCAGCATGGGGCATGGGTCGCTTGCTGGTGGATTCCCTGCAGCTTGAGGTCTTCAAATCTCACTTTTGAGGATTTCAACAACTCGGTCATGGGTTCGGGGTTGTTATAAATGTGTATGGGTAGGGTTTTGTGGCCTGCCTTGTGCGGGAGGTCAGACTAGATGATCATATTGGTCCCTTCTGACCTATGAGTCTATGAGTCTATGAGAAGAGCAAGAAAAATGATTTAAGGTCTAGAAAACATGACCTATGAGGCAAGACTGAAAGAACTGGGTTTGTTTAGCCTGGAGAAGAGAAGACTGAAGGGGGACATGATAACAGCTTTCAAGTACATAAAAGGTTGTTACAAGGAGGAGGGAGAAAATTTTCTTTTTAACCTCTGAGGACAGGAGAAGAAGCAATGGGCCTAAACTGCAGCAAGGGAGGTTTAGGTTGGACATTAGGAAAACCTTCCTAATTGCCAGGGTGGTTAATCACTGGAATAAATTGCTTAAGGAAGTCCATCATTGGATATTTTTAAGAGCATGTTAGACAAACACCTGTTAGGGATGGTCTAGGTATTACTTAGTTCTGCCATGAGTGCAGGGGACTGGACCTCTCAAGATCCCTTCCACCCCTATGATTCTACCCATATGGCATGCACCATATGGGATTGTTGCAACAGACCTTTGCTGTCTACACAAATTAATGAATGTATGAATGACCTGCAAATACCTCTGTGACATCCCCCTCAGCAAGCTAGTGTATTGCTGTGTCATCCCAATCCCTTACTCATGGAGCCATCTCTCTCTGCTTTGCTCTGTGAACCTCTACTCCTGGAAACAGCCTCCTGCAAGCAAGTTGCTCACAGCACAGTGAATGAGTGCTTCTGGCCAGCCCCTCATGGGTTCATGCAGTATTATGACCCCAGCAAACACCCCCATCCCAGATGCAACTCTAGGAACTGATGTCTTACAATGTTCAGTGCTGCCCACTGCACATTGCAAGCTCACTGGCTCGTCAATTTATCAAAGAAACTGATATGCACCTGCCTCGTTACTTCAAATGGAGTCGCTACACACCTTAAACTACATTCACTGCTTTAGATAAAACAAACAGTTAGTTAGGAATAGGTTTGAAGAGGTGGCTGGGTTTTGAACCCCTTAGAGAGGGCTAGCAAATAACCAGGATCAAGGGAATTCTAGGAAATCCGTAAACCTTTCCCTTCAATCCATAGAGACTTTGCCGAATGCATCATTCTTAAATGGAATAGGCTACCATAAAAATTATTGGTTGGGTATAGAGTTTAAAATTTAATACTATTTCATGACATTCATGCAAAGTATTGTGTGGGTGAGTAGTTCTTATTGCAAAGGACACCGACAGATCTTTGAGTGCCTCATTTAATTGCCTCTGCTTCAAGGGCTTTTAGGAACCCTGCTATCAAGTGGTTTACCGCCCCATATAAAACATCAGTTTTAGTGCAGCTACTCAAGTGTCCAAGTTTAAAATTTGCTTTCTGTGAACATTTATGGGAGTAAAACTCAAATGCTTGAACATTTGAAGAACACTGCTCAGAGTGAGTACTTCTGGGAATTGTTTGTGGTATTAACAGCTCTGTTTATAACCCACTTACGTTACCAGTTTACCAGAGTTGAAACCAAGACATTTGAAGCTGGATTGGCTCCTCTGAAAGGTGAAAGAGCAATCGTTGGTTTAGGAAATTGTCTGTCCAACCAAGAAGATTGTATCTACAATGGGACTGAAGGACAAGGAGGGACGTTACATTATTGGCTACGCTTTTAAAATGGATGTTAAAATGTCAGTTTGGAATTGTCATGAGAGATGCTATCACAGTCCTCCTTTGACAGGAAGCATCAATTTAACGATTACAGCTATAACTACAGACAGAACCAAGTTTCCACACAAATTGAGTTCTAGATTGATTTTACTCTCTGACCAGGAGCCACACCCCATTCGGAACTCTATCGTTATTACAAATGAGCATACAAGGCAGTAGAAATTGAGAGATAACTGATGGTTAAGAACAGTTTATACAAAAAGCACAGCAGAAAGATTGATGAAAAATTTCTTTATCTTGTGTGAGTACACGTTCCTAGGCATTCTCTCTGTTGGGTAGATGTACACACCAGGCTTCCTGTATGTTTCTGGCTGGAGGGCTGATCATAAAAGCTGACCAGCTGCTTGTCTTTCATAAACCTATGAACACTGCAAGAGTCTGTGTGCCTGAGCACTGGTCATCTCCATGATCATTCTACCATTTTCTGAAACTGCCAATAAATGTGCTAGTGTGAGGGGTTTGTATATGGGAGCGGTGGACTCCTTTCTGCTAAAGCCTGGACTGAGACCACATTCTGATTTCACATTGAACAGTCAGATGGGTAATGAGTTTTGATTATTGCCCACCTAGTTACCTTAGAGACAAAAAGCTTAATATCCGTTAATAATCCAGTCATTTCACAGTCATTTCAAGTTTTGTTTGTAGACCCAAAATTAAACCTAACCCGGTGTTGTCGGAATTTGAGGATGATTATCCTCCAGTAAAATGATACCCAACCCAACCCAATATAGTTTAAATAAAAATGATTCATGATTCTGAAACATATATCAATGATCCATAATCATTCAGGGTGACTCCTGAATTATGGGGTCATATATATAGTCTCTCCTTCTCAGCCTCGTTGGAGTAATAGACCAGAATAGTTGAGCTGACAGGACGAGGTCTGTAGTGCTGAGATTTCAGGTAAGAAAATTGCTGGCACAGTTTTCAACCTTGTGAAAAATCTGTTATCCAAACAAGAGACTGTATACAGTCCCTGGACTGTATAAAGTGTTTGAAAGACATCCCAAGGATATGTGTGTGAGCAGCAGTTGTGTTGTGTTTCTATAGTTTTAATATTGTTCCTAACTAGTCGGGGGGGGGGAGGACTCAATTATACCTACTGCCGATTTACCCATTTAAATAGCTGCTCCAACATTTGTTAAAGTCTCATCTCTTCTGTGCAATCAGTGAATAACAAACTCAAGATGCTGGGACAGAGGGATACAGCAAAATCCATGGTGTGTTCACTGCCTGAGTGGATCAAGAACAAAGCCACAGCCGATAAATGTATTGGTAGCCCTATCACCTTTGAAAGCATGTCTTTAACATGAGATGTATCTTCAGACTATGCCTTGCTCTGACCAATCAGGAGGAAAGACAAGATGCAAGGTATATGGTTTAACTGTGCCTCAACTTTATTAACTCATTTGGGGATACCTGGCAAAAAAAAATCAGTGTAGCTTATTGAGGTTGTTTTTTTTCCTTTAATTATTCCCATCTATTTAGGAGGACTGCCATAACCCCTTCCCAACCTGCCCTCTGGCTGTTGATGGAACCTGCCACTCTCCCTTCATATGTGGATTAGGCAGGGCTGGAAAAAATCATCTCCTTCCTGTACCAATCCCCTTTTCCCTGTCTCCTTAGTGCTTTCCCCTAAAGTCCACTTCCAATTTGGGTTTATCAGGAAATTGGATCCCCTTTGCAATGTATATCTTCACTAGACATCTGTCCAGATGTGGCAACTTGTCTTAACCTCATTACATACCCAAATGGTTCCTTGACCTGCAGAGGCAAAAGTAAAAAAACCCACCCTGCCTTGTCCTATCTGGTGATGAGGGAAAAATTCCTTTTCAGCCCCAAAAGAAAAAGGCAACTAGCATAATGCTCACAGCAGATAATGAAAGGTCTTACTCTGATCCCATGTGGGAGAGAACGGGTGCTTTTAGTCTATGGTGAGACAGGTTATGTCTTGAGAGGAAAGAGTATAAATACCCTTCTCCTGGTACACGTGGTGGTCAGTGTCACAACTAAGCCAGCCTTTTCTGGTTGCCTTTGACTCAGATAACTGTTCGCTTTGCCCTCCTTTCAACATCCAAAGACAGTGGAAGAACCTTAAAGGATTCCCACCCCTCTTTTTCCAGCCTTCCAGCCAAAGCTCAGCTGCATTTAGCACATTCTCCCTCCCTCCCGTATTTGTATATACATGAATAAAATGTTTGTGTAAGAATGTGTATGCTGTTCAGGTAAATATTTGTATAAGTGCTTGTACGCTGTGTGTACATGTAAACTGTACTTGCCCAAATTCCACACAAGAAATTGATCTCTGATTCATTGACCTGGAAGAAAATATAAAATCATCACTGATAAGCTTTATAGAAGGCACAACAATTGGGGGAATGGTATATAATGAAGTGAATAGGTCATTGATACAGAATGATGTGGTTAGGTTGGTAAGCTGGGCACAGGCAAACAATATGCGTTTTAATGCAGCTAAATGTAAATGTGTACATCTAAGAACAAAGAATGTGGGGCATACGTATAGGATGGGGGACTCTATCCTGGAGAGCTGTGACTGAACAAAATTTGGGAGTCATGGTGGATAAGCAGCAGAACATGAGCTGCCAGTGCAACCCTGTTGCCAAAGGAGCTAATACGATCCTGGGAGGCGTAAGCAGAGGAATCGCAAGTAGGAGTAGAGAGATTATTTTACCTTTGTGTTTGACACTTGTATGACAGCTGCTGGAATGCTGTGTCCAGTTCTGGAGTACACAATTCAAGAAGGATGTAGATAAATTGGAGAGATTTCAGAGAAAAGCCATGTGAATGATTCAAGGATTAGAAAACATGCTTTGTAGTGATAAACTCAAGAAACACAAACTTATTTAGCTTAACAGAGAACAGGTTCAGAGGTGACTTGATTAGTCTCTGAGTACCTGCATGTGGAACAACTATTTGATAATGGACTCTTCAAGCTATCAAAGATAAGTATAACCTGATTCAATGGCTCAAAGATTAATCTAGGCAAAGTCAGACTGGAAATAAAGCACAAATTGTTAACAGTGGGGGTAATTAACCATTGGAATAGTTAACCAAGGCTCCACTTGCAATTTTTAAATCAAGATTGGATGTTTTTCTAAAATATGCTTTTTCTAAAGAATTATTTTGAAGACGTTCTGACACCAATGTTATATCAAAGGTCAGACTAGATGATCACAAACTAGGTGATCCCTTCTGGCCTTGGAATCTGTGACTCTTGCACTCTGTGCAGGAATTATGCAATTGTATTAATTTTTGATTATATATGTATTGCTATTCTTGTAAGACTATTATTATTATTTATTTATAATAAATTGTATTTGTTTATAGCTATTCCTTTCCCAGCAGCATATAAATACATTTTTTAATTTACTGCCAACACAAAGTAGAGCATAATGTATAGGCGTTACATGAAATTTTCTGTTTCTCTAATTTTGTGATTCACATACATAAAGGTATTTTTCTTAATGACATTTCACTAAATCTGATTCATTTCCATGACTACCTATATCTTTTCTGAAGCTAAAATCCACAATTTTCTGAAGGAATAAAATTAAATGTTGCAAAACTGCAACATTAAGTGTAGTCTGTGAAGATTATTAGGAGTATTTTATGGGTTGCATGATTATGGTGACAGTAGTTGATGCTTTGATACTCGTGTGTGATCCTAACATTGTGTTGCTTTGGCTATTTCTTTATATTAGACTTTTATTCTTGCTTTCTGTCTTTTTTCACTGACATCACTTTTTACTTAATAGAAACAAAGGTAAAATGTACTTACCTGCCTGTAATTTTTCCTTCTCTGAAGTAGGCACCTTGTGTTCCATGATCCATTGATCCATTGCAACTGGGTTATTCTTCAAAGCATGGAAACACCTCCTTTTTATTTATTTTTATTAAATTAAAAAAAATTCCCTCTCTTTAACTTCAGTCTGTATTGCCGGTAGATGGAACTGTTCAGACCACTGATTGCTTCTCTTACTCCCCATCAACTGTCACAGATGAAAAGGCAATTCATATAATCTTATTAATAAACATTACAAATGATTAAACATCTCCAGGTTGGATACTTGCTCTTTTAATAACTTATTTATTATACAAAAATTGGAAATGAGGACTCATGGCAAAGCAAGATCCCAGTGAGGGAAACCCAAGATTTCTTCATGTCTCTCTTCAGCGGTGCTCCATAAAGGAAAAAATAAAGAACTGAATTATTTACCCTTCCAAATAATATTTAATGTGCATTAGGTGGCTCCCTAAGTATGGTCTCTCAGAGCACCAGTTACACACTTCAGACAAGGAAAAAGTATTGATATGTAAGTAAACTTTACCTTTCTTCCTCAGGGGCACCTGGTTTCAGTGATCCATTAGAACTAGGAAGCAGACAGCAGTAAAATATTCACAAATGGAATGGAAACTTAAAACATCCAGAAAAATGATTCAAGAGGGAAAACAGCTCTTGTTTATGGCTGGGTATCCTGTTTGTTTGGCTTTTGTTGGTTTTCGCTTTTCTTCCCCTCCCTCCATTGCCCTCCACCTATGAAGGTTTTAATGAGGAAAAACCAAGAGAAATGGCAGGACCTTTTTGTCTGAAAGTCATATCAGACAAAGATCATACCTATTTTAAAGTGATAGTGGCAGAATGCACTGGAGACTAGATAGACTTATGGCAAAACTACTTGATCCTGTTCTGCCCAGAAAATTGTCACATGGTCAGTTGAGTGATCCTTCACGGAAGAAGGGAGATCTCTTATGAACAATTCATAAGACTGAAAGACTCCTACATGTGTCCATCTGGAAATAGTGGATGCTTTACACCCTTTCTTTGGTCACCACTGGAATCCTAAAATTGTGTCTGCTTTTCTTCAAGGATTTGTTTAGCCTTAGTAGAACTTCAGTGGCCTCACCACATCTAAAGTGTACAACTGATTCTTTCAGTTGTGGAGGGGCTTCACAAACAAGGAAGGCAAATACATTTGTTCATATGAAAGCCATAATTTTGGGAGAAAAAAAATTCTGGTGCAGGCCTGAGAATGATTTCATCAGGGAAAAAATACAAGGAAGGATTCCAGATGGATAAGGCTCCCAAACTCTCCTGGCTAATATAATTGTAATTGATATAGCTAGCAGGAAAACATGTAATGGAAAGTACAGGAAAGACTCATCCATATATTCAAAAACAAGTCTGAAGTGTCAAGTCATTCGGTCAGTCTCTTGACCGTGTCTCTGCAGAGACCTTGTAAGGAATTGGGAAAGGAAAGGGTGCTTCAAACTAGGACTGGAAGTAGAAGGAGTAGTCTATAAGATTCATAACACCATGACTTGGAATGAATAGACTCCGATCCAATCAAGAGATCATCTAGAAGAAACTTCAATGTTTCTCTGGGTGTGAGACAAAATGCCTGCCCTTTCAAGAGCACCATGAAGATCACAGTCTCAGAATCAATTGAAATACCAAGATTGGTGGACAGTATCTGAATCTGAGCAGGAATCCCACAACCTTTCCTAAATATTCAGCTCAAAAATGTAAAAACCCTCTCAAGTTTCATCCTCAAGCGACTCAGGTCTGGGAGTTTGATGTGATCTTGGAATAGAAGTCTTCCTCCAGTCCAGGAAGGATGCTGAAATGACATCTGCAGGAGTCAGAGATTCTATAGGTGCCTGAGCCACTACATTTCTATTAATTGCTTGAGAACTCAACAATTTAGTTCTCATTCTCATTCATCCAACAGTTTTCTACTTCATCATTTGATCTATAGTCTGCTCTTTTGCTCAAATGCAGGTGGTTTTAATCATTAGATGCCTTATACTGTGAGCACCTCTGAGCAGAAACTGTCTTTAATGAGGGCTTAGAAAGCAGCCTGCACACAGTGAGCACTATTATTACTTATATTATTTCTTTATAAGTAATTAGCAAACTTCCTGCTCTAAGAGCAAGAAATTTTCTTTTATCTCATTATTCACCTTCTTACTCACCTTCTGAACTGCTTAAGTAACCATCTTTGTAACACTAGAAAGTTGTCATGATAAGCTTTCTGCAACAGTGGTTTGCCTCGAATTCAAATATTAATAGATTTATAGATTCCAAGGCCAGAAGAGACCATTGTGATCATCTAGCCTGACCTCCTGTATAACACAAACCATTGAATGTGGCCTATATGAGCTCCCCAGTGGTGTAGAAGATAATGTGGTTGCTAATTCTGGAAATGTCATGGATAAGCAGGAACACTTGTAGAGTACAGAGATGTATCAAAATTATGGAACAGTTTCCACATCCGGTCACTATGATACAAAGGAATTGGAATTCCTGAAGGGGAAATACTTGGTGTTCCCAGGAGAGATACAAATTGTGAAATCTTTCCTTGGGACTAGAACCAGGAATGCTTGACAGAAAACACAGGACTTGGACAGATCTTGAAAGAATAGACAGGAAAAATAAATGAAACCCAAGTATTCAAGCTGTTGAGCGGTCCAATCAATATGTACAGATACTATTTTTGTAGAGGTGGATTGCCAACAAGTCATCTATGTCCTTCCTACCATAGACTGGCAATCAGGAGTTACCATCAGACTGGTGAGAATACAGGGAATAGGAGAGAAGCCAAAGGGCATTGCCTGGAATTGGAAGTGGGTCTGCAGCTGTACCCCATGTACACCCTTATGGTGTAAGCTGTGTATCATTCATGTTCACCCTTATAGTGTAACTGTTGTGGTATAGCGAGGGTAGTAGGAAAGTTCTGGAAGGGCAGTATGTAAGCCATAGAATGATCCGGGCTTTATTCCCTGTAGAGTAGCTAGAGTCATTAGAGGGCAATTAGGGGCAGCTGAGGCCAATTAAGGCCCAGCCAGCTACCTGATAAAAACCCTCTGCTTGTGAAAGACAGTGCACAAGCTGGAGGAGTAGGTGTGCAGTGCTACTGAGTAGAGGAGTGTGTGTAGGGTTACGGAGAGGAGTCAAATAGAGTACAGTGGTGTGTGGAAGAGAGGAGGAGTCCTGAAGAAGGTACTGAGCTCAAGAAGCCAGAAGGACAGAGGGGGGAAAATAGCCCAGGGGAAAAAGACTGCAGTTGCAAGTAAGGTGCGAGCAGCCCATAGTTGCTACTCATAGGGCCCCTGGGCTGGGACCTGGAGGAGTGGGTGGGCCCGGGTCCCTACCCCCCTTCCTGGGGAGGTGGGGTAACAGGCGACACCCTGGCCCACTACAAGAGGCAAAGCGCGAGACCCACTGCAGGGAAGCCAGCTGTTTGCCACTCTGTGTATTGTCTAATGTAAAGTATGTCATGAAAGGTGTTCTTGGAATGCTCATGGCATACTGAACATTTTTGGTGTAGTAGTATGTTTCCTGCAATGTCACATTTGTACAGATATGAAACTCTGCTATGCTATATTCCCAAAGGTGTGTCTCATATGGTTTGAATAGATCCAGGCAAACACCAAGTAAAATGAGGGTTCACGCCTTGCAAAAGCATGCATACAGGAACAATGGAGTGGCCTGAGCATCTGGTAAGAGGATGCTCATTTGACTCAAGTGGAAGAAATCAGGACAGTTGCTGGACAAGACCGAACACCTGACCCCAGGGGGTGATGAGGAAACATATAAAAGGCGGAGGCATCTTTGTCTCTGGAGCTCTCACTTGGAATCCATCTGCAATGCAACATCAAGGACACTGATTGACTGCCCATGGTGGGGGGGAGGCTAGCTGCAGGAGTCATCTCAGCCAGCCTGTGGGTAAGCTAACATCAAGGACTGAAAGGCTACTGAAGTGTTGAGTTTAGTTTAGGATGCGATTTATTCTTTTAGTTAATTGTGATCAAATCCTTGATTCATATTAATCTGACTTATAATCACTTGAAATCTTGCTGTAGTCAATAAACGTATTTGTTTGTTTTATGTAAAACAGTGCATGTGAACTGAGTGTGAATAGAAACTTCACTTACAGTGACAGAGCTGGTGCATATAAATTTATTTGATAAATTGACGGACAAATGTAATGAGCGTGCAGGGTGCAGTGTACAGCACTGAACCCTGTAAGACGTCAGTTCCCAGGGTTGCATCTGGGACTGGAGGTGTTTTCTGGGTGTCAATCCCATGAGCAGCTGGCCAAAAACACTCCTTCACTAGGTCAGGGACCAATTACTCACAGGAGGCTGTGCGTGGGCTGACCCAGGAGTGGGTGGTTCACACAGCAAAGCAGAGTAAGTTGGGGCCCAGGAGTGAGGGAGTGGCGTGACACAACTACACACCAGTCCAGACTGCAGGGGGGGGAACGTCACATAACCATCATGGTATAAGAACTTATATAGAAAGTGCAGGGAGCAATGGTGGCACAGATATATTGGTATATGGAGACAGCATTATTTGTAGGACAATAAAAATCCTAAGGAGAGATCTCTGTCAGAAAGACCTGGACGAAATGCAGAAGTGGGCCTTGAACACTGTCAGAGTGGACAGAACCTGTACTTGCCTGTTCTCTTTCCTACCAGGAAGAATCTCTAATGAACACCCCTAAAAATCCTCAGGAAAAGGAGAACCTATTTCTGGTGAAGTGAGGTTTGTAATGCTGTTCTTCCTGGCCTATTTGCCAGGGTCCAGAGAAAGGAAGTTTGACAGAATGGACAAAGGAGAGCAATTTGAAAATCTATGGCAAGCATCTTGGGAGCCCATCTGTCTGATGTGGTTTTCACTAAATTGATTTGGAAAGCTTGAAAATTTTGAAAGAAAGATTTGTTCCAAGGGAAAAAATGGTAGGAGCCCAAAGGGACAGTTTTCCTCCTTTCCATTCCTTTTACCCTTTGGGATGCACATGTGTATGTGTGTCATGGTACAATAAGGCATCTTATTGAAGTCTTCAACTAATCATCTCTGAAGCAAATCCCCTGTAATACACTGGTCATGCCCCGGTTCACAAAGGACCCACTACCACATCCAGAGTTTCTTTCCAGGCAGTTTTATTTTTCAGAACATATGCAAAACAGTTCCTCAGTCCACCCTGGGCCACACCTGTCTCAGAGATTTTTCCCTTTCACTTGTCAGACCTTCTCATTTTAGGGCTTCCTGTAGGAATCATCCATGCTTTGATCTCTGAGCACCGGCTCCCTGCGCTTTCACCCCTGATGGCCCATTTCCCCTCGCCCCTCAGCAGGTTTCCACTGTCTTCCATCCCAGGGGACTCTGGAAGTCACTCCCTTGGAACTTGCTGCTTCTGTGTCCCTAGTCCCTGGGAGCAGGTACTGAGAGCTTCATGTCTGCGCTCTCTTCTTAAGCTTGTTTCTCTGTTTCCAGGGAGCAATCAGTCATAGCCCCATGTTTGTGTGCTCTCTCTCTCTCTTTCTGCCCCTTTCCTGATGGACTGTCAGGCCTGTTTCAGCCAGGCTTTCTCCCTCTAGGGCACAGGTGCCTTCTCTTATAGCCCAGATAGCGTGAGCTGACCATGCACAGGTGCATTCCTGCTTCTTCTTAAAAGGACAGTGTCACCTTGTAACACTCTCCGTCTACAGGGCAGTTCTGCTGCTGATAATGAGGGAGGCGGAACAGCAAAGCTGGGACTGAGCACTCATGCTTGATACCCTTGATCGTGCAGAAATGTTCTGTGACCTTTGAAACCTTCCAGAAATTATTTTACAGGATGAAATTTAATCGTGACAAGTGTAAGATCATGCATTTAGGGACTAATAACAAACATTTTTCCTATAAGCTGAGGATGCATCAGTTACAAGTGACAGAGGAGAAGGATCTGGGTGTATTGGTTGATCACAGGATGTCTATGAGCCACCAATGTGATGTGGCCATGAAAAATGCTAATGCGGTCCTAGAATGCCTCAGGTAAGGTATTTCTGGTAGAGATAGGGAGGTCTTAGTACCATTATACATGGTGCTGGTGAGACCTCATCTGGAATACTGTGTGCAGTTCTGGTCCACATGTTTAAGAAAGATGAATTCAAACTGGAACAGTAGCAGAGACTCAAAGAGCTTGGATTGTTTAGCCTGAGCAAAAGAAGGCTGAGAGGAGATATGATTTCTCTCTATAAATACATCAGAGGTATAAATACCGGGGAAGGAGAGGAATTATTTAAGTTCAGTGCCAAAGTGGACACAAGAACAATTGGATATAAACTGGCCATCAGGAAGTTTAGACTTGAAATTAGATAAAGGTTTCTACCATCAGAGGAGTGAAGTTCTGGAACAGCTTTCCAAGGGGAATAGTGGGGGCAAGAAACCTAGCTGGCTTCAAAACTGAGCTCGATAAACTTATGGAAGGGATGGTTTGATGGGACAGCCTAATTTGGCAATTAACTGATCTTTGACTACTAGTGGTAAATATGCCCAATGACCTGTGAAGGGATGTTAGATCAGGTGGGTTCTGAGTACTACAAAGAATTCTTTCTTGGGTTTCTAGCTGGTGAGTCTTGCCCACATGCATAGGGTTTAGCTGATTGCCATATTTGAGGGCAGGAAGGAATTTTCCCCCAGGGCAAATTGGCAAAGGCCCTTGGGAGGTTTTTGCTTTCCTCTGTAGCATGGGGCACGGGCAGTGATGATATCCAACTGGTTCACACTGGTTCACGCGAACCGGTTCTTAAAATTAAAAAAATGTAGCGAACCGGTTGTTAGCGCCCTCCCCTGTCGCGCTCTGCGGGGCGCTGGTGGGGTTTCGAATTTGACAGCGGGGAGTGAGTTTCATAGCGGAGATTCTCCGCTGCGATGCTGAGTCTCCTCCTCCGCCGCCGAAATTGACAAGGCAGAGTCAATTTCACGGCGGAGAGTAGTCTGAAGTTCAGAATAGGTTCTTAAATATCACCTGCCTTTATAGAACTGGTTATTGGAAATTTGGGATATCATCACTGGGCACGGGTCACTTGCTTGTGGATTCTGTGTACCTTGAAGTCTTTAAACCATGATTTGAGGACTTCAATTACTCAGGCATAGGTTAGGGGTCTATTACAGGAGTGGGTGGGTGAGGTTCTTGGCCTGCGTTGTGCAGGTCAGACTAGATTATCATAATGGTCCCTTCTGACCTTAAAGTCCATGAGTCTCTGAGTCTACAGCTGTTTAACAAAATGGTGCACTCTCTTTCCTTTAAGGCTGACATTTTAATGCAAGGTCACTGCCATTCAGATTGTCCATTGGAACTGGCAGGCTGATAGCATCAGCAAAGGGACATTCTAACCAATTTTCCTCATATGAATGTTGCTACCCTGCTCAATGAAATGGAAAGCTAGGCAGATCTGGCATACATGATTGGAAACTGGAAAGAAAAATTCTTAATCACACTTCTGCCTGCAGATTCCAATTCTGGCAGTATACTTTGGGCTGCTATGCGGCAATGGGAAGAATACACATTGGTAAGAATGGTAAAAAGGCAGGCTGGATTAGACCACATTAACCTAAAAGGGGCCAAACAGAAAGACTATTGGCATTTGAAAGCCTAGTAATAGAACTGTGTAGAAAAAGGTAATTGTGTTTCATGGAGGATTTAGATATACTGATATTTAGTTTAGCTGTGATTTGGAATCAAAATAAAAATGATGTTCTCTTCACAAGGCAAGCTGAGGAGCCTGGTTGTTTGGGAGCCTGGAAGCCTGCTCTTTTTGGATTCAAATAGGCTGGAATAGGTGGAGGATTTTCCCACCCTTCTGATTTGCTAGCCACCCTTGAGACATTCCTGGACACCATATTTCATACCAAGCAGATTAGAAAAAATAGCCAAGCACCTCTGGCTTGTTGGTTCCATAGGTTCTGCTGCTGAATTTCTACCCCAAGCATCTTAAGGCTTCTCTGCCATGCTGCAGCAGTTGGAATCAGCCCTTGATGCAATCTCCATTTTGGCATGAGAGCACTGAGCAGCCAGGGATAACCAGGTACAATGAAGTTTCAAAACCAGCTCCTGCTGATAAATTTCTGCCCTAAATAGGTACCAATGAGGTAGAATTAATTTTCATTTTTTTCCCTCTCAGTTGTCATCACACACACTTTAGTAATTATATACAGACTCATGCCTGATATTGCTGTTTTTCTGCTATCAATGGATTGTCTGCCATTGGTGACAGTCATTCAAATTGCATTAGAGAAACACTTTGTTACATTGACAAGATTATTGTTCACCAAATGCATTGAAATTAGACACGTCCTGAGCTGGTGTAAAATGGTGTATCTTCTTTGAGTATCCGGCACTAGAGATTATAGCAAGCATCTGCATTACCATTATAATGATGAATGTCATTATTTCATACTGGCTGACACTGCTGAATCACTTCCTAGCCATTAAAATGCAGACACTGCTGTGTGTGACTTCATACTACACACCATTTATGTTTGAAGTCAAGGACGTGATAGTTTTTCTGAATAAAGTACATAGGAACTAAGGATAAGCTACCCTGTATAGATTTCCTAAAAATGCAATTATGACCTCAAGATTAGAACATTATGATTTAATTCTAGGAGTGCCCGAGTAGACAGAACCTTAGTTTAGCAATACTTCTCATCTGATATATGGTACTTCCAATATCTAATGTACTTGGACATTGGCTAAATTCTACTTAGAAGGAAAATTGCTTTCTCCATTCCCAACACCAGCTTTTGAAAGCTAAATGATGCATAGAAGTCATAGGGTGACCAGATAGCATGTGTGAAAAATTGGGATGGGATGGAGGAGCAATAGGTGCCTATATAAGACAAAGCCCCAAATATCAGGAATGTCCCTATAAAATCAGGATATCTAGTCACCCTAAGAGGTCACCCCAGAACCAAACTGGCTTGCCCTCATTTAGTTGTGGTTCTTGAGGTTTAATGGTATCAGTGAACTAAGTAACATAGCTACTATATGGCTCCTAAAGGGACCCTTTGTGATGTGTAGCATTCTTTCATATTCATCTCCCTTCGGTAGTATATTTTTTCTTATTATTGTTGCTTCTTCTTTCCCTAAGCACAAAGATTAATATTGTTTTTATACAATGATTTCCTAATTTTTCTGATGTGCTTTCATTCTCCTGCCTCCAGCTAATACTATAGGTAGGAACTTATGGTTTTATAAAGTAAATATAGCTAGATTACTTGCATTCTGTAACTCCATATTGTTTCATTTTGTGCATCACTAGGCTTAAAATCATGTCTTTATTTATTTCACACCAGTGCAATTTCTGCCTTAGAACTAATATGATAATTATAGAGCTACAGTTTTAAATAATGACATTTTATGCCAATATTGTATGTGTGAGAGTATAGACCTATAAAGATGTCCTATCTAGTAATAAGTAGTTACTAATCATTTTAAAAGGCAGGTGTGTTTTTTTGTTTCTGTTAGGCTGTTAGAAATATATCTCCTATTAGGACTTAATAATGACAGACTTAATAATATTGTCGTAAAAAAATCAGTTATACAAATGTCATTTGCATTGATTTTATTTTTTCATTTTTATGATAAATGTTATGATATTCTATTTTTAGAAAATCATCAGTTTGAAGAAAGTACATACCAAGATCCCTTGAATTCTAGTAACATATACTTACAGAATTATTGAAAGGTAGTTTATATCCTTCCACCACCACCCACCACCGTCCCCCACCCCCATGTAGTATAATTCTTTAATGCAGCAGATAGTTGAGTCTGCTAGTTTTCTGTTGCTGTTTTGTTCTTAAAGTACTAAAATCCATGTATGCATACTGCCTAGGATTAGGAAACTCTTTCAATACTAATCCAAAGAAGTAGAGTATGCTATTAGACACCTAATATGTCAGGATGAATCTGGGCTGCTTTTTCATACTGGTGTCCCACTTAAAATTATTTTTGTGCAAGTGTATGGAAAAAAACTATACCATCCAGTTTCTCAGTAGGATAATCTCTGTGGTTTTAATTATGACCTTGTACTTATCCATTATTCCAGCAAATGGATTGTGTCATTTAAAACTAAAATTGCTTTACTGACAAGAGTTGCATACTTCAAATAGATAGCTATTCTCATCTCAAGCTTAAAAATGTACGTGTGTAACTTCACAAGTGTTGAGATGGGAATACAACCTCTTCTCCTTTGTATAACTTGAAGGAGGAAGATAGTAAATTTGCCCTGTAGTTCCAGGTTTTGGAGAAGTCATTTATTTATAATGGTGTGTTTCAGCTAGCCAGGGGCCATTTTAGTTATGTTCCTTCCTGTGGCTCAATCCATAAGAACAGCCATACTGGGTCATAACTGGTCCATCTAGCCCAGTATGATGTCTTCTGACCATAGCCAATGTCAGGTGCTTCAGAAGGAATGAATAGGACAGGCAATTATCAAGTGATCCATTCCTGTCATTGACTCCCAATTTCTGGCAAACAAGAGGCTAGGGACACTCAGAACATGGTGTTGCATCCCTGCCCATCCTAGCTATTAGCCATTGATGGACCTATCCTTCATGAACTTATCTAGTTCTTTTTTGAGCCCTGTTATAATTTTGGCTTTCACAACATCGCCTGGCCAAGAGTTCCAGAGATTCACTGTGTATAGTGTGAAGAAGTATTTCCTTTAGTTAAAACAAACAAAAGGAAGTACTTCTTCAGACAACACACAGTCAATGTGTAGATCCAACCTCCATGGAAGTTAATCGAAAGGCTCCAATCAATTTCCAAGGAAGTTAGATTGGGTCTTTAATGACAATACTAACTAAACAGTGTTGGTCAAATTAGCAGAGGTAATTGTACAGAATGGAAGAGGAACAAAACTGAAAAAACATTATCTAGCATGACAATGAAAACTCTTCTACCTTTGAATTCCAATACTTTCTAATCACAAAGAAATGACTTTGCTTTCCTCTGTGACTAGCACAAATATGTGGGAGTAAGATTAAAGAGCTATATACAGTGATCGAATTAAGTCTAATTTTTAAATGGCCCTTGGGCCCATAAACTAATGAGATATAGTGACCCACTTAAGCTGCTTATGTTAGAGAAAATCTTGCAAAAAGTCAGCAGAACCCCATTTTGTGGCTGAAATTGTAGCTGTAGCATATTAAGCCTGCTTTTTACAATAATACAGACTTCTTAAAAAGATGGCAGGCCTGGATAAACTGGGTTTGGAAGTCTTTTACATGCAAGCTGTGGCACTATGCTACCTGATACACCCACAATATAAAATATTTTCTTTTAAAATTGGGATTTAATTAGGTCAGTTTAGACTTAAATACTGTTCAAATAATTTAAATAAAATACGTGTCCTTAGCAATGTAATTTAAATTACAGAAAGCTCATAAACTATCCTACCACATATGTATAATGAGTGATGTTCATATATTCTGAGCGTAGATCATGGGGATGTGTGTAGTTGTAATATGAAATTCCGTATTTACCAACACTTACCACACATCTGAGATCAGTTATTTACCTATACCTGAAATGTTGACATATCAGTAAAGCACAGTGCAAAAGCCAGTGTGTTCCAGGAGCTGTGTTCATGTGTTATAAGAGATGGTACTTTCACTAGCTCTGATGGGAGTAGTGTTTGGAAAAGCTCTGTGAGCCAGGGATTTTTTTTTAATCTGTATTTTTACAACTGCCAGTAGAAGTGGCTCCCCAATCCCAACTAGGATTTGGGTGCTACTACAATATAAATAAATAACAAAAATAAATCCCTTATTTGTTAGACTCAATGCAGGAATTGCTGGGTGATATAACATGGCCTATACTATGCGGGAAGTCAGGCTAGATGATGATAATGGTGGTATTTTTCCCACCTGAAAAACTATGAGCTGAGAAAGTGCTCCAAAGGTTCCTGAGCTGAAGGTGAAGTAACAAGTTGTGTTGTCACAAATGAAGATAATCTGAACAAACAAACAAAAGCACCAAAGATCAGTTTAGTGGTGAGTCATTTTCAAGCCGGTTTTCAGGCGAAGTATATATTATGAGGAATTAAGAACAGCAATAGGATTTTAAAAAAGACAAAACTTAAGACATGAGATGATCCGTTGCTGCCTCTAGAATACATCTTCTTTTAAAAAATTCTGTCTGGTTTTCTAATGTAAGACTTATAAGCAGCTTCTTTAAACAATGTGCCTTAATCTTTAGTTTGGTGCATAAAGGATTGGGCATGCAAATCCCATTAACAGTAATAGATGTTTTAACTCCCCATACACACTTCTGATTGGTTTATAACCCTAAATGTTAATGCTATTGGTAGGCATTACCTCCTTTAATTACACAATGCTCTATATATGAGCGAAACTTTTCTAAACAATGCATCCCCAGAGGGACGTCATGATATACAGTGAACAGTATTTTCCATGATCACATGACATACGAGACTACATGAACTACTTAAATACTGAAGGCAGGTAGTGGAGAGTTTGGTTTTAACAGCATGTGATAGAGCTGAAAAACTTTCCCTATTTTTTTAACATCTTCAATCCAAAACAACTCTCGGTATGGATAAGGTTTGTGCTATTTGTAATTTCTAGATTGTGTTGCATATTTATCCTTGTAAATGTTACATACCTTTTTTAAAAAAACATTGTAAATGGTAAAACCATTGGAACTACTGTCTTTCCTGCATGCACACAACTCAAAGGTAGTGGGAGTTGTGCACTCAAAATGAGAGGAGAATACACATTTAAGAAGCTTAATTGACATAAATAGAATATAACCTTTGATATTTTTCCTCAAACTTTTTGATCTATTCATAGAAAGTTAAGATTTAAAACCAAACACTTAGCACTTTAAATCCAAGTGGATGTTTTATATATTTGTATTTATGCTGGCTTCCAAACACTTGTAACTTTTTGGGGGGTATGTTGATCTCTAACTGGAAGAAAAATGAGTGAAGACTTAGGATAGATTTCCCTATACTACTCTTATTTACAATATGCATTTAGGCCAACAATTTCAAATACAGCTACCTAAAGATAGTCGCCTTTTTCCATATTTTGGCACATGCCACTCAAGCATCTTAAGAGTTGCTATGCTGCAATTTCAGAGGCAAAGGAACTAAATGTACCAATTTTGCTGCAAATACCACAGCGAAGTATATCTATTTAAACCACATGAGAGGCAAATTAATGAACTTGTTTTTGTTTTTTGTTTTTGTCTGATTTTTACCAAAAAAAAAAAAGTCCAGGTTTTACAAAAGCTGTTATGCAGTTTTTACCAATTTATATTTCACCTTAATTTTTGAAATGCCAGAACTCTCCATACCCAATTCCCTGTTCCAGAGCGTTTTGGTAATCTGGCTGCCCAGGTTATCAAGTCACCATCTTTCCTTTCAGAGCAGGAAGCCAGGTCAGACATACGTGCTGTCTTAACTCTGATATTTACCCTGAAAACTGTGAAGTTATTTTTTGCACTGATTTTCAGCCATTTTAAAATTTTTGTAATATACACTGATACATTTCCAGCAAATTATAAACAAAGTAAAAACTGAAAATGAAGAGCCTTAGTTATAGGATAAAATTAAACTGGTCATTTACCTAGCTGCACAGAGGCTTGGTTCAGCAGAGCTGACTTGTGAATTTGACATCTTTAGAAGATAGTAAATCTTGATATCATCACAGCCAGACACTTTCAGCACAGGTGGAAAGTATGAGTCAATCTGGAAGACTCAATAATGCCTTCCGTGAAGATCAACAGAGAAATACATTACTAAAACTGTCATAGGCATCAAATCTTTTAAAATACCTGGGGAGGGGCAGGTATTTTTGTCTTCAAGAATTTTTTTTCAAATAGAGGCTGTTCCAATCACCCATCAGCCTGCCAGTAGATACAATCAGAGTTTGAACATAGTCTATTTTAGGTACTGTCAGTTGTCAACCTGGTACAGAAGTATCTTGCATTAATGAATCAGACTGTGCACTTTTCACAGTAAAGGTCTCTTTTATGATGCCCTTGTAACCCATATATACATTTACTATCTATTGGGTCTTTGAAAACACATTTTTAATAATATGCAGAGTCATCAGTTTCCTAGAAACTCCTTATAGAATAGATATTTAATAATATATTGGAAATGGAAATGCAAAGTAAAGTTTCACATATAATTATTGTAGTTTTAGTAGTATCCTCCCGAGTACATTAAAATTTAATGCATTCTGCACAAAAGGACAAAACTAGCATAAAATTTATTTTGCACTCTGAGGTACCTAGATTTAATCAGATCCACACAAAGTGTTCACACAGGGCGTGATCCAAAGACCATTGAAAGACTCCGGTAGACTTTAATGGGCTTTTGATCAATCTCATTCTCTATTGGATCTGAACAATTTGGAACATTTAGCTGGCAGCAATATAATGTTTCATGGTTGAAGAAATGGCATTGTCACTTTTAAAGGGATAATAAGAGTTGATATCAAGTAGAAAGAGGACATCTTGTAATTACTAGAATTATAGAAGAAAGAAAGAATTGCTAAATTTCATTATTTGTTCTGTGATAATAGGAAAATGTGTACTAAATGATCTGTAACAGGATGCAGTGAAAATGGTTTCCTGTAAAAGAGTAACTTCAAGGGATGGACTCTGATGTATTGTACTTACACAGTTACATATGAATGACCCTTGAAGTGTGTACAGTAGACATTTTAGGCATGTTCTGATAGTGAAGCCTAAACTGCACTGATCCTGGTTCCTGGTAATTATTACATTCCAAAATTAGCATACATTAAGACCCTAATTAAAGGAAGCATCCTTGTGCAAGACACAAGTCAATGGGGCATAATTATTTGTTTAAGTGTTTGTTTAAACATATATTTAAATAATGTTCTTAATGTGATGTATTTAAGCAGGTGTATATCTGAATTGGGACCTAAAGGAGGTAAAACTGGTTTGGTCGATGAGATGATAACCAGATTAGCAGTTTTCCCATGTCTTGAGCTGTGCCCAGAACTTTTTGAAGTTAAGGGGTTGGTTTTGTTAAATTCTCATCTTTTTAACTTTCGGTCACTATGTCTCTACTGTGGCTGTTGTTATTTTGTCTGCTACTGTCCATTAGTAGGAATCATCACAGGAGAAATCCCACACTCTTTTATGTCCTTTCTCCCCCATAATATTCTAATTGGTGTTGTGGTGAAGTGTCCAGGGAATGTGGCTGATGCACGTCCCACAACAAACTTACTGGTGGATAGGTGACCAGTGACCATGAACACTCTTCCTAATGGGGAGGAGGACACATATCCTCTCATGATGAAGCTCCAGTGGTGAGCGATAGGAAAGGTGACATTCTCAAAATTATGTTGTTGCCAGATGTGTGAAGCATCTCCATAACAATGGCAACCACTCTGGCTTCAGTCTTAACATATGTCACAAATATTTCCATCTTATTTTCTGAATAACTTTTGAGATGGGGGATCGTTGAATTCTCTGGGAAATCTTGACATTTGTTACTCATTCCATTTAATACCTATTTTTTCCTAAGGCATTTGAATTGGTGGTTTTCCAGCTCTCACATCCTTATGTTAAGAAATAGAATTTGAATTGAAGATTGATAGGTTAGTCTTTAAGTTATACATTTTTGATTACCAGATCTTCATTATGTTGGTAAATGTAGCTTCTGCCTTGACAATTGGTGACATTGTTTCCTAATGGACATCCCCTTTGGCTTGCACATTATTAACAAGCTATGTAAATTGACTTCTATTGTATTCCTTTACCTTCTGAAATAATTCTTGAGATAGATGTTGCTGGGGTTGTCATTAGATTTGTTTTCTTGTAACTGATTATTATGATAATTTATGTGATGCTGGACAGCTATTTGGTCTTTGTTTGTGTATTGGTTGAACTGTTACTTAAAAGAGCGATGTTGTCAGCAAAATCTGTATCTTGTACTCTCTTGAGTCATCCAATCCCTGTACTCTTCTTCTCATAATGGCAACGCCAAACATTAGAGGTGAGAGCTGTTTGACACTAGTGTCTATTTTGAATCATTTACTCAAATCCGTGTTTACTTTAACTGTGTCTGCTGCATTGTGATATAAATCCTTAATGATATTATGTGGGATTATGCCCCTAAATATGTTTGAATCTGAATTTGGGTTCTTATATGAAATTAACACACTCTTCAAACCTTTTGAGGTTCACCAATTAGTACTAACAGTGCAATACAGTAATATGAAAGTCAGTGTGATATTAGACTTGTATTTTCAGGCAAAATGTCACAGATTGGTGATATAACACTAGTGAGACTGCACCAAGAACACTGTTAAGTGTACTGGGAACTTTAGAACTATTTCAAACAATTGCAGAGAATTAAGAGAGAAGGATTACCAAATTATTAAAATGCAAGAGAAATCTTTTTTATGAGGGAAGTTCAAAAGAACCAAATTATTACTAGAAAAGTTGTGCTTTCTGATGATACATAACAAAAGTTGTCCATATATATGAGAAATAAATGAGATCAATAGAAACCTAGGAATTGTCAAACTAGCTTAGAATAGTGATCCATCTAGTCCTGTAACCTGTCTCTGATAGGAACCAATATCAAATACATCAGAGAATGTGCAAGAAACTTCACAGTAGATAAGTGTAGGATATCCTGCCTTGTAAGCTCTTCAGGACAGGGGAATATGTTTTCATATGCATATGTACAGCAGTTAGCGCAATGGTCACATGATTATATGCTCACTACACTGGCTTCCTATAGAATATTCAGTCAAGTTCAAGGTTTCAGTCCTTATCTTCAAGACTCTCAATGCCCTGGACTCAGGATATCTAAAAGACCACCTTAAGATTAAAGATGAAGAGCCTGGTTGGCAACCCCTCTCCTTAGGCATGGAACTTTCTACAACAAGGGTAAATCTGATCTGTGCAGTAGACAGAGATTTTTCAGGTGACGGTCCATGACTGTGGATTGAACTTCTTCAGGAACTAAGAACCATTTCAAACTCAACACCTTCCATTCCAAATGCAAGATGCACTTCTTTGACCTTACCTTAACATGCAATATATAATGCATACTGTGCTAAAGTCAGGCCAGAGGGCTACCAAAGCATATACAAGGGCCAGTATGTGGGACCTAAAGGGTTAAAGTCCCTTCATCCTGCAGGCAGAGGAGAGATTACAGCAGGGCAAATAGAGACACCTGGACCCAATGAAGGGCTGTGCCAGGTGTACTTAATCCCTGCCTCCCCTAAGGGGGGGAGGGTGAAACAACCGAAGAGGAAGCTGCAAGAAGGCCTGTGGCAGCTAGAGGAGAAGCTTCCCTCCAGACCAGGAGACAAAGCTCCTCTGCAGCTAGGGGAGATGGAGTAGCTGGGGGTGCCCTGACCCACGAAGAGAGGTAAAAGTGCGAGACCCACCGGGGGAAGCCAGCTGGTTTCCACAATACATATATACAGCAACATGTACACAAAGAAAAAGAGCCACTATGAAAACAAAGTATTGCAATTCAGTCAGTTCTCTTCATGGTAAGAAAATGAGAGCAAGCAAGACAAACATTAGTAACATTGCTCAATGAGCTACTGGAAGATGATCAGATAAAGAAGGTGGAAAAATTTATATAGAATAGAAAAGATTCTTGATTGTAACTTCTAAGTTTCATCATACTGTAAATATGAAATAATTATAATGGGGAAAGCTGCTTCCTATCCCCAGGAGTAAAATGCTGGCTTATGTCCATGGGATGTTAAATTTTTGTTGCATCCCTCCCGATAAATGTTTGTTTGCAAAAAGAAAAGTAGAACAAGAAGGTGCATATGATATGCTAAGGGAAAAGTAAATGTGTGTGTAATGCACTAAAGGAATTTCTCAAATTCATTTAATCCTTTTGAAATGATTGACCGTATAAGAATACCATAGCACAATAGGTTAGAGAGGGCTAAATCAGAAACTTTCAATCAGTGTCTGAGTAATAAAATTTACAAAAATTAGGAAAATCTTTATGTACTTCCTCTGTTCTGTCTAGGAGGCAACAAGCCATTCAGATGGTCATGTGATTAATGCACTACACTGAGAGTCATGAGGGTTCTATTCCTGACTCCCTCTTTGTTTTTTAATGCAATTTAACTGTTTGATGCTTCAGTTTCCCCTTTTTAAAAATTACGATAATTATACAAAAATGCTTTTTTATAACACTTTTATATGTACAAATGGAAACACCTATGCAAGTGCTAAGTATGATTAAATTTATTTAATGAAAAACAGACTGATACTGGAGCACATGGATGTGAGCATGTTGTTCAAAGGGAAGTTATGCAAGGCTGAATATTTGAGTTCTCCAGATGATTTTTTTAAATTTTCTTCTTTTTACCAATACTTAAGAAAGCAATTTTTGGAGTGGAAAAGATAAATGTGTCTTCACTGAGTCTCTAAAAACCAGAAAGTGAAGTTAAAACCTGTTTTACTGATGGCAGCATTTATAACTTTTGTGAAGTAATTTGAAAAGAGAAATCCCCAAATGATTATTATTCCAAAAGATAGCAGATAATTTTCTAACTTGTCTGTTTTAAAATGCTTTTACACTTATGCCTATGCTTGTTGATTAATGAAAAAAAACACTTGAAGATTCTGCTTAGTTTGACGTATGCATTTAGAAGTTGTGCTACAAACTGGAAGGGCTAATGTAGTGCCCATCCCAAAAGGAGGAACTGGGGAACTATAGATCCAGTTAGCCTAACTTTGATACTTGGGAAGCTACTAGAGCAATGTATAAAACATTCAGTTTGCAAATACCTCGAGGATGAAGGGGTAATCACTAGCAGTCAGTGTGAGTTTACTAAAGCAAAATCATGCCAAACCAGTTTGATTTCCTTCTTTGACAGGGTAACTGGTTTGGTAGCTAGGGGGAACGAGGTGGACATAATATACCTGGACTGCAGCAAGGCTTTTGACATAGTCTATTTTGACTATTCTGATAAGTAAGCTGGAGAAATGCGGGCTGCTCAGTGGATTACTACCATTACTACCATTAAGTGGATACATAACTGGTTAAATAACCATAAACAATGAGTAATATTAATGGAATGATGTCAGATTGGAAGGAAGTGTGGAGTGGGGTTCCACAGGGATCTGGTGTTATTTAACAACTTCATTAATGAGCTAGATGTATGAAATAGAGAGCATACTGATCAAATTTGCAGATGATGCAAAGATAGGAGGGATTACCAATGTTTTGGAGGATTGAGCTAAAATTCAGAGAGATCTGGATAAACTGGAGAACAAGAGACAAGAAAATGAAATTCAACAAAGGCAAATATAAGGTGCTCCACTTAGGGAAGAAAAACCAAATGTATAAATACAGAAGGAGGGATAACTAGCTTGGCAGCAGCGCTGCTGGGAAGGATCTGGAAGTTCACAAACTCTACATGAGTCAACAGTGCGATGCTGTTACAAAAAAGCAAATGCAATTTTAGATTACATTAACGGAGGCATAGCATGCAAGTCATAGGAGGTGAAGTACTGCTTTGTTCAGTGCTGGTTTGGCCTCAGCTACAGTAAAAATTGTGTCCAATTTGTGACCAATGTACAGAAAGGATGTAGAGAAACAGGAAAGCTTCCAGAGGAAAGTGACAAAGATGATCAAAGGGATGGAATGCAAGCCATATGGGCAAAGAATGAAGGAATTGGGGGGTACGTTTAGTTTGGAAAAGAGGAGATTAAAGGGGAATATGATAGCATTCTTAATATACTTGAAAGGCTGCCATAAAAAGATGGTGGAAAGTTGTTCTCTCTCGCTATAGAAGACCGAAAAGGAAACAATGGGTTCAAACTACAGCATAGCAGATTTAGATTAAATCTCAGGAAAAACTTTCTAACTGTAAGAACAGTAGGACAATGGAACAGACTGTTTAGGATGGTCGTGGAAGCTCCTTCACTGGAGGTTTTCAAAAGGAGACAGGATAGCCATCTATTTTGGATCTGTTTTGGTTTTAGACACAAATCCTGCATATTGGCAGGGGTAGATTAGATGACCCTTGTGGTCCCTACTAACTCTATGGTTCTATGATTCTATGAAACAACTTACGAGGCTGCGCCTATTTTAAAAAGTCAAATTCTCACCACAAGTATATTATGTAAATCAGGTCAATTCTTTCCAATCTCTGAAAGTGTAATGTCATAAAATTCATATTTTAGCATAAATTATTTAGTGAAAAGTTCAATTTCTTTGTAGCAGTGGGGCCTGAGGCATTTTGTCTGGCCATGGCTAAAGCCTATGCCATGGGAGATGTTTCACTTCCTCACAGCAATTAATTTCAAGATTTTTAGTAGTTTGCCTCTAACTTTCATAGCACAACTTTTTCCCATTAAGTTTCCCTTCCCCCTTCAGCTTTCATGTATCATCACATTCTGTCATCCAACTCCATGGCCAAAAGGGCTGACATTTATATTCTGGACTCTTCAGGCACTTTCAAGCCAATTGCTAGGGCATTAGATGTCTCTCAATAGAGGTCTAAGAAGAAAACCTCTGCATTGCTATCAGTCCCACCTTCTGTACCACCAAGAAGAAAGAAAACAATCTTAGCTGTAAGCCAAAATCCGTGTTTCTGAAATAAGAGCTATATTTTTATTTTGCCCACAGAAGCAAGACTTGAATCTCTGGAATTATAACATGTATATTTGGTTGGGTTATTTTTAGTCACAATAGAATTACAACCAAGCAATAAACTTTAAAAAATATTCATATACATCTTTGAGTGGTTTTTTTGGTAAACAAATAGAAATGTAAAAAAATGCAGAATTCCAGTTTCAGGGCAATTTCCCCACTGGTATATCTTAAAAATAGCATTCAGAGAATTACGACACATTATAGGATTCTTTGGAACTGTTCTAGTGTATGCTGGATTGCTTTCTTCTTCTTTATTTTATGGTAGTGCTCACTGAATTTGAGCAGGATCAAGGGCTGTTTATAAACATATAGGTAAATTTTGTCCCTGCCCAAAAAGAGTCTCCTTTTATTAAAATTCACAGATTGTAATAAAACTAATACTTTTCACTTCCATACTTTGCAATTGGAATTATATTGTGGAATTCCATAAATCCATACTTTGCACTAGTACTGTTGAATTAGCCCTTCCATCCTGTGATCTCAAATCATTTTACAAAAATTAGGCAATCATTCCTCTGGACTACTACATGCATGCTAAGAATCACTTGAAAGCTAAGGTGAAGAGGTACAATATCATGATATCTGAGTGTGAAAAAGCATCAGACCTCAAGGAATAATGCCAGCACAACTTGAGTTTATTTTTTATTGTTAAATTCTACAAAGGTAGCAAACCTTTGTTTTGAATTTTACTTGTTTCTTCTGATGATTAAATTATCTTTTGTAAAATGGAGGCATGTTAACTTTAATTTTATTAATGTCTGTAAGACTGTCTATTAAGATAACGGTAGCCGAAACAATAAAAGCACTGAAGTGCAAAATAATGCATATTTAGATCTGTGAATAGCTTTCTAAAATTACAGTTAAAAGCTTCAGAAAATAAATAACAAACACTGGATTATTCCAGGATAAAATGATACAGTTTAAAACTGCATATCAAAAGGTGGTTATAAAGCTGGGCTGGAAATTAAATTTTAAAATATATTTAGTAAGATATTTGTATTTATACTGAATGTAGGAGCATGAAAGATGCCCCTAGCAAACTTTCTGCTTAAATTTTTGTCCTAAAGTACCTCCTTTAACGTAGGGTATCAGACGTTATTTTGCCTCCATACAATGATACTAAATGCAACAGAATAAATTACGTTCAAGAGTAACGTTTCTGTAATAATATAGAAATTTTGGGTGTGCTTTTTGCTGTCCTGTTCATATAAATCAGGAGTAATTCCACTGAAGTTAGAAGATTTACATCCATGTAAAATCACTGAGAAATCAGAATAAAGCCAGTCTTTGCCAGATATATGGTAAATACATTTATGACACCTTCTTGAAGCATTATTTTCATTCTCTAGTATACTTTTAAAGATGTAACATTTTAATAAAGGAAAAAATTAAAGAAACTATAATGTACATATTCTCTATTCTCATTCATCCTGAACTTTGTATAACTGGATTAAAAAAAGATTTGGATTAATTTATGAAGGATCGGCCCATCAATAGCTATTAGCTAAAATGGTCAGGGATGCAACCACATGCTTGTGGAAACCCTAAACCTCTGACTGCTAGAAGCCAGGAGTGGAAGACAGGTGGATCATTCCACAATGTTCTGTATTCTTTCCCTGAAAGCTTTGGTATGAGCCACAGTTAAAGAGAGCATACTGGGGGCTGACACAGTATGTACTTTTAGGTTCTCAAAGTGTCTTACACACAGCATATATATACACAAAGGAATCTCTTTACCAACCATGGAAATAAAGCCATTTCTGGGGCAGAAGATAATACTTGTTTAACGTACATAGCTACACTAAATAAGAGTTTGAGAACAGAATGTGAAGAATACAGTGTTCCAATTAAATTGCAAGAAAAATCTGATGAGGACAACCATACCCTTGCAAAAGCCACCACAAAAGTTTGAAAATATATTTATTAACAGGCTGTTGTGGGGTTATTCTTAGAATTTTCTCTTAGTGTATATCAACTCGCTTTGGGCACATGTCTGCTCTCATTTACATGAGTAGAAATCAGGAGTTGCTTCATCAAAGTTAGTAGTTGAATGGGTGCAAAACCCAGGTGATATTAGAATCAGGAACAATACATGCTGTAGTTAAACAGCAATACAGTGAGTTAGAAATTGCGTATACCATCTTTCACTCTGTAGAGCTAAATGTGGTTGTACCAAGGCAAAATGTGCATATTCTTTTAAATCCTGAGAATGTGCAAAAATCTGGAATTCAGTCCGATGGAATTCTGTAAAGGAGGACCTAGATCCAATGGCTGAAAATCAAAGTGAGGTAAACTGAAATTGGAAATAGGCACAACTCTTTAAGTGCAGGTGATTAACCATTGGAACAGCTTACCAAAAGAATAGTAAATTCATCATTACGTGGAGTCTTTTTAGGTGGGATAGGAGATGTTTCTATAATATATGATTTAATTCATCCCCAGTTGATTGGCCTTGATCATTGTTTATTATATAGTAGAGAAGAATATTTCCCTCCACTGTAGGAATTATTGAGCAAAATTTTATGGCTTGTGTTATGTAGATAAGACTAGAAGATAATATGGGCCCCTTCCAGTCATAAAATCTATGCATCTATGAGTCTCCTAATGCACTGGGATTAGATTAAGAACTTTTTTTTAAAAATGATCTTTTTGTTGGTAGTTTGGGTCCTTCTTTGGACTCATAGTTACATTTTGATTTTTAATCATCATATTCTCAATTGCATATGCATATAGTTTTCCAAGCATATGTTATTGATCTCTGAAACTTTTATACATGCTAACTTTTCCCCAGATGGTAAATATGGTAACTACTGTATATACTGGTTTCTCATCACATATGTTTTTATTTTAAATACTATAGCACTTTTTTTAATCTATAAAGTCATTGATGACTTTTAATCTATGGTATTTGGAATGAAATATTAATGCAGGGTATTTTACCATGTCTTGTCTGATGTTGCAGAATATTTTGTTTTACAAGCTTTTAATCACCCAGTAGAGACTTACATTTTCTTTCATTTTTTAAAGGCAGTGATGTAGCTATCATTAGTAATTATATAACTATGCACACTTCGATTTCTCAATGATAATTCGTTGTAGGAGTCAAGTAGGTATGTTACGTGCAATGCTGTAAGCATACTTTTCTATTACATGTCATCTTTTAATAAATAAAACATATTTTAAATAACTGTGACATAGCCTTAACCTCAAAGAAGTATGTTATACTGAAATTGGTGTATATTTAATATCTTGTAATAGATGGTAAGTATAAAGCTAAAAAAATAATATTGCACTCTAAAGTTTGAAAAAATTTGGAATGATTCTGAGATGACTATTTTTTGCATCATCTGAAATTCTCAGATAGCTTTAGATGACCACAAGGCTTATTATAATGAAATAAAAAAATACCTTTACAATTATATTATTATATTATAATTATAAGGGCAGATTCTGTAATCCCCTATTAATGGTGACTAATACCTTAAGCAAATACTCCCATGTGCTCCTCTCTACAAATAAGGGTGGCAGACTCTGGGCCATGGTGATTAAAAGTGTCTGTTGAGCAATGACACTGTTCACGTAAGAGTTATTAGAAAATATTGCTGAGGATATTACTATCTAATTATATTAAACTGATTCATAATTAACTATACAGGAGTGCAAGAATAATGCCTGCAGAATTAATCAGGACAAAATTAGATACGACACTTTTTTCCTTGCTCTGATTTATTTGGTTAATAGAATCTGGTTTAAGAAATCAATATATTTATTTTTGTCTGTTTAATTGTTTTTCTTTGTTTAACTCTGAGTTTTACAGCAATGCCAGCTGTGTTCATTTTTTAACCTGTCTTTTCCCTTAAGCTCCAGTTTTGAATCAAATAATTAATATGATTGTAGGGTAGGATCTTCTTTTACTTTAATTAAAGATTCTTCCAGTCCCTCACTAAATGTTTCTTAATTTGTCCTGTGTAAGATAATGACCATTTAGGACTTTGGAAAGCCTAATGGACATTCTGGGCTGTTCTGTTGGGCAGTATAACTTGATACAAATGCGGTTAAGTCTGGCCTCATTTATCTCTAGTGGAAATAGATAATGGTAGCATGATGTCAGACTTTTATTTGGCCAATTTGTATGCCAATTTTTCCTTCACTGTTGACCTTCGGGACAATACTGGCAGGCCCTATGTGTTTAGGCAACCCTTTCAAAAAGGATTAGGAGGAGAAAACTTTTAATAAAGCACTGGAAGGGAGCTCCATTTATGTGTATTAGGGAGGAGGTTAACTGGCATATGCACAGATTCTCAGCTGCAGCTGAAGAGCTCACAGCACATTCAGGAGGGTATATGTGTGTGAGGTTTTAAGCTACCTTTGTGCCCTCCCAATCCAAAGCTGCCTTCCTTAATTTATCCCAGATCCCAGAAGAAATCAGTAGAATGCACTGAAGTCCTGATCCAGAAGTCTCTTCTTCCATGCACTGGATACATCAGCGGATGCCCACTTTAGAGCTGCTTTGTCCCAGCTGCAGAACATCCCAAGATTTGGGCCATCTGGTCAATTTACATTAATATAATTTTATAAAATGTGTTTTAATAAACAGTCATTGATGAAACCTAGAGTGTTCCAGTAAAGTGCAGTATTTTATTTGTATTACAGTAGTGCCTAGATGCTCAATCTATATCAGAGCCCCAAGCTTTTTCATAATTTTGATCATATTATTCTTCTTTACCCAAGTGTTAACAGATTTTGGCAGGTCAGTTTCCTATTTGGAGCAGAAATCAGTGATGCAGTGTGATTGTAGCCATGCTAGTCTGATTGTATTTGAGAGACAAGGTGTGTGAGATAATATCTTTTACTGGACCAACTTCTGTTGGTGAGAGAGACAACTACCACTGGCTCAAAAATGTGTCCCTCTCACTAACAAAAGTTAATTCAAAAAAGATATCTTGCTCGCCTTGTCTCTCTTAGTGTAATATGTTCATTTACAAACTCTACACAAGTTCCTAGAACAGGAGTGGTGACAAATTGCATACAGCCAACTCCTTTTTGCAGAATCTTCAGGTCTTTCCCAAGAAGCAGCTAACTTGGACCTCTGTCTTTCTCTAGGATTCACACCAATCCCAGAGAGATTCAACTTCTAAAAACCACAATACCCCTTTTCCTCAATAAAACCCAGCACTTTTACACCTGGAAGCCCCTTGTCCAAGGCTCTCCTCAGAACTCATAGCCAGAAATCTGGCTTGGCCTACTGCAACAGAAAGAAAGCTCAGAAAGGTCTAATGTGTCAGATTTTAAAAGAGCCATTTAGCCCAGGTAATGCCTTTTCATCACTCTCTGAAGATCGTTGCTGCATGGCATCTTTAACTCTTTCTATGGAGCGTTTCATTCTGTGTGTTTATACATCAGTGACCCATAACGTGCAAGCCTTATTAACTTTTCTTTCTTCTCAGCTGTGTTTTCTTTTCCCAATTGATTATACCATAGTCAGATAATTATACAACGATTAAAATTGCATGATGCTAAAATATAGAAAAGAGGTTTACTTTATGGTACTTTTAACGTTCTTGTATGAATTTTATCCTGTAGTTAGACATATTTGTACAAGTATCTTTAAATGGGAATAATATTTACCTCACATGGATGCTGTGAAGATTAGTTAATGTTGTGAAGTACTTTGAAGATGAAAAGATTATCGGTAGAATGTTTTAGAGAGGTTTCATAGCAGTAAGACTTCATTGCTTTTACAAAATTTGACAGTGATTTCACTAGCTACTACAGAACACACTGTCTAATGTGCCCCATTTGTAATGCACCCAACACAATAGTATTTAGATGATGTATCCTGTATCTGCCTAAGGTAACCCACCTGAAAATGTCAAGATGACAAAAAGGAAAGCAGATTCTCCCAAAACTGATAGCTACCACTGAAGTTAGATTCACCAACCAATCAGAAACAGTGCTCCTGATTTCCCACATTTGGTTATCAAGAAGCCCCAAAAAGAAATACACAGCCCTCTTTATTGTATTTCAGTCTTTGACTCCCAATCAGCAACTAGCTCCAGTAAATATATGTTATTTAAAACTCCGTTCTCTTTACCAAAATGTTTTTCTGATCCTCAAAGGGTCAGTCACATTATCAGATCAGTATTGTTTGGATCTATCCCAAAATATCACACTGCCAGCCAATTCTTTAGTATCTAAAACTAAAGGTTTATTATAAAAGGAAAGAAACAAACAAGATGAGAGATCTTAAATGAAAATAGCAATCAGATACATACAAATGACTTCAAAGTCCATATAGATCAGATTCTCAGCAGTATTGTGGCGTTTGCAGGTTTATAGAGTTCCTCTGGAGTACACATCTGGATGGGTTTCAGTCCTTTGTTTCAAAGTTTCAATTAGAGAGGAGTTGATCCAGAGGTAGGAAGCAGGAATCAAGACAAAATGGAGATAGTGAAGCTGCATTTTAGTCTTTGCCATGTGGCTTGTACATCCTATGTTTCAAGCATAAACTCATAGCACATGGACCGGGATAAGCTCTTAGAATTCCACAGGCATGTCCCTACCTGTCCTGATGACTCATAGGCATAGTTCCTGGCTTCTTTCCTTGGGTTCATTATATAGCTGATGGCCCTAGATGAGTCATCAAGCAGGCTGAACAGAGCTGATGGTAATTTGCCTGGAGGGTGTAGCCCAGTAGCACAGCACAAGTTTTCAGATACAGATACATCACACATATCCATAATTTACAGTACAAAGATGACATACAAATAAACAATATTATCATGCTTAGCAAATTGAACTTTCCCAATGGTACCTTATATAGCATATCTTGCAAGAATCATTGCAATTTTGTCATATTGGTATTAATAGTATTATAAATGGTCACTCATATTCAAGAGAGCAAATGCCAGTAATTAAAAAGAATAATTGTGATCCATAACTGAGTGCTTTCTCTACTCTTCCATCAAGCAGGAATACGTCTAATATGATATTAAGGGTGGTAGGTATACAGAGGAAGGGAAAGTCTGACTCTTTGTGGGGGAAGAGGGTGGAGGGAGAGAAAGAAATACAGCTGGGATGGAAGTTCTCTATCTGCTCAAAACTACCTTATTCGAGCTTCCAAGAAATCCACACTGGGCTCCATCTGGTGTAATAACCCCCCTGCTGTTATGTCCCCAGAGGTCATATTATTCTTGGTGAATTACATAAAGTGAGGCAATTCCTAACACTGTCAGGCCCTCACCCATTGAGAGCTTGTAGATGAAGAACAGAAACTTAAAATGGCTCTGGAATTTAATATATCCTCAATGATTGGCTTTTATCAGGAGATAATCTGCAGCATACTGGAGCTGCTAAACATCTCCTGTCTTCATCATACTCGGCCTAACAAAGGCATAGTTTCACCTAGGAGTGATGATGGTACTGCTCTCGGTAAGCAAGTCTACATTTCTGAGGAGGGAGCAGCATTTCCTTGCTAATTGCACAAGAGGAAAAAATTGAGCTCCTGGGTGTCTGTCTAGAGATGAGTCAAGTAGGACTTTTTGAAAATCCTAGTCACATGATTTGGCTAATACCCTAAAGTACTTTCACCTGCCTACCAACCACCCAACAGCTGGTTTAAGCGCAAGCCTGCTGCCTGTGTGAATTAGAGTGGTTCCATTAACTTATTGTTCTTTTTTAAAAGTTGACTTTAAACACCTGAAATGTGTGGAACTTCTGCCAATATTTATTCTTCCTAGTCACAAGCTGAAAGCTAGTCAGATTCCTTTCAAAGTTGTTCCCTGAATGTGTGAGTAGTAGCAGCTAGGTTGTCAAGTGGTTCACCTGCCGGTGGATACTCTGTATGATTGTGGGCCAGAAGCAATGAAGAAAGACTCCCCAATTCTTGTTTTTCTTTCTCCTGCAAAAAGCATTTCTAATATTTAGGGGACCTTAGAAAAGACATAATTTCTTGCTTTATTTCGGAGATTGATATTATATATCATAGTGCATAGAAAGTATTAGTGCATGAGTCACTGCTCCTGGTAGGATTTAAGGACTTGATATTTCTCCCACTGAAGTCAGTGAGCATTTTGCCATTAATTTCAGTGGAAGCAAGATGAGTCTTAAGTTTCAATCTTACATTTGAACTCACAATGAATTTCCATCAGTCTGGAGAGCGGAGCTTAAACTGGAGCTGCATGACTTGTGTGTATTCTATACAAAATATCTTTTTCTATAAATATTTTAAAGTAAAAAATAAAAAAAGGTGATATATATTTTTAATGGAAGCTTAAAGGAAAGCTATCATGACATTTAGGTCTCATACCAAACACTGAATACCTTTAGCACTATATATTATTTTAAAAATGTGTGCTTTCATTCCATATGTGTCCTTAAAAATATAGATCTATCAAACTGATACAGCATTTGCTCTATTTGGCTGTGGTTTATTATTTGGTTTTCGAGAAATGCATTATAAAGAACCCACTAAAGTTAAATAAAGAGCCCGTTCTCTACCATGTACAATAAATATTACTTTATACGTAATGCGACCTAACCAACTTGCCTGTTAAAATGAGTACATGTCATTCAAAAATCATTTCCAGGATTAGTATGACATCAATGAAGGCTGCAAAAATAATCTCAGACTTGAGGCTTCATTTTATTATTAGAGTGTTCTTTCTGATTCTGAGTACATGTCCAGATAGTCTGCTGTTCTCTGTGCGCAAGCTGTTGCCTTCTCTACAATAAAAGTTCGCTGTCCTGATTTAGAAGTAAAAGATGTTTCAGATCTTTGCTGCTCAAACACATGGTCAGTTTTCATCCAATTAAGGTAATGCAATTTCCAAATAAATCTATAAAGCGATTTTTCATGTTTGTCTAAACCATGCCCCTTACAAAGGTTAGTTTACCCATCCCATAATAGTATACTTACAGCTCTAGTATGAAATAACAGTTGGTATTGAAGAATCTCATAGATTTCCCATATAAACATTTCACACTAAAATACCTCAGTTAAAAAGTATAAATTAAGACTAATTACTGTACCACCAAGCTGATTATAAAATCTGTTCCATAGTGTTTATTAGTGTGGGTGATAATCGTGGATGAACAATGATCTAGAAACTTGGCCTGTCTTAAAGCAAACAATGAGGTGAAGGTAATCTTTAAAGACAATAACCTATTAGAAATATTATCAGGTATCCAGGCTCTCAGTCCTACATGCATTCAGAAGGACACATACAAATGAAACTGAGACATCCTTCTCTGACATTGAAAGTTCAGCTGTATGTCAACTATATGACATTTTCCCTAGTTGTTTAGTTCATTTCTCCATTCTACCAGTAATTCACTTGCCTAAAACTTCTCTTTCCTGCAAATCAGAGAATTCAGGAAGACTAAACGCTATCTGGAAGATCGATTTTTCAATCTAAAAATCACTTGAGTTAAATGGATAAATCTATAACGATGTATTTATCCAGTTTGCACTTTTATAGCTGTCACCTGTTGTACTAAGGAACTCCAAACCTGTGACTTCAGCTCATGAATCATCTTGCTTGCAGATGGATGCAGGATGTGATATGATCTTCCAAATGCTTTGGGAGATGGAGCAAATTGCTCACTGTGTCTAAAGTAGTGAGTAATTAGATATTACATTGAAAGTTTAACTGGTCTTTTTTAAAAAAAAACAGAGATCCATCTTTTTGGTAGACTTCATGAAATATTTAAATATTTTAACATTTGGTAACAATCTTAGTGGTTAGCATACACTAAAATTAATATATTTTCAGAATAGGGAAACAAAGTCCGTCATCAACTTTTCTGTGCCTTTCCTGAATTTTCTAAAAGGAAATTGACCTGAAAATGATGGAAGCCTTTTACTAGTGCAACTCCGTAGGAATTCCAAAATTTAAAACTTCCCCAACTTTCAGCAGCTAAATTGTAATGTGCAGTCTGTAATCCTGTAAACATAATTAATGAACAATTGGACCAGGACAGTATTTGATGCAAAAGAGACCAAAACACCAGTGAACAAAAAACCAAGAAATAAAGAGTGGGGGTAGAGGAGAGTAAAAAATGTGGTATAAGCAATTTTTCACTACACATGAAATGTCACCTACTTTCATAATCAATATTTTCATTTAATTTTTTTGAAAATTTGCCAAATGTCCCTTTTTAAAAAATGTGTTCTTTTCCCTTTTCTTCTATGATTTTCTTCAAGATGTTTTTCTAAAAATCTTTTACAGATTTCTGAATTGCTCTTTATATTGTCTAACTCAACTATTAATCATTTCCTTTCTGTTTTTCCCCTGCCATTTTGTTTTCCTTCATTTTCTTACTACTTTTCCTTCCTCCTCCACCAGTTCCTTTATTTTAACTCTAACCTTTTTTCTTTCTTCAGTACACATTTTCTTTTGTTGCCTGATAGTATTTTCTTTTCCTCCCCTGTGCTCAGCTTCCTCCAGTGCTTGGCACTCTTCCTTAAACAAACACCTCTCTCTTTTCTCTACTCCAAGACATGAAAGGTTGGTAGGCCCAACTCCATTCCACTCCTTCTTCTTTCCCCATCTTTTCTCCTTCTACTTTCTTTCCTACTTTTCACAGTCTTTCCTACTACTCATCTTTCTTTTTCTTTTTAATATGTTTCTCTCCTCCCTCCTTAGAGTACTCTCTGCTGCCTCCATAGGCTAAAGAATTCTGCCTCTGCTGCCTGCCCCTTCCCTTTCTCCCTGCAGATCCTAGATTACTCCTCCCATGCTGCATCCAGACTCTCCTTTGGTCTTTTCTCCCTAAACTCAAGATTAGATGTTCGAGGAAAACAACTCTGTTTTTCACAAAAAAATTGTTTTCAAAATTTTTGTCCTGGATCAAGAAGAGTGGAGACTTGAACCTGGGACACTTCCATCCCAAGTACTAGTCATTCAGCTATAGAGCCTCTCTCTGTCTCTGGCCCAGTGAATAGTTAATTATTTACAAAAAGTGGTACAGCTCCAACAGGAGAGAGTGACTACATCTGAATCAGGAAGAACAGGGACTTGAACTTCAGACTTCTCCAGCTGAAATATGTGCCTTAACCACCAGTTTTGGTGATATTCTCTGTTGCTCTCACTCTGATTTTGAACAAAAATTTCCAGCCTGCACCTGAAAAACCTTCCTGACTAAATTTTCATCCTAACCAATGAGTCCATGAAACATTTTCGTTTCAACACATTTTTCAATGGAAAATTTTTGTCAACATTTTTTCCACCAGCTCTCCACCTTTACCTCCTGCTGCTTTTACCAACCCCACCTGACACACTCCTCCCACCCATTCCCAGATCTCCAATTCCCTCCTGATGCTGCCCTTTGCAGCTCAGTCAGGATCTCCCAGCGAGGCCCATTGTGGCTGTCATTGCTCTGGCCACATTGTTCTTGCCTTTCCCCTTTCAGAGTGTGAGGCATGGAGGCAGCAGACTATACTGCCAGGTTCCCTGCAGCACCTCCCATGAGGCAGAGAGCACAGCAGAAGTGGATGAAGTAAATAGTTGCCCCCACCTAGAAATGCAGGTGCTGTGAGAAATTAAGTTCAGGGACTTGGAGGAAGTAATTGTGCAAACTGAAAGGTATGGACACCTGCCTTCAGTATGGTTCTTTGGACAACTCTGCATATATAACTTCTGAGCATATGATTTCTTTAGATTAAAGAGGAATCTAGAATTCCAGCTATCGAGTCAGTCGCTTCATCTTTTCTCTCGTAGATAACAGTCCACATTAAAAAAGTGGATACAAATCTTAATTTGAAAAGTGCAGGCTAGGGGCACTATGTCAAGAAAAGGTTTATTGGGGTTTAATACCATCCTCTCAAGCAGTGGTTCTCAAACTGATTTGATTGGGCCCCCCTTCTTTGTGTCTTTAGTCATTTATGCCCTCCCAAGTACAAATATCGCCACCCAGCTCTGAAGGCAGAGTGGAGAGCAATGGCTGCTGGCTGGCCACCCAGCTCTGAAGGCAGCACCAGGCCAACAGCAGCACAGAAGTAAGGGTGGCAATGTGAAAAGTGATATTTGTCATTATAACTTTTCACAGTTGACTTAGCACCCCATTGCCACCCTTCCTTCTGCTCTGCTGCTGCCACCCAAGGGCTGACAGCTGAAGCCCCGCCACCTCCAGGTGAGGGATTGGGTGGCGGGGAGGTGGAGGAGAGCCTGGGTGTCAGTCCCAGGGAAGCAGGGCTCCAGCTGTCCTCTTTTTCTCCACTTCCTGGGTGTGCACAGCCCTTCTTCATGAGCCCCAGCCATCTGGGGCTGACAGCCAGAACTGTAAAAAAATAAATAAATAAAAGCACACAGCTCACGCCTTCATTGACACATTCCTTTGCCTTCCTTGGGAGGCCCGCCCCATAGTTTCAGAACCACAGCTCTAAAGCTTTATCTGATAATAGCCACTGTCTAATAAACAATATCAGACTCAGAGGAACCTTTGGTCTGATCCAGTATGACTATTCCTATGTTCCAGTGTTGCAATTAGTGCCTTATTAGTGGTCTACTGCATCTGCAGTTCTAGCTAGGATAGGAGATGTCTGAAACTTCATGCCTATCAAACTGTGTATTAAATGAGAAGCAGTTTCATCACATACCAATAAAACAGGTCAAATTCCTTCGATTAATTTAGTCTAATAGGTTCTGCTAAAGCTCTTTCTAACGTGGACCAAGACTTCAGCCTTCTTTGGATTTAAACATTTTCACAAACCTCTCATGGATTCATTTAAGATGCTTAACTCAGCATTAAGTGAATTTCTAAGCTTTAGAAATTTGTATGAGTTTTCTCAGCCTGGAGTGTCAGTGAGTTGCAAGTCCCTTTTACTATTTAACCTATCTTTTGTGTTCTCCCACGCACAGCTAAAATAATAACAGTACTGTTCTAAATTAAACTAACACAAATTTCCATCTAATTTAAAAAGTAATCCCAAAGCCCTTAATTCCTCGGGGTTGAAGCTGCATTTTCTGGTTACTTTAGCCCTCTAAAATTTACTAGCTCATTTGTCAGGACTGTCTCACTTCAAAAACGTATTTCTTTGGTTTAGACCCAACCAACAGATGTCTAACAACTTTTAAAAGCTGTATTTGTAAAATAGAATATATATCATAATACTGCAATTTAAAAAGACAGCAACAAATAGTCTCCCAAGAACTAATTCTATTGAGGCAGTAAATCTTATTGAGAAAAGCAGCTTGGCTTAGGCAGTGTTTTTAAAAAAACACAAAACACAACGAAAAGCCACCATAGGCTCTCTTTGGCAGATGAAGCATTCAGTAAGGAGTGCTTCTGCTTCAGTGCTAGCTGAGGCTTTTTGAACTAAACTTTTTTTTTTGTCGGAAAATGCTGGTTCATTCAAACAGAAACTTTTCACAGGAAAGGGGCGATTTTGATCAATTGTTTTAACTCAACATATTTTTTGAAAAAAAAGTTATGAAATAATCAAAACCTTTTTTTGACATTTTCAAAATGAAAAGTTCATTCTCCTGTTTAAAATTACTTTTTGCTTAGAAATTTAAACTATTTATTATAAATAATTAAAAGTAAAAATGGTTGAAATAAAATTGAAATATTTCAAAATTATTGAAACATAACCTTTTGATTGACCCATTCAAAAAAAAAGTCAGATTGCAAAAATTTTCTGCAATATTTCAAAAGAATATGTAAGATGGAAATCACTTTTCCACTCAGCTCTGTTGCAGTTAGCGAGCGTAAACTGCTGTAATCATTGATTTATACGTTTCTCTTCCATGGTAATTATATGAAAATAGTTTGACCTTATGGGCATATGATGTTTAGTTTCTATTTCCAAAATGGACTGAATCAAGTTGTACTAAAATAATGCGGGAAGAGATTATTATGAGATTATAAAAGATTATTAAGATTATGGACGGTGCAAAAAGGCAATATATTTTATGCTTCTTATTTGAATGAAAATCTCTTTGCTTTAAAAACTGACTTTTTTGTTAACTGTTTATATTTTTATATCATTATATATTTATTTCTTCCAATGTTTGCTCTTTCAGTACAAAGCAGTTTTAGGACCTAAATGCACAAACTTTTAAAGGTATAAATTTCAGTGGCAATGCTATGTAGCATTGTTTTTCTGCATTGAGAGTCTGGCTTTATGGAGAATTATGTTGTTATGACAGTAAGTGCTAGGTTGCTGTGGAGTATTCACCCTGAGATGATTACTTATTCAAATGACTAGTCAAGAAAGGATTTTCCTCTAATGTCTGTCTATGTGCTTGAGGTACAACCTGTAGGCTTAGGGGATAGTACTCTACCGAGAGAATATTTAGCACATTTATATTGTTATCCGATGTTCTGCCAAACCAAAGCTCATGGTAACTTTACTTAAAGGTGGTGTCAGGAAATAAGCCAAATGGAGACACAGCTGTCCAGCCAATAAATAGACTGGTAGAAACAGGATAACACAAAAGAGCTCTTACTTCAAAGCTATGCTTTACTTAAGCTCAAGCACAACACAAGAGTGTTCATACCTTAAAACTATACTTTACTTAGGCTCAAGCATTTACACACAGCCAGAACATGTTACTAAAACAACCCACCCCCAACCATCAATAATTACCAAAATCTGAGGTGGCTTTTGAGTGGAAATAGTGATGGCTTTCCAACAGGCCTGATCTTCCACCTGTTGTTGGAGGATCCCAAAGCTGTGTCCAAGAAGAGATCCCAAAGAATTCAAGCCTCTCCCCCCATCTATTCTTGTTAGTAGGCAATAACATGTCAAGAAAGAGGAAAAACAGTTTCAAAAGCTAGACCTAAGGCTGCCAGAGTACTTAATTAATAAGATGTGTTCCTACAGAGTCTGCATATCTTGAGGCTTGGACAAACATCTACCAGAGGACATGCATAAATAAGCTTATTGGTCTTTCCCTGAAACACAGATCCCAGTATATCCACCAGAATGGCAGGGAGGGTTAGGCAAAGGTTCAGTAAGTTACTCCCCTCCTCTCCTGGTTAGTCTGTCAAGGCTGCACAAGCCTGCAGAAAAGCCTACCGATTTTGGCTGCTGTTAGCAGCAAGTATGATAATCAATATTATATTAACACGTGGTCTTTGGCCCTTTTACTGGTCTATCAAAATCTCCCCATACAATATTAGGGGAGATTATTGTTAGTGTGTTTACATTGCCAATTCAAGGTCTCAATACAGATTTTCAAAGCTATAAGAGTGTCAGAACCTAGGTATGTCAGTGACCACATCTATATCCCAGATCCACCAAGACAACTATGCTCCTCTGGAAATATCCAGCTCACAAAACTCAAAGTGCATAAGAACCAAAGAAAAAAGCACTCGAGGTCCATGGTTTGACTAGTGAATGAACTACAAGAGTAGATTCAATTAGCTCAGAATCTCGCTTAGTTTAGAGTTTAATCAAAATTATATTAACCCAAAATTCTTAGAAAGAACTGTAAGCTCCTCCTTTTTAACCAAGAATCTCTCTCATCATAGGCAGGGTTTGCAGAATTTCTTAGAACTTAAGAAGTGCTTAGGCATTGCTTTGATGTGGATCCAATGAAAGACAGAAATTATAGAAGAAGTAATAGACAGAAGTAATAGAAACTTCAGAGAATAAAAAAAGTTTTGGGGGAGAAAAAATATAGGAATTTGTGGGGAATATTAAAAATGGAAATATCTTTGATTACTCTGATCACTGGTAGAAAGTGGGATGACATTGGATTCTTGGTGAAACTAGGGTGGGGACAAATAATCTATTCTAAAAAATAGTGGTGGTAATTTAAATAGTAATCAGAGGTGGAGAAGATGGAATGTATAATATGGACGTTGGAATTCAGAGATTCTCCCTGAGGCTGAGAGAAATTGAATGAATATGAAATCACCAAAGAGAAAGATTTGAATACTGTTAGTTTCTGAAGCAAGCAGCTACCTCTGAGTTTTGCACCCTCCCACCCCCACCCAATTATGAAGATTGGCAGCTAGGTTTGAAGGAAAATATTTTAAATAGAGTACTTCACTTGTACTACTCTTCCTTTGTAGAGTAGACTTCTGTTATTTTAAAATACTTTTATGGCCATGATATTTATTTTCAATTTCTTGCCAAAAATTGGAATTTTTCATGGGGAAAACCCCATTCTTTGACCTTCTTTAGACACTATGTGATGTTTTTATGGCAGTATCATTAACATTGGTTATGAAGGCTGTCTCACTGCTGTTCATAGAATCATGAAGATTAGGGGTGGAAGTGACCTCAGGGGATCATCTAGTCCAACCCACTGCTCAAAGCAAGATCAACTCCAATGAGATCATCCCAGACAGGGCTTTGTCCATCCATATCTTAAAAACATCTAAGGATGGACATTCCACCACCTCCCTATGTAACCCATTCCAGTGCTTCATCACCCTCCTAGTGAAAAGCTTTCCTAATAATCAACCTAGACCTCTCCCATTGCAACTTGAGACCATTGTTCCTAGTTCTGTGATCTACTATCACTGAGAACAGCCTAGTTCCATTCTCCCTGGAACCCCGTTTCAGGTAGTTAAAGGCTGCTATCAAATCCCCACCTCATTCTTTCCTGCAGACTAAACAATCCTAGTTCCCTCAGCCTCTCCTCATAAGTCTTGTGCTCCATCCCTCTAATCATTTTTGTTGCCCTCTGCTGGACTCTTTCTAATTTGTCCACATCCTTTCTGTAGCCTGGGTCCGGGGGGGGGGGGGGAGAGGACTGGACATCATACTCCAAATGTGGCCTCATCAGTGCCGAATAGAGGGGAATAATCACTTCCCTTGATCTGGTGACAATACTCCTACTAATACAGCCCAATATGTCATTAGCCTTCTTGGCAATAAGGGCACACTGTTGACTCATACTCAGCTTCTTGTCCACTTTAACCCCCAGGTCCTTTTCTGCTGAACTGCTGCCTAGCCAGTCTGTCCCCAGTCTGTAGCAATGCATGGGATTCTTCTGCCCTAAGTGCAGGACTCTGCATTTGTCCTTGTTGAACCTCAGCAGATTTCTTTTGGCCCAATACTTTAATTTGTCTACGTCATCCCTGCTCTCCAGTGTATGTACCACTCCCCCTAGCTTAGTGTCATCTGCAAACTTGCTGAGGGAGAAATCCACCCCATCCTCCAGATCATTGATATTGAACAAAACCAGCCCCAGCACCGAGCCTGGGGCACAACAAAACTGGTCCAAGCACCGACCCCTGAGGCCATTATTTTAATATGAAAGTGCCTAAGTGATTCAATTAAGGATCAATACTAGGCACTCTGCAGACAACTAATCAAGAAGGCAGTCCATTCTCCAGAGTGTTTACAGGCAAAGTGTCAGACAAATTTGTCACATTTTATTTGCTTTTGAAAGTTGGTTATAATAGAGAGTGAAAATAGGACAAAAAAATCGACAACAGTAGTATCTTGTGTACTATAGAATTAATCTCAAATGGTGATAAGGTGGAAAGAGCAGTTAGGGGATATTTTTAGAAATAATTATGTCTTCTACTGTCAGACGCAGACAGCATGACTCATGGTATGAAATAATATATAAACTAGCTAAGAGAAATGTGCAGTAAGGAAAATGCCATTTTGAAAAAAACAGATTTTCAGATAAAACCTATAAGGCATTGCTCAGCTTTGTGCTAGACTGCGTTCAGTAAAAATGGATAAGGTAGGAAATGTTTTTTGAATGTTAGTTTTTTTCATTCTAGTCTGATCTATGCAGGTTCTTATACCACACTAATCAACCATAGTACCTGAGCACCTTCTACTAGTGCATTAAGCAACATGACTAAAATCTGTCACCTGTTTGTTCTCTCATCCTCTCTGCTGGGAGAGAAGTATGTGCAGTGAAGTGTTTTGTTGTGGAATTTACTTAACAATGTATACACATACACTTGTTGCTTTATGATCATATTGGAGAAGGCAAGGTCAAAGAAATGTGCCGTACACTCTGAAAGGCTTGTGATGGTTCTTATGTCTTGTGTGAGTTTGTTCCACGGTCAGTGGCCAGCCCCTGAAGAAACTGTCTCCTGTGCAGATGAGCTTTACCCTTATTGTAGAAAGCTGCATTATGCTTTCCGCCATATCCTTTCTATGAACCATTTTGAACTACAGTATCATGAAACAACAGCCTTATCTTGAAACTGTGCATGGGAAAATAAGAAAAGCCCCATTTGTAAATGGGATTTACCATAACTGAAAGATGAAGTGAAATTGTCTTTCTATCAGAAGTAACACTGCTAGTTACTCTCTTAATTGCTTGGGATACACACAGTTATATTATATGCTTGGTCCAAAAGGTTGTCAGTAGGAAAATTATACCTTGCTGTGTTTAAAAGGACTTTGTCCTTCAAAAAGAATAGTGACAGATGATGCTTTTATTTATAAAAAAAGACTTGATTTGTTATGAATCAGATGTATTATCATAATCAGTATCAGTTAGCAGTCTCCATTAGGAAACATTATTTTTGACATTTCCATGAGTAGTATGATATCAATGAGAATTGAAAAGACCGTGTCCTTTACTGCCATCTGAAGAACAAAATATCAAAGTAAAAAAATGTATAAAAAGTGACTTAAAATAAACAAATGAATTAACCTCACTGAAATGCACCTCCTGGTCTTCCTGTTAAAGCAATGACTTATCATTCAGTGTTTCAGTTAAGAAAATACATACAAAGGTGTTCTGAAGCCCAGAGCCCTCAATCCAGATCTATAGATTTCGGTCACTTAAATAGAGTCTGTGGGATTTGAGGTGGGTTCTTTTGTTTTTTGTTTATTTTGGTTGACTGTATGTCACTAGGAAAGTGCAGTTAACCATTCTGATTTCAAAAAGAGTATCTGTTTGTGCTTTCAGTTTTCATATCACAACAAAGTTTAATTTAAGAAAAAATCAAGGCAATTGTTGTTGGGTTAGCAAATTGACATTTTTATTTCACTCACAGAACAGTCCACAATTAGGTGACAGAAAGCTGAAATGCATGAAGGAAAAGCAAAGACAGAACACAAAACTTGGAATGTTGAGCATTCTGTCCACTCAGATAAAAAGGCAGTAAAAAGATTTGAAGCTTCAGAATCCTTTTTTCTGTATAAGAAATAATTAATTATCTTGACTGATAAATTGAACTAGAACTGGAATCCTTTGTGTTTTTTTTTAAAATGGCCATTCTATTAAAATATGGTTAATTTGTACTTGAAGAGATGAATAAAGACTGAGCCTTATATGCTTATAAGTGCTTAATTAGTTTCTATCATGGACTTTATAAATCATCTGTGTCTCACATACATATACATGCATGCATCTGCCTGCAAAATATGAGTGAGTTGTTGTGCCACTTTTGGTTTGAAGTGACTGCAACTCCATTAATTTTCACTACATGGCACCAAATCGGTTTAGGTTGTCAAAGGAGTCTTACATTCTTGAACATTGAGAAAGGATTAAAAGGCAATCTCCAGTTTTTTTGTCTTCAGGATGAAATAAAATAACTGTAAATAAAACTATCAGTCTTCAGAATTATTTTTATTAAAAATGGAGGAGATGACAAATGAATGCTTCTATCCTAACTTTCTTAATTTTTGGCTGGCCAGTTAGCAAGCCATAGAAAAAAAGAAAGCCCCCAAACTAGTTCTCCTTTTTTATATTCTCTGGAGGTTTCTCCTTTCTTGAGCAAGACAATCTTTATGTGGCTCTCTTCCCTTTAACTTGCTGAAGGAGTGTAACCTTTTTACTGTCCAGCATAATACAGACAGAGGGAAATATAGGAACCTGGAAACTGGCATTAATTCAGACCCAGTGCTCCATTTCCTTTGGTAACCTGCCTCCAACAGTGGTCAGTACCACATGCTTTAGTTGATAAAAACCCTATAATGCAAAAATTATGGAAATATTTGCCCAAAGGAGAAGTATTTTACTGCAATGCCTATATTCCATCAAATATGGTACAACTTGATTTCTTTTTTCTTATTTCTCAAATAACTTAACCACCTAAAAGTATTTGAAGGAGAGGTGTAACTAGAAGTAATGGAAGAAGTACAAAGACATTTTTCTTCTTATGCATGCTAAATTTTCCTAACAGGTAGGTCTATTAGAGTAGTCTCCTAAAGCACAAAGGAAACATGCTGTCACCAGAGAGAAGATGTGAACATTATTGTACACACAGCACAGTCCTAGAAACACTGGCATCTAAATTTCTCCTGCCCCACTCAGAGCATACTTTCAGATCATCATTGTATTGGTCTCATAACACAGCATGCCCTCCTCATACTGCTTAAAGTCTCTTGCAGTTATAATTGATTAAACATGATGGTGTAAACACCCCACATGCAATAACAGAAATTCACACGTGGAGAGTGAATTTCTAGAATGCAGACTGATGCAGCTCAGCAGACAAGAACATCTAACACTCTCATAATACGGCTGCTACAAGCCTCCACAAACAAACCACATCCAAGAAGCATAGTGGTAATGTTTTGACATAGGGTGGAGCATATGATGTATTGAGAACAATTTAAATAAATCAGAAGATTAAAAATAAAGGAATGAAGCCACTTGCAGCCATGTGAAAGAAAATGTCATATTGTAAAAACAGAGTAAGATGAATGATTCAAATGAAACAGTAAGCATGAATGGCAAGGGGTTTATGGAGTACATATATTACTGCAACTGCTAAATGTCTCTTTCTTTCTGCCCTTAACACTTCTTTTTATCCTCCACTGCCGCCTCTAATCCTAGACTAAAGTGTGAAGAACGTCCAATCATTGCATACTCTATCTGAGAAAGCAGAGATAGACTCATAGACTCATAGGTCAGAAGGGACCAATATGATCATCTAGTCTGACCTCCCGCACAAGGCAGGCCACAAAACCCTACCCAGACACATTTATAACAACCCCGAACCCATGACTGAGTTATTGAAATCCTCAAAAGTGAGATTTGAAGACCTCAAGCTGCAGGGAATCCACCAGCAAGCGACTCATGCCCCATGCTGCAGGGGAAGGCGAAAAACCTCCGTGGCCCCTGCCAATCCGCCCCGGAGGAAAATTCCTTCCCGACCCCAAATATGGCGATCAGCTAAACCCTGAGCATGTGGGCAGACTCACCAGCCAGCACCCAAAAAGGAATTCTCTGCAGTAACTCAGTTCCCATCCCATCCAGCATTCCCACAGACCATTGAGCAGACTTATCTGCCGATAATCCAAAATCAATCGCTCAAATTAAACTATCCCATCATAACATCCCCTCCATAAACTTATCAAGCTTAGTCTTAAAGCCAGATAAGTCATTTGCCCCCACTACTTCCCTCGGAAGGCTATTCCAGAACTTCACTCCCCTAATGGTTAGAAACCTTCGTCTAATTTCTAGTCTAAATTTCCTAATATCCAATTTGTACCCATTCGTCCTCGTGCCTATATTAGTACTAAACTTAAACAATTCCTCTCCCTCCCTAACGTTAATCCCCCTGATATATTTATATAGAGCAAGCATATCCCCCCGGAGCCTTCTTTTGGCCAGGCTAAACAAGCCAAGCTCTTTGAGTCTCCAGACTTATTGTGCCATCAACACACTAGATACATAAAATGGGTGAAAATGCAATGAGATTAAAAAAGAGAACATTTAAAACATGGTAGAATGAGAGTTTGGATTTTGGCCACAAACCTTATGAGAAAGCTCATGCCCAGCTGTTATATCAGTCCATCATGGCAAAGCAATTGTGTTGTCTTCTTATCTGTCTACTTGAGGTTTCCCCTGGCATAGGGAAGGTTGGCCCCATGCCACCTCTCCCAGCCCCCATCTACCAGAATTAGGGCCAGAGCTTGGAAAAAGGGGTGGGCCAAAGGCTAGGAACTTTTGTAGCTGTTTCAGCCATGAACCTGTACTAAGCTGCTCATGAAGACCAAACCATCACCTCACAGTTTGAGGAATCAAGGAACTAGTGATATAACTGAAAGCCAACTTCCTCTCCATCTCAGTGAGCTGCATCAGGCTTCAAATCAATGATCTCTGGGACCCAGTCCTGCATTTGTTCTCCCTGTACCTCTAGTCAGTGGGGTGGAGAGAATTTAAAGGTATAAGAGGCAGAGACGCACAAGCACGCAATTAGCAGCAGAGTATAGACATGTTCCTCAGACAGTTCCCAACTAGTTCTCCCACATGCAAATGGGAAATTATTCTGTTGTCCTCCATGAAGTGTTTTAACTGTGGGGGCTCACCTGGGCATAGCTAGGTTGTTAAAATGCTCTGTAGTCATGGATCTACCAAAGATGCAGGCAGTAATTCTCACACTACAGGATTGCTTGTACTCCCCCCTCACTCAGGAATTGACTGGGTTTTTTTTGGTTAACACCGGCCTATATGATTACGCTGCACTGTCGTCCATTTGTGCAGGTGGGCCAGTGCCCAGTTCACAGTGCAAAAATGTTCAAGTTATTCTTTTTCCCTTAAAGGCTTATATATCATTCTTCCTAAGGCCATTAGTGTTTTCCCATTACCCTGATTTTCCTAAATCAATCTCGTACAAAGTTGGACAAATATTCATGTTAATAAACCACTGGATTGAAAGAATTACTGTAACTCATCTGATAGCAGTAATGTGGTGTATAATTAGCTTGAGCACAGAGTCAATAGAAGGACTTGTTAGACAAAGGAAATACTGTATTAATGGTACAAGGAAATACCATTACTGAAATGCAGAATAGGTACATCAGTGGTGCATGAAAATGCCTGTATTGCAACATGGAATGCAGTTTGTTAATGATGGAATAGCAGGTTTCTCTTGTAATCTGGAATACAGTGTCTAAGTAAAGGGTATCTTTGCTATTCTAAAGAAGAGTGCTTTAGGTAACTCACCATGCTGGGATGCTATAAGCCTAAGTGCTGTACAGTTTGGGATTTCCTAGAACCCCATTTGTAGAGGATTGTTAAAGCTACCTGTATGTTTCTCTCATCACAGGGTCTTCAGTGCACAGCTCCCTACAGGCAGGGGTAGAGAAAGCTGGGAAGAACTCACTTGCTATCCTTACCCATGTGGAGAGCAATAGCCTCTTTCTCTTCCTCATCTCTCCTGCTCTTTTCCCTCTAGGCCATAAAATATTTGGATGTGATAGGTGTGCATTTCACTCCTGCTACTCACCCCTAGACAGTTGCTTTTTGGGATTCTGCCTCTCCCAGTTCAGCAGCTATTACATTGCTCTGATCTTTTGGGGGGTCTGAGTCCTCTCAATCTGTCATCACAAGTTTTCTGCACAAGCTGACCAAACTCTTACAAGACCAATTGTTCTCATGAAATGTTGGTCCTCTTGCTTGATGCAGAACCAGGCCAGGATTCCAATCTGCCTCTCCCAGTGGTTTTTGGATCTGAGCTAAATCTAGGCCGAGGAGCTCTGAATCTAGCACCCTCAATTTTCTGAAGTGTTTAGAGCGGGGGTTTTGGTTTGAATGTATCTCTAGTAATTTGAAAATCTTTTATCCAAGGGGAGCAGCCTGTTTAGAGGGAATGTAGGACAGCAGCTAAAAAAAAACAACTTGTAACAAAAGATTTTTTGAAGGTTTCAACCCAAAATGGAAAGGTCAGAGTTTGTTTCTGATATACTGTAAAGGACTAAACTGTTGAAAAAGATTCCAGGCCAGTCATTATTACAAGTTTTTGGTTGCTGCTAGGTTATAAGCAATGTAGAGCTACAGTGCTCTGAGAAGTCTTTAATCTTGTTGTGATTGTATGTCAGATTAAAGGGTTAAGAAGGTAAACCTCTCTACTTTGGATTGATTTTTTCCCCTTTTATGAAATTAATTTTTCATATAAGAAATTACTCCTGCATGGGACCACAGCACAACGAATTTAAATGCCTTAGAGTCTGGACAATAAGTTAAAAAAACAAGTTGTATAATTAACCCTGTTTTATTAAAGTACAATTAATGAAAAATAATTAGATTCTCAGGAATAATTGCCTGAGTTAAAAAAAAAAAAAAAAAGCTGAACATGTGTTTGGAATGAATGGATAAAAATCAGTTTAGTTATTGTTTCATGTACTACGTGCCGTGTCGCAGACCATTCCTATAAAACCAAATTAGCTCTTTATTAAGAGAACTATCCACAGAGATGCTGTAACTGTAGCTAACATTTAACCCATGTGTATATCGGCTAACTTCCTGGTGCTTCCTCCAAAATATTTCCTCCTGCAACCTGTTCTCCTCCTTCAAATGTCCTTGTAGATTGCTACAGTTATTGCATCACCATCTTATTCTTGAAAAAAATAAATTGTAAGAGCACCATTTTGCAGACACTCACATGATTAATTTCAAGCATGTGAGAAATCATAGCCTTCAGTGGGGCTTCTCACATGCTTAATGTTCAATGCCTATGTGTTTAATCAGGGACTAAGAACCTGCCTAGAATAGAAGTCTAGCCAGAGTAAGAACAGGGATATCAGGATTTAGCTTTTAATTAATAAAGCCTTCTTAAATTGTGCAGGTTGTTTAATACATAGCATATTCTATATTAAACATAAGTATACTATAGCTAGAATCAGTAAAGAAGCTGTATTGATATGCTTATGTTATCTTTATCTTCCTTATCTATGTACCCTAGAAATCCATTTAACTAAAAATTCTGTTTTCAAAATGATCAAGCCAACTTTGGTCCAAAGTAGTTGTAAAAGTGCAACATTATTCATCCATTAATAAGTAAAACTTGAATGGAATGTAAATGTTTGTCCTATACCCCTTCAAGAAGAGGTGTGAGGCAGAGAGTAAACGGATAATTAGATAAAGATCCCCAGCATTTGTCTATGTGAATCAGGCACAGCAGCCAGATAGTGGGGAAGAAAACCAGAGGGGCACATCCATTAATTTATAAACCATATAATCTAATAAAAGTAGGCACTTGGGCTGACAAAAGGCACATACATGGGGGGAAGGCAATAAAAGGATGTAATGTGTCCTTCAAATTTTTAAATTACATCAGTTGCTGTCAAATATCTGTGACTTCTAATCATTTTTACTCTAGGCTTTAGTCATTCTCCCCTAAGTATATCACAATACATTAGGAGGACTCCAAGTTGGTATTGTAAAACAAGTCAAGGGCCTACCTCTCATTTCAGCTATGAGATTATGAGATTCTTAAACTCAAAACATTACAGAGTAGGGAAGGCTTATAGATAGGCTAAGTGTGAGCTGCACTTCCTAGAAAGGAAAAGAAATTAATTTCATTTTTTACTTAGATTTTTATAGAACCAGATAAGTTCACTTCACAAAAAAATGCAATACATTTCTTAAATGACTTGAATTTTAGCTGATAGCTTTCAATGCTTCCATGTCTGCTTGAAGTGCCGATAAACCTTAGCTGCTTTTCTGCCGTATCAGGGAGAGCTGAAATGTTCAGGCCAGGATCCACCTTTACAGGAAATTGCCTCCTTCCATTTTGAAGTGGTATTTGGTATCTGTTTTTCATTAAGATCATTTCACTTCTGATGTGCTGATAATAGTCTTGTGAAAGGATTAGCAAAGAAATATAAATTAATGATGTTGAGTTGGTACTTACATATCACAACAAAGTGGAACCAATGAATTGTATTTATTGAAGCTAAGCACAAATGTGTGTCATATAATAGCCTTTTCTCATCTGGCTCTGTCATAGGATGTTGATCCTTATTCTAATCACATAACCTGATTGGTCCCAGTCCAGAAGACACTGATGTATCAGAACTCCATCTGATTTCAATGGGAGTTCTGTGTGAGTAAAGATTTTTGTATTGAGCCCTCTCTGTCTTATGCATCTGTAAAATGGTGATCACAATATCTGCAGAGATGCTAAATTTAGACCCTGACATGTTGGAGAGCTATAGGGCAACAATCTGTGATATAGAACTTCTCTAGTATATTGCTTTGTAATACTGACTTCCAGTACCAAACCTAGAACATTAGTCATTGCAAAATATAATGGAGTGCTTAATTTCTCTCACATCATGGCCCAGAACTATATCGTGCCTTGGGCAATCTCATTGTGTGTCCAAAACAATCCTTTTTATATAATCTTTGCCCTTGATATAAGACTTTTTTTGTGTGAGAGAAATGTCTAGTTTGGAATCTTTTATATAAGAAACTATTATACAAATGCTGCAACAACAGAAATCTAATGGAATTTATTTATTTATTTTATTTACTTACAATGCTTCCATATCTGTCTACTCTGGGTTTTATTTCTGGAGAACATCTGATGTTATAGAATAGATTGAAAATTTTTTAAAACATTTTCATAGATTCTTCAACCGCATACTTCAAGAAATCTTCATTTTCCATAAACATGTTCCTGACATGCTTTAGAAATTCATATGCCAAATTTCTTTCCGAAATCAACATTGAAAGTAGATGTTTATAATGGAAATTTATTTTGACCCATAAGAATAATACTAGATGTAAATGGAGAAAAATATCTCAATCTATTAACATCTGTTGGTTTAAAAAAAAATAGTACGAATAATTTCTCTTCAACATTCAATTTCATCTTCATACTGAAACCTGTCAGGGTTTATTTTAACAAAGGTAGGTCACTCCTTTATTGACACCAGATATGTTTCTTACTTGAGCTACATCACCAGCAGTGCAGATTAACTCCAAGTACATTTCTGAACACTTATAGCTCAGTTATTTAGAGATCATTCTAAGGAGCAGTGATCAGATCTTTGATTTGTCTCCCACTGAAGAAAAAGGTCATCACTGAGACCTGGAGGGGATCAAAGAAGAAAATTCTATAGATTGTTATCTACCATGATTGATAAAAGTTAAGTGTCTGCTCATCATCAAGCTCACGAGGTAAGAAGAGCATTTGTGAGAGGGCTGTTTAAGTAGAAGCAAGGTAGAATGGAACCCTGTAGCTCTAAATCCAGGTACTTTGGTTTTGAGACTGAGAAATATCTGTTCCTTGAAAGAAAAAGGTCGATTAAAAACCAATGTGGGTCTTAAATAACGTACGTTCTTCATCACCCTTCTGCCAGGTGATGTCAGCAGCAACAAGGGCAGGGTTCATTATCTGGGGAGTTCTCCTTAATGTTACAAAAGAAAACCAGCTCAAGACCCCACCCAGAAAAGTAAACACCACCCTGGGTTCCCTCTAACAGGCAATACTTCCCCACGTCCTAGAACTGACTCTGTGTATAATCAAAGAAAACTTTTATTAAGAGGGGAGGGAACACAGCATTAATTTGAGAAAACAATGATTCAAATATATGCAAATACTAAGTAAACAGCTGCCTGACAGTATCTTGGGGAATAGCCCTTTGCCAGTCCTTTGCCTCAGTTTCCTACAGACAAACATCCCCTTCATACACCATTCCCCTTTGCCCTCCAGTGCACCTAACTCAATGATTTGTCATCCAAGGTCAATGAAGTCCCAGGATCCTGTGCGGGGGGGAGAAGAGTGATGCCTCTGCTTCTGCCACTGCTTGTTGCTACTCATTGCTGCCACCTCCGTTTGCCTTTACATGACATGCTATGTTTTGAGGTTCCCACAAACAGCCCAGTTCTTAGTGATTTTAGTTCTTAGCAATTTCACCAGTACTGGGGAACCTTACTGTTGCTGCCTTCTCTGCACTGTTCACTACAGCATTGTTTCCAGACCAGGTATAAGGTCAGTCCCCTAGACTGGCCTATCAATGGTTTCAACTCTTATAATTCCTAGCTCAATTAGGTTTAATCAGCTCTGTCTTTACATGCCAGAGAAAAAAGATCAAATGTTCTCTGTTATTCACTTCAGTTAGGCATCACTACCCCATGCTCAGCAAGTGAGATTACATTTATAGTGACCCCTTGCAATTAGGGTATATTAAATACAGTTCTGCTGCCCTTTAGCCATAAAATAAAGATAACAGTTCATTACCCCTAAATCCCATACCTCAGTAAATTTTAACTCCAAACAGCCAAAACTGATCACTTTTGGAAAATCTGCTGATCATGGAAGCAAAGTAGTGTGTCTATGAAAATATGGTCTTCTCTGAAGGTCTTTTTCTCCAGTTCATCAATACATTGCAGGAAAGAGCTCGTTCAAGCCACTGGCTTACATCTGGTTGTAATTGCTTTTTATCTTTGAATATGTTTTGTCAGTTGTGAGGATTTAAAGTCAGGATTCAAGGGATAGGGCAGCATGTTAAGCTTAACCACTAAATTACCGATGAATTTCTCATTTTTAGTAAAGCTTCCATCTACATTCATAACCAACCATTGTGTAACATTTAACATTTCTTATAATCTTTCAGTTGTGGCAGGTAATGAATTAGAATTTTAGGAATAGAATTACTTGACATATATAGTATTGGAAATGTCTGAAGATACGTCAGAATTGTCTTTCTCAATTAGAGACAGATTGAAAATAGACTTTTTCTGTGTCACTGTTGTATGCTGCAGTTCTAATGTTATATCTGCTCAGCAATCACATAGTGTGTCCCATAATCATATGCTGCCACTTTTTTCCTCATGGCTTCTTTGCCACCTCCACCTTTTGATAAGTTTGCCAGTTGCGATCTGTATCAAATTTCTTTTAGAAGTTCATACAAGGCTGGTGTTAATCCAGCTGCCTGTGCACCTTATTAATAACTACTCAGTTCAGTGCACAGCAGAGATGCTCTTTTCCTTCAGGTTTATTATTGTTGCTGTTAATTGTACAGGCTCAGCAGCATGCTAGATATTTTACAGTATGCCATGCACACGGTTTCATTTGTGATCGGCATACGTCAGCCTACAAAATACTTGCCATAATTTGTTAACCCTCAAGTACACAAAGACCTTCTGGGAAAAGAGCATTGCAGGGTTACAGATGTTTTTGTAAGCCTCTCCAAATGTTTCCTTTCTGCCATTTCTCTCTTGATTTCACTCCAAATTGTGTTATATCTGTGTGTGAGGAGACTCTGGGTTTGGAGGGAAGTTGGTTGGTGTATAGTATTCATTTAAGTTCCAGAAGAAATAGAAGGGTAGAAACTAACTGCAGAGTTAATTTCTGTTGACTTGATTTCTCTTTCCTTCTGATCTAATAGGTTTGGTAGGTGTGTTTGTGCTGGAGTTCTTTTGGATAAAAAGGAAACTTCAGTCTTTGTTGTTAGCTGCGGAATTCCATTTTGAGTCAGCTGGATGGGGTTGATTGGCCAGATCCTAATATTACCAAACCTAAGCATTGAAAATAATGAGTCTGGCATACAAACATCATGAGATTGACTTAAACATCATGAGATTTATTTAAAAAAAATACATTTGAAGTTTTTTATTTTCTCCTGGGTTTTTTAAGTTTAGGGTATGCTTGAGTCATAATTTCAAGCTTTTCTCCACAGCCATGAGGGCTAGAAACTTAATTCCCACCCTCCCCTTCCCCCCAAATGATAGCTGAGTGTCTCACCTAATCAAATGGTTTCAGGAACTGTGGCTTTAAGAAAAATGCCAAATATTGTGAGATTCACAATAACATCATGAAAGTTGGCAAAACTGGAAGCTTGTTAGGAGATCTGAACCTTAACCACACCTTGAAAGATTCAATCTGTTTGAGAGCTTAGTTTATGCAAAGGCCTGTTCTAGCTTGGGAAGACTGATTTTGCCTGGAAGTTGGCAGAGGTCTGCACCATACTGAAAAGAATTTGTTTAGCTTGGACAAGGGCTTGTTCTAACAATGGAAGATTTTATTTGAGCTGGGAGCTATATTGTTATCGGTTGCTAAGGTAATTTTTATAACCTTGTTATTTTAACTCCTACTGGTTCTAACATTTTGAAAAAGTATATTTTCCTTATATTTTAATGCTCCTGAGTATTTTCTGTTTCTTCTTCGTATGTGAGTCTATGCCCACAGTTCACACATATAGGACTCCTAGGGTTGTCAACCCTCCAGGATTGTCCTGGAGTCTCCAGGAGTTAAGATTAATCTTTAATTAAGGATTATGTCATGTTATGAAACCTCCAGGAGTGCATCCAACTAAATCTGGCAACCTTAGCAGGCTCTGTTAAGTCTACTGTCTTGAATAAAGACTCTTTCTGTGAGGTTGGGTTTGCAGGATCAAGCCAGTAATTGGCATCATCAGTACCATGTTAATCTTCAGGTTGCTTACATGCTAATGTTACCTTCATAGAGGCGGGTTACAGATGGTTTTCTTTTCAAATTTAATTGAATTCATTCATACAGCAGCTACTGCATCTTTGAGTTCAAGTATTTCTTTTTTTATACTGGTAGAGCTTAAGAATATTGAAGTCTTTTTGATCTTGTGCTGTGCTTTAAGATACCTTTTCATTATGTTGTCAGATCTGATATATTTCAGCAACCACTGCCAAACTCCATGTATTCACTATGTTTGCGTTGGATGATTATATCTCATTGTATACTCTACAGTACTGACCACCTCTGAGGTTCTTGACTTTGTACTGTGTAAGAATTTCTCAGCTGTCCCCTCTGTATTTGTGTACACTGCTGTTCTATCATTGTAGGGATTGAAAGTCACATTAGTCAGAGGTCTGAGGCTTGCAATATTCAGTCAAGGCCAACTGCCAAAAAGCTGGGGGACCAATGACTAGTTTAGGATTCAAAATATTGTAGAGTACCATGGATAGATACAAATGTTGTATTAGCAAGTGAGGATTTCTGGCTCTCTAGTAATATAAAGCATTAATTTCTTGCCCTGGCAGCTTTTTGAGATATTAAACCTTAACTACCTATTATTCAGATTACAATCTTATTTTGTTCCACTTCAGTACTGTCATGATTTCAGCAACATATATTTTGAGAAGTATTGGTGCTAATGACTACTTATATATCATCTGCAAGTTTGGAGCTTAGAATCTCAGCTTTCAAAATGTACTAAATCCTGTACTGCCGTTAACATGTTTTATGGCCTAGGGAAGTCACTTAACCCCCTGCCTCAGCTTCCCCAACTGTAACAGGGACTGCAACTTCACTAGGGTATTGAGGGAACTGATTAATTAGCCATGGCTAAAGTGTAAACATCAGACTTTTTTTTCCACATAGTAGAACAACTATTCTTTGGGAGAAACCAAAATTGGATTATTCAACCGAATTAATTAAATAAACAGATGTTAGCTGTGTATGAATTTGACCAAGACACTATGGCTGACTCTCTTATTTATGTAAAATGTACCAGTGGAATTTTAATTAAGAAACCTCTGGTTTTATTTCATTCTGGCTTTATTTGCCCATAACAAAATGCTGGTGCATTGGTTTGTTATTAAATTGGAGAGAAAAGTTCTATACCGAGAGATATTAACATAATCTTTTGTATGAAATTTGGCTCTTCCTTCAGGTTTCATATTCCATTATGGATCAGGGCTCACTGTGCTTCTTTCATGAGATATAATAAAAGTACCTGGACCAATGTGATTTGTTTGCTTTAACATTTTTATTTAGTTACTTAGGAAAGTTCACTTCAGATGTGGCATCTCATTTTCACTGAGGTTTTGTTTCCCCTTTTTCCAATAAGTTCACTGAGACATGAAAGGATGAAAAGGTAATAAATGTAGATTCTTTGACTTTCAGCTGTTTATTATCAGTCAGTGACACATAGACCCTAATAAATTCTCCATCTTAACAGCCATGTCTTCAAATGTTAGCACATAACTTCATTTTTCATTAGCCTTATGCAGACACGCCCAGTGGGGTATTTGATTTCCAAAGTTAAATTTGACTGTTTTTTATACTAGAGTGGCTAGTTGCTATTTTGTTCATCGTTTGGATAACCTGCTCAATAAGAAATCGTTGACATAAACACAGAATAGCAAATCATTATTAGACATTCTTGTTATCCATTTTCTTCACATCAGCATGTCATATTTTTGCGGTACGTGCATTTGATGTGTCTAAAAATCTTATAGTATAATTCCATCAATGTTGTCTTACAATTTCTTGTGGGAATAATGGAAAAAACATATATCCCACTAATTGAGAGAGGTGAATGAATATACTTTATTAAAATGTGCAAAACATTTTGAAATATCAGTGATGGGAAAGGTAAGGTTGAGAAATTTCAGGTTATACAAGCAGAAAGGTGATTGTGTGAATTGGGAAAACTAGAACTCATCAAATGTCATATCTGTGTCAATTATTTTTTAAATTTTAGTTTATTTTAAGATATCTACAGTGGGGAAACATTAATTTCTATGTAGTTGCCAGAAAAATCTCACATCCACTACCAGGAATTCAATATGATTGGAGTTAAATAAATGCATTTAAACCTTCAACTGAAGTGAGCAATATGGATTTTCTTTTAATAAAATTTGAAATGTGGTTAAAATCCACTTGTTCTAGGACTGATGCCAAAAAAAAATCAGCTCTGACATCTTTTTAATGTCTGTAGTGCTGTCTGTGCATATTATAACAGTAAAAAAGTTCCCTTACTTTTTTTTCTTTACTTTTTAAAACTACTGCCTTCAGCATTGCACACTGGAACAATGCAAGCTGTCAAAGACTAGATAACCAATTTACTTGGAATATGAATTAATGCTTTCCTCATCTGACATTAATTTTGTTGGAATTGTTTCTCAAGTGGAAACTGTTGGCATGGAGTGTAGAATAATAAAAGTTACTACTTTTGGCTCAACAGGCTGAAATGCCAAGAATAGGAAGCCATGTCACCAATGTGACTGGAATATCAAGTGACAAGGCTGGTGGGTTGTGTTACATAAATGGTTCAGTCTTGTGTGGGAAATAATGAGCAAGTTGATCAGGTATTAAAATTTGTGTTGCATTAAGAAACTTCAGTGTTGGAAGCATCCATATGGAACCAAGAACATCATAATTGGACTGTGACTAATATTTTGTGTTCACTCTCCAGTTTGCATTTGTGTCCATGCAGACATTCTCTGATTTCTGAATAACCTGCTCTGTTTAAATACTGCTCTGGATGCAGTTGGTCCAGCCTTCTGAGTTGTCCTGAGGGCCTCTGAGTGTCCCCCCCAGCCTGCTTTCAGTTGTTTAGTGCCCTTTCAGTATTGCAGCACTGGGTAGCCAGGAGCAGTTCTTCTCCCTTGCACACATCTCTATTGGGAAGTTCTTCCCAACCACATACTGAAGCAGGGAATTTGAAGTGGTCTCCGATTTATAACTGAGGATTTGTACTTTTGAAGCATAACCACTAAACTTTCCATTTGTAAAGACCTGTTACATTTTATTTTTATATCAGGCTCAGCTTAGCCTTTCCAATGTATTGTACCAAATGTAACACCAAATTCTGCTCAAGTTTGCAGCTTCAAATTCCTTTTCATGAATGTCGATAATACTTCAAGGGCTATTTGGTATTGAGGAAAAATAGTTATTGTCTTACAAGTGAGGTAATTTCGAGAAGGAGCCATTCCTGACATGACAGAGGAGTGAAAGGCACCAGTAGTGAGGCCAGATCTTGGGCCTGGAGCATCATCCAACTTTCTTTCCAAATGTGGAACATGGTGGTTGAACAGCATACTCCTCCAGGGTGCTGAGCTTGCCATATACAGTGCTAAACCTTCAACCTTGATTGACTCTAATTGCAGCTAAGGGCACTCGGTACCTTCCAACAGGTACCTATCATCTCGTAGGAACTGGTTTTTGATAATCAGCGAAGTCTTGGTACCTTGGATGGCTGATTGGAGAAACCTTCAGGTATGTCTAATTAGATTAGGACCCTAAGAGTGTTGGAAGAGGAAAGCAAAAGCAGGTCTCCCTTGCTGTTAGGTTAAGCTCTTTACCTGTTATTTCATATGGTCAATAAAGTTCTGGCAAATGCTCCAGTTTTTCACCTTAGGTCTGTGTTGCGTCCCAGAAAACTTTGAGAAGATTAATAGGGATTCTTTTCCCCTTAAAGTTCAATATTTCAGTAAAGTTCAATAGTTCAAAGTTTTATAGATTCATACATTGCTTTTCACAGTGTGGCTTAGAACACTAGATAAATTTCAATCTGAGTTGTGCTATGTCATAATGTATCAATGATTGTGTGTAATGGATGATTTGGATATTGTCACAAGTTACCACCATCAGAAGCAAAAAACATGGCTACTTGTTTACTGCACCTTTTCTAAACTATTATTTTACTTGACTCATTTTAAAAACATTAAAAACATAGGCCAGCCTTAAAATTTTGACATTAACTCTTTTGAGTAACCTTAGGAAGGAGAAAGAGAATAAAACATTGTGCTTCACAGATGTAATTATTACAGCTAGAGCTGGTAGAATCATTAGTTGTGAAAAACAGATTTCTCAGATTTGGCCCTTTCTTTCAATGTTTTAATAAAAATCATAATCAGTTTGTCAGAAGTTAAAGTTACCCTGATGTGCTGGCTAAATTCCAGTAATGTATTGATATACATTGGGCCAGACTTTGAAAAATATTTTGGCACCTGAAAATGCAAAAAGGCTCCCACTTCAATGGCAGTTAGACACCTGTCTTCATCCTTAAAAACTGACCCACAGTCCCTATCTAAAATTCCCCCTTGCAACTTGAGATGGATGAGGTAGTTTTTCCTTTTCATCCCGAATTGCTCTTGTGTGTAATTTAAATGGTACCATTATACTTAGAGGTGGTTGTACATACTCCTGCATATGCAGAGGCAAATCCTGGAGTGAAGCTGACCTTGAGGTAGGTAACAGGTGTATTCATGTGTGTGCACATGGTGTGCATCTGTGTGCTCACACATGCATTTGCATTGACTTAAAGTTCACCTTTGCTCATCCCTGATCCTGGTGCCGTTCACTCTGTGCTGTGGGAGAACAGCCTTGAGACCTGCAATAACCATAGGAGGCTAAAATCTCATGCAAGCATTGGTGTAGTACAGGAGCATCCTAGCTGCCCCTGCTTGTGTGCCTTCTTTTCCTATTTATGCTTGCAAGGAGTGTAAGTGACATAAAAGCCCCTTTATCTGGTCTATGCCATCTGGGGATACTGGGGTGATGCTCTGTGTATTGCTTAAATCAGAGTTAATGCCAGATTATTTTGGTAATGCAGAGCACTCCACTTGAGGATCTGACTCATAATTTATAATCAGTGTTTGAAGTTTGTCCACTGCTTTGATGTACTAAATAAATGTCAATTTTTATCAAGGCAAAAATCAGAGGATAACTCAGCTCACATTGCGAATTCATAAATCCGGACTTAGAAAGTCTGACTTGAGGAGGAGAATCCAGTTAGCTCTATTTGTACCTTCTTTTTATGGCAATTTGAACAGATAATCTTTTTTCTAATTTAGCTGTTTTGCTAAGTATGAGTTCTTAAATGTTTGCATTTTCCTATTCCCACTTTGATCTTTTGTACCATGGATCTCTTTTACCATGTGGTTTATTGCTCCCCACTGATCTCTTCAGTGTCAGTCTCTTGTGTTTAATACTAAAAATTCCTGTGGTTCCTCTTCTTGTATTCTGTACTGAGTAGAAGAGACTAGCAATCACTGAAATTGACTAAATGCATGAGCCTGCAGTGCAGGAGTCGGGGTTCTGGGAGTTGAGTCCTTAGTGCTTTGCAGCATCGGGCCCTTGGTTACTCTGCTTCTAGATTTAAACAAAACATCCACCTTTTACTAGTACAGATAGGCTTAGGTTCAATGCCTGTTTAGCAACTGAGCATGATTCCACCAATGCACGAAACCTAAATTTAATTTACGATTTAAATGATTTGAAAATGATCAAAACTGAATATGAGTTCAAATCACTGAGATTAGGTGATCTAAATTCTTGCGTGTGTGCCCTCTCACCCAAGATTTTTAAAGAAACTTCAAAGCATTCTAGGCAACAGGTAAACATTTTTTTACTGATCTAGAGTGAGAAAGATCAAGTACTCAGTGCCGTGTTGCAGTAGGATTCATATTTTTCTTAAAGCAGTCAAATAAACGTTTCCCTTTATTATTGTTGGAATGTCACTTTGTAATATATTAGGTGCTCACAATTTATTTAAGACATTTTCAGTGACAATATACATGTACCAAACAATATACTGGTCTTGCTAGTGAAGAGATTAAAATAACATATTCAAGGTTTTGTTTAGAATTTGGAACAACTTTTCGTATTGTTCCATAGATATTAATTTCAACAAAGTATAAGATGACCTTGCTAATACTTGGAGGTATGATTTTTTTTTCAAGTGGAATTTAGCATCAAAAAAGGTATGAGCCCTGGAAATGGAAGCTTTGTATTATATGTATCCATGAAACCGATAAAGCACTCTCTGAGCCATGTCCTGAAAGAAAATTGATAGGAATGAGGAGATCGTTACCTCTGCCGGTGCATTGTTACTGTTTGCAGTGTTGTACTCGTGTCAGTCTTAGGCTCTGATAGAGAGTGGGTGCGGTAATATCTTTTACTGGACCAATTTCTGTTGGTGAAAGAAACAAGGTTTCAAGCTTTATTGAACTGTTCCTTAGGAGCCTATATCCCTTTGTCTTTTGAAGATATTTAGGTGCCTAGTGGGCTTTTACAAAGCACCTACGGATCTAACTCCCATTGAAATCAATGATAGGTTCCTAGGCACTTTGGAAAATCTCACTATAGGCTTGTCTGCATCTGTAAGTGTCAAAATATCTTTAAAAATCTGGACTTTAGTCTACCTGTCCTTCAATTCTCCATCTGTAAAATGGGCATAATAATACTTAGTAAGGAGAAGCGCATTAAAGAGGTGCTCAGATAAGATGGTAATGTGGACCATATAAATATCTACAGATTGATATAAACTGGATGGCTCATGAGATATGTAATAATACATTGAACCGTTCATGTCTAGTTTGAAAGTTTAACTTCAACACTGAGTGATTCGCTATTTCTGACTAACATTGTTACCATTATGTGTCTGCTGAAGTCATATGTGAAGTTCAGGTACATTCTCTAGAGCCAATCATTCAAACCCTTAATCACCCAAATAGTTTGTACTCAAATAATGCCTTGAAGTCAATAGGATTATGCACATCAGTAAGAGCTGGTCTCCACAAAGATACTGTGCCTGTATAACAGTTTTGTATTGCAGGGTGGTGGTTGTTTATTGTTTTGTTCTGTTCTGTTTTTTAACCAAATGGTTCTATCAGTACGATCCATAGTGTAGATGCAGTTATACCAGTATATCTTATTCCCGTCCCGTATGGGAATAGCTATATCAGTTTAAGCTCATTTATACTAATATAACTGCTTCCACAATTCTTTAGCAAAACTAATATAGTCAGAATGGTATCACTTTTGTGTATAGATAAATCCTAAAGGTTTATAGCATTATAATTCAGTCCCTAAGGATTTGGTGTCCTCTTTACTAAAATTAGCACCTTTGGTGACAATCTGAGCAAACAGACAAAATACTGAGTGGATATTAAAAATGAACTTTCTTTGCTCTACTCAGCGTGATCTCTCTAGGTCAGGGTTTGAAAGACGTTAGTGAAGAAGTTTATACTGCCACAGTTCAGGATGCAGTTTTCTGCTGATAAATAAGATGACTTCACTGTCCAAGACTGTCAGTTCAGCAATTTTCCATGAAATAAAAGAAAATATATTGTGCCTACTGACCTTAACGGTGTCTCTTTCAAGATATATCGACTGATTTTTTTCCAGTCCTATTTTTATAGAAAAGAAAGCAGAAAGGTGATATCAGAGAAAGAACTTACTATAAAGTTTGTTGTGCTTTATTAATTTGTCATATAATATATAGCTAGTACTTTAAAAGGAGCGTTTGCAAACAGCTAATTATTAGGATCCATTTCTTTATGGATGAAATATTATATTTTAAGGGAATCTATTTTCCTCTGAATACAAGTGTGGATTCCATTACTAATACTGTAAGTTTCACAAAGCGTACCTCAAAAACAGAGTAGACCTGTGTGTTCATTTTTGACCTACTAAATAATGACAAGTGAACATCTTGCAGTGACTGTCAGTCAGATCGACCAGAGACATAACAGTGGTGAGAGAGAACATATGCAAATATGTCATTCTCCTCACACCAGAATTCTGGGAAGAGAGAGCCAGTTCTTAGTAAATCTAAAATGTTAACCTAATTATTGATAATACATTCAATCTTGTAAGAAGAATTTAGCTGGATGTGTTTGATAAATCAATTTTCTAATAAAAATTAAGAAGAATAGTAAAAGGAACCAAAGACATAAAAACATAAAGTTAAGAAGACCATTACAATGGGATAAGGATAATTATGTGCTGCGTGCATGAAAAGTTTCCAGGAAAAGCTTTACAGTATGCTACAGACCCCAGAAGAGCTCTGTAAAATTGTGGCTGAATATAAATTAAATATCCAAAATGACTTCAACATTGAGGGCCAAGTCCTTCTTTTCTATATTGAATTCGACTGAGGGAATGAAGCATTGTGCATACTGATGTACTTATGGAGTTGGCAAGAAATCCCCTACCCTCCTTTTTCTCCCCCATTTGCCCCCTTTCCCTGATACAATGCACAAACTTGATTGGCTGTGGGGAGAGGGGAGTGCTGCTCCAAAACAAGGGCACTGAATTAACTCTGACCCCAGGAGGGCTTGAGTAAAGAAGCAGATGTGTGCAGGATGGGGGACCAACGCAGGAAAATTGAGAGAACACAAAGAGGCAGGAGCCCTGAGCTACAGCAGGGAGGGGGAGGGAACTGCTCAGAGGAGAGCCAGCTGCTTGCAGAAATAGACTGTGATGAATGCTCAGCCTGAAGCTGACAGAACACCTGAGACCTCACACAAGAGCTCACTCTTCTGAGCTCACGCCACGTGCCAGCATCAGAGTGCGTGGACAGGATGGACTCACCCAAAGATGGGAGGGGATGGCACCGGCATGGCACAAGAGAGCCTGTGTGTGTCTAACCAGGCATGGATGGTGGTGACTGGAGGCCTATATCGCTGTATGCTGTGCCAGGGCAAGGGAGCCAGTGTAACGCCTGCTAAATAGCCTGACTTGGGTCTACTCCTGGCTTTGCCCGGGTTAAATAAAAGTATTGTTATCTGTGATACTTACTACAGGGGTAAATTCTGACCTTCCCTAAAAGGGTGGGCTAGTGTTTGTGCAGATATGAGTGGCTGAGATCTGGGACCTCTTCCCCAACCATGTGAACCCCCAAAATTATGAAATGTAGTTGATCTTTTCCTCTTTGTGTTGTTACAGCGCAAGTAGCAACATGAAGAGGAAAAGATCAGCTACATTTCATAATTTAGATCCTCTTGTGGTACTTTGGCAAGGATAGGCTTCTACTCAGGGGCAGGTAAGGGAACAAAATGGTCCGTGCAGACATACTATTTCAAGAGCCACGCTGAAGCCCTAGAAAGCTAATTGGTTAATTCTTTTTGGTCCTTGAGGGTAGCTCATTAGTCAAATTGTGCAGATGACAACAGCATTCATTGCAAAAATTAGAGGACAGTCTGTTTGTATCAAACAGCAGAAGCATGAGAATATGCAGCCAAGAGATGATAGGAAAGTATCTGTGCCACAGACAACTTCTGGAAAAGAGTCCTTGTGTCTCCTATCTGGCAGTGGAGTCACATGGAGCAGAAAGAAAAAATAAATACCTTTCTTTAAAGAAAACTAAAAGCCTGAGTATAGCAAGGAGCAGGAGCAGTTCCCTTCAGTGTAGTAACATGAGGTTGGATGATTGGGAGACAGACAGACTGGGAGCACACTTGATCAAGCCTATTGCAGGAATGTAGTGATACACTGACCTGCCCTCATGTGCACAGGCACACACCCACACAGAGCCATTAAGCGACATGTTTGCGAGGTGGCGGAAGGGTATGTGAATGAATGGGTACAATGAAATAGAGAGGCATTCGTCCATATCACCTCTTTAACCTAGTTGCTAGCCTCATAGGGTCAATAAGAAAGAATCCTGTGGAACCCCTTAAGAGTGTCTTTTAGCTAGTTGAGCAACTGTCCAGTACTATACTCTGGGGTTTTAATATTCTGGGTAATCTCTGTATGCCCACTGGTGTTGAGGCTTAATTAATGCTTGTAAGGCACTTTGCAGTCCTTAAATGAAAAAGCACTTTACAAGGACAAAGTATTATTTATTTTTATTGCATTGTCTGGACGCTTAGAGCATGTCTACAATAGGAAAATGGTCATGTTTTGAACCCACGTGTTTTAGTTAACACAATTTTAAACCAGGCTTTGTAGCTAATCTAGACAGAAAAAAAGCCACAATTAAGAACATATTACTTGTCACAGTCAACCCCCGGGGCTGTACACCCTAAGTGCAGCATTATCTAACATGCTTTAAAACACAACCATTTATCCTCTGGAGCCAGCACATCTTTGCCAACCGGGGAGAGTCAACATTGCAGTTTCTGTCATAGTATGTGGCTGATATGCAATTCCACATTCAGTATTAAATCCAGACATTGTACAAATCCTTCTGACAGCTTATAGTGGTACTTCATGAACTAGGGATCTTAGTTTGTGCAATCACGCATGAGTTGGAGAAGATCCAAATTAGAGAAAAGACATAATTTCCATGGCTCAGAGTGGTTGGCCTTAGATTCACACCCCGTTCTACTCAACAAGGCTATGAAATTATGGAATTGAACAGAAGAGCCTTTCCTAACTAGGCAGTTTAGTTTGGACCACTGAACTCTGATGTTCATTGTGCTCAAGGCACATAGGTAAACAAGCTGTGAAAACTGCAGATCATGCCAGTGTCCTACATCAGACACATCACAACTGCCATAAATACCGCTGTGGGTGTGCAGGCCCCTTATTATATGAAAAGATACAGTAGGGAAAATGAGTTGGCTTTCCCCCATCTAAAAAGCTGTGAGAGTTCCATGAGATTGGATGGGATCCCCAGAGGGGACTTGGGCTCTACAATGCTCAGCCTAGCTTTTAGGCACCATGCCACCAAGTGGAATTCACACCCCTGAGTTAGGCACGCAGCTCTCTATAGAATACATGGGGAGAGTTAGGCACCTAAAAAAGGGATTCACAGAGACCAGCACAGAATAGGGAGCTGCCTTAGCTAGCCAGAAGGCTGTAGAGCCATTCTCACTCTTTCACTGGCCCAATGACTGTTTATTTATACAAAAAGCAATATCATCAACAGGAGAGAGAAAGACCTGTATTCCAGAACACCTCAGAACCCAATGGTTAAGGCATTCACCTGGGACGTAGGAGGCCCATATTCAAGTTCCTTTCCGCATCAGGTAGAGGCAGGATTGTCACCTGGGTCGGTGAATACTCTAATTAGTGGGCTAAAGGTTATAAGAGGGAGCAGTACTTCAGCCGTGTGTTGTGTAGGGCTTGATCTGGCAGACAAACTCCGGTACACACTCTCTGAGCCCATCTACCGGGTTGAGCCTCACAAGTGACATAGGCATGGGAATGAATACTCTGTGATTACTCCTAGGGCTTAGGCATGAGTTAGGTACAGAGCTGCTCAGGTAGCGTTAGGCCCAAGGCAGTTGTATGCATGCCCAGCAATAAAAATATAGGTGCCTTGGGGGATTTTCCCAGCTGAACTTGGGCACCTAGGGAGTTTAGGCGCCTGAAGGGTTAAGCAACTGCTGATCAGGGGTTTTGAAGATCTAAATTTTTAACTTAGGTGCCTAAACTGGCAGTCAGGCACCTAAGTCCCTCTTAGGATCCCACCCATAGTGTCTAGCTGTGCTGCTGCACCATGGAGGACATTGTTATGATTCTCATTTCCCTAAAAGATCCAAAATGTCACTATGTAGGGCAGGTTATATTTCTTCCTTACAGCTGAATGGAGATTTTAGTGTACTTGTCATATTGAATTTAATGAGAGTTGTGAAACTAAAACCTCTCTCAGCTCTGTAACAATTTAGCTGTACCTTTACATGCTTCTATGTTCACTGTGGTTAAAGAAAATGGTGACACAGCCTCATCTGTAATGGTATGAAAGGAATAATTCTGATTGTTCCTTGGATCGTGCCTTGGATTTCTCATTGTTCCTTGGATTTTTATTTTCTGGCTTAGTTAAAATCTTTTTTGTTGAGTGTTTATGTTTAGGTGTAAGGGGGAAAAATATAAATATCCTTCAAAACATACAAGATACAAATACCAGAATCAAAGCTGACTTTTGGCCTCTTTCAACTCCTTCCTTAAATCCTTCCCCTCCACATGTCCCTTCCTTATTCTCCACTCAGGTTCAGTTGACTTGTTTTTAAGAAAAAAACTAACAAGGTCTTATGGCACTTTTACCCTATCCCCCTCCTTCTTCTTCATCAGCAATATTCCTGAACCCCTCCCTCACCTGACTCATTCCCCTTGCAGCACAAGCATTCTTGAGTTTCCACTATCATTTTAAAAGATCTCCACTGACCCCACCTGCCTCCTAAGGCCTGCTCTATACTTACCTCCAAGATTTGGCGGCAGTCGATGGGAGATATGCAAGCGATGTAAAAAATATGAATAACTCACGTCGACTTCACTGCTTCTGTTCTGTGCGCCATCCACACTGTGCTGCCCCGACGGGAAAAACGTTCCCCTGGATGCCGCGCTATGCCACTTTCAGAGGTGGTTTTCCCAGGTCGATTTCTGGATCGACTGAGCAGGTCTTTATTGACTGCTCAGTCAATTCAAAGAAATCGATCTGACAGGGCAGATTTGCCTTAGTAGCCTTAGTTTATCTGCAGTGGTGGTGTAGCCATGTCGATGCATTTAGTGAATTCAGAGTTCAGGAGGAAAGGAGATGGATTGATAACTAAAGAGAAAAAGAGGGTGAGGTAATATCTTTTATTGGACTAACTTCTGTTGGTGAAAGAGACAAGTTTTCAAACTACATCGAGCTCTTGTTCAGGTCTTCTTCAATACTGCAAGGGGAATGAAGAGGAGAGGGAGAGGTTAAGGAAGAAGTGGGAGTGGAAAGCAGATGAAAAATCTCAGTGTTAGTGATGTGGGGGAAAAGGAGGAGATAGGGTAAAAGTGCCATAAGAACTTGTTAATTTTTTTCTTTAAAAAAAGATCTGAAGGAGAGCTCTGTGTAGCTCAAAAGCTTCTCTCTTTCACTAGCAGAAGTTGATCCAGTAAAAGCTATTACCTCACCCACCTTGTCTCTTCAGTTATCACTCCATCTCCTTTCCTCCTCATCTCCAAAGTCACTGAATGCACCATATACAAATGACGACTATAGTGTTGTGATGGGGTGCTTGACTCACTGCTGAGATGGCACCGCCTCCTGGCTTGTTTCTTCTTAGCTAGGGTCCCTCACTCAGTCTGGGGATTACTCAGCCACCTGATTTCCCTCAACTCTGGCCTGCTGGGTTAATTAGCACCGTTCTCAATCTACATTAACCCCTTCTGGGCAAGTGTGGGGTGAACAGCCCATCATAAGTGTCTTTTTTATAATTCCAGCCTTAGATCCCATCCAGCATGTACCCTCTAGATTCCACTGCTATGGCTCTCACCAAAGTCTCTAACTGCCTCTTCCTGACCAAATTTCAGGACAAGTTCCACACTGTCATTTCCTTTAACAGCTCAGCTGGCTTTCTATCAACAACATTCTCCTTGAAATTTTGTCCTTCAGTGCCTTTCATGATTCTGGCCTCTCTTGGTTCCCCTTACCTCTAATTGTTCATTCAGAATTTTTTTAAAGTTCATAATTAAAAAAAAAAGAAAAAAGTAAAGCCCTTTCACCTTTATTCTGGCCACCTGGGTGTGCAAATTGGCAGTCACCTTTGTTAACAAATTACTTGCATTATTTCTTTTAAACCAGTATTTATTCCTGTCATCCACCAAGTAAGTGAAAGGAATGAAATATGAATTTCAAAGTAATATTTCCCATAAAAAGCATTGCAAGTGACAAATCAGCAGATTTGATTTCTAGGAAATGTTATTGATTTGGAGGTGTTGGTGACAGTGAACTTTTATTAATCAGAGAAGATATTTTTCTTATTGACTTCTGCTGAGAGATTGTACATATCATATAGGGCCGTGATCCTTCAAACATGTATTTACATCAGTAGTCCCACTGAGTCCGTTTTGACTTCACACATAAAGTCACTCACATTCATAAGAGTTTGCAGGACAAGGTCATAGCTTGTGCAATGAAGGGAAGGGGTAGTATGTTTGTAACAAGATCTTCTGTCCATAATAATTTGATCTTTAAAGGTTTATGTGTGAATGCTAAGCACTTACATAGTACTTTTAATTTTCCATATAATTTACAAACATCAAATATTGCCCCATGAATTAGTTATTTGTTATTGCCTCTAAAACCTACATGTTAACTGTTGGGCCAAATTCTGCACTAAGTCCCACACAAGCTCAGCACACAATTTGATCCTTAATGTGAACTTGTATAACCCAAAATAAAGTAACCAAACTGAAGAGCTAAAATGTTTTAAAATTTAAGCAAGGCTAGAAAAAGAGAAACCTAGAAAGCAGTGGAGCATGTTGACTAAGAAATAACCTTATCAGCTCACATGAAAAAATAATCCCAATTGTGTTTTTCAGAATGTAACCATATAGTTATAAAACAGTATACCCTATAATATTTCACTCTCACATTTCAGTTAATGTTCCAGAAACTGCTGAATATGTTCCAAATACGAACATCTAGCAGCATCATTGCACTATGAACCATCCACCCAGATGATACAATGGGTGCCTTATACAACATACTGGCTGAGTGTGTGATCTCATAGCTCCCACTGGTGGCTGGCCCAGTCAAAGATAAATGCTTGCTTGCTACTTAATCACTCATTCACAGTTAACACAGTTAGGACTCAATTCTGCAGTGCTTGGGAACTCATGTGATGTTCTGGGTGCCCTCAGCTCCCGCTAGTAGCGCTCAGCATCTTGTAAAATTGAACACTTACTCATTTAGCTCCCTTAGCTCATGCCTAGGGAGTTGTACTTCAGTTGCTAATGACTCTGGATTTTGGACTGTGATATGTGACTGTGTATGGCTGTGGGTTTGTTCATTACTAAAGCTAGTCAGATTATTTTTTGTGAATAGTTTATCCCTCTTTTTTTCTGTTTCTGAATTACCTGTTCTGAACTGTTCAAAAAAGAATTCATAACAAAAAATGAGACTACAGTTTGTTCACAAACAAGGCATTTTCTTTTCTGTTAATTATTCACACCGTATAACTGGTCACCTAAGTCATATGGAATTTTTTCTTTCCATGACTGGATGATCTAAACTTTAAAAACAAGAGAGGTCTCCCTTTTCTAATTGTAAATTAACTGAATATTCCTAATTATCTAATGACTTTATTGTGTAAATAATAAACAGAACATTTCAAAATGGCTGTTATAACAACCCATGTGCAAATACTATTATAAATATTTGTTCCACAACTATTCTTCTGAATAAAAACTTGCAAATTTAATGCTCATAAATAACTGAGAAAAAAGAGGTCATGAATACCAGTGAAACTAATTTGGCAGGTTTTATTTACAAAGGGACACTCATATGCTTTTTTCCCCTTGTATTCAACAAACCATATTTTTTACACTTATAATAACCTTTATATTTAAATTACTAATCTAAAGTGATAATGAGGTACACAGAGAAGCTGAGGTTCATTAATTTAGCTGGTTTAGCAATATATTTTCTCTATTTCTGGACTCAGCACGTGCCATTATAATCAGCAGCTATCCATGTGTCACTACATAAATTCGCATAATAGTTTCCATTCTTGCTCCTTACATCCATGACTCATAACTAAGACTGGTAAAAATAAATAAATAAATAAATATGAGTGTTCACCATTTTTTCACAGTGTGTGCTTCCCTGAAAAAGTTTTTGATTTTTCAATGGAACACTATAAAATTTTGACTGAGAAGAAAAAAAATGTTGATTTTCAGGTTTTCAGCCAGACATTTTAAGTTTCTGTTTCTGTTTTAAGTTATAGTTCAGAGGTTTCATTATTTCAATGAAAAGTCAAATTTTCCACTGAAAGTTTTGACAAAAATGTGGTTTTTTTCATGTTTATGAAAATTTTCAGATGAAAATATCCATTTTCCAGTCAGCTCTACTTGGAAACCACGTAACATTCTGGGATTAAATTTTCCATGACTGTCTGCCTCAAGGTGATACTTTTTGGATCGTTTAAGGGAAAAGTATTCAGATATTTTTAAGCTCAAGTAGAGGATGAAGGCAAATCAGCAGAAGAGAAACAGGATAAAAATATTCCTTTCAATTAAAAAAAAAACCCATTTCTTTTGGCATGTTTTATTTTAAATATTTTTTAAAATGTCAGCATATTGGGGTTGATTTTTAAGCAGCTAGATGGTAAGAGTTGGGAACCCATTTTGTGCCTTTTAAAATGTCTCATAATGTGCTTAATGTTTTTAACTGTTAAGGTTGTAATTTGTGAATGTTGTCCCAGCTTCTTGCAATTTTCAGTGGTGTCTCCTTCTGTAAACGATGCCATATGTTGCTAGCTACCTCCTGCTATACAAAATTGATTTTTTCTTGTAATCAGCTTTTTGCCATTTGAACATTTTGCAGGAGGAGGAACTAATGTGGTTAATATACTTACGACCCATTCTTCATTGCACTGTGCCTTATATAGTGTTTTGAGTTTTTTAAAATACCTGTGCATAATGAACATGAAATGCTACGCCAATGAATGGAAAATTGTGGCTTTTCTCACTTTTCACACTTGATTTGCACAGGTGCTATTAACTATGCAAGGTACAAGACAGCAGAGAATCAGGCCAGTGTAACTCCACTAGCTTTACTCCTGATTTACAACTCGTATAAGTGAGTAACATGCCCCACAGGTACAGGCAGCAAGTCAAAGAGCATCTTTTTGGTAACCATCTGAGTGCTAAATTAATACACTTTTCTAGAGTGATGTGCAAGGGCTTTTTGACTGTCAAGTAGAAACAATTGAAACCTCAGGACTATACCTATCCACTGAGTCTTTGCTGTGGATAAATGAGTTTGCTGGAGCGAAAGCACATTAGAAAGTGATTTCAGGAAGCTTGCAATTCTATTAATCTGAGTTTTTGTCAGTGGAATCAGTAATCGCACTCATTTTTCAATATATTTACACAAGAATGAAAGAGTGAATATAAAGCTCTTCTCAAAGGTTTTTTGTTGTTGTTTTCTCTCGAAGAGAAACCATATTTGAAATGTTGATACAGTATCTGCAGTTACACAGATGGTTGCTAAATTAAATTTACTTGATGGTCTGTTGGTTTTCTTTGTATAATCAGATTCTTGATCAAAGATATGAAAAGATAATATACATTACAGTTTTGATTGGTGATATACAGGAGGGACTTTCAACTGTTTTTTTCAAGTACTGCTTGAAAAATCCATATTAACAGCAGTAATTAGCAGCAAGTTGCCTAGCATGGAAAACATGTTTAGCATTTGTTCAAAAGCTTCAGAGTTCATTTTTAAAAGTTTTACTTATGGTGATGAGAACTGAAGGGTAACAGTGACACACAGTAAACAAAATTTGCATAGCAAAAACAATTTGACAGCTCAATTCATAAATATTGCAAATGAGGGCAAAATTGTGTTTTATTTTTAAAGAGAAATCTCCTCTGGATCTTGATCCTTTTTCTCTAGTCTTCTCCCAGGGCACTGGTATAATGTCCTTTACATGTGTACATTCTAAAGTCCTTTATTTAAAATTAAGCTTCATGTACAGAACTCTTCCATACAGTCCACATTTAGTAATTTGTTAACCTCAGTCATTGCTAAGGGTAAAAATTTATTCCCACTCAGATCCACCCTGTGAATCTTCCCCTCTCATCACTAATCCGGATCTCTAGCTTTTTCTGCTCTTGTGTACATGCAGAGTTCTATTGATTTTAATAGAAAATTAAAGGCTTTAATATCAAATCTAAGATCTGCAGTGAGGACAACATTACTGTATTTCAGTAATTATTTTGGCTCACTTGAACAACATACTGTTGAAGTGCAACAGTAATACATTACTAGCAGGAGAAAGTCTTAACATAGGGGTAGGAAGAGACACACATTTGAGGAACTTTTTTAAATAACTATTTTAGAAATGTAAACATTTTGTAATATGAACAATAATAGCAATAATGAAAGGATCTTAAATATTCCATGGGCTCTTTCTAGGTTCCGTGGATAGATTCAAGACTGAAGAACAAGAAGTTACACAGTATTACTCATGTTGAGTTCAAGTGCAGAGACCTGGAAATCCCCTTTTAGCTACAGTGGAAAATGGATCACACTTCCTGACCAGACCTATAGCTAGGGGTATGTCTTTACTGATGGCAGCAAATTTGCCACCGTAATATCGACCTATCTGGATCAGTTGAGTGGTCAGTAAAGACCCGCACAATCAATCTGGAAGTCGATGTATTAAACACCCTCCACCCCCAAGTGGCATAGCATTGCATCGACGGGAATGCATTTCCCGTCGGTGCAGCACAGTGAAGACGCCATGTAGAAGAGGAATTATGAAGTCAATGGGAGTTATGCAAGCTACGTAGAGTGGCTCTACATAGCTTGCATAACTCCCATCAACTGCTGTCAAATTTCCAGGTAAGTGTGGACCTGATCTAAGTCTACATTGTTAAAGTCAAACTGGCTCAAAAGAGTTTGTTTTGACAAAACCCTGACATTCACACATAAAGAAGCACTTTTGGAGGCAGCTTTGAGAACAACTTCATGGCTGATCATACTTAAAAAGACAACACACAAAGGTTGTCTTGAAGCTTGCCTTTGACAAACAGGTATGTGCAATGCCATGGTCAATTACAGCCTGCCATGTCGATCTGTGAACAAACTGTAACCATGGTGCTTAATCCATTTTGAACCATGGTGCACCTCTTTTCATCTATGCCCCATAAAAAGGAAAGGAGTTACTCACAAATACATAATAATGGACCACATTTCTTATATTAATTACTAATTATTAATCATGTTTATTATAGTAGTGCCCAAGGGCCAACCGAGAATTGTGCTAGACATTGTAAAAACACAGAATAAGAGAGAGTCACTGCTCTGAAGAGCTTACAGTCTAATAGACAAGACAGAAATAGGATAGGAGAAAAGTGATAGAACATATAGGCAGAGTGAACAATGCAATGGCTGTGAACATCATGTTGCTTGTCTGAGTTCTTTGGTTTTGTCCTTTTTAAATCCTTTCAGTGGGGTTATGTTATGGGGATTAGCTGGCTCGAAAGACGAAGGGAGAGAGAGTGCAGGATAGGGTTCAAGCAAACAACCAGTCAGCACAGTGGCGAGGATGTTCAGAGTGAAAACTGCAGAACTCAGTCTGATGACATCATCAATGTTCATACTCAAACTGCTTTTGGAACATCTAAGCTGCTTTCAGTCTCTCTCTGACTCTTCCCAGCAGTTTCAGATGTAAAGGCCACATGGCAAGAAGGAGGAGGGGTGCTGCATGGAGTGTTCATATGTGTTGCCTGTTTGATAGCTATTAAAAATTATAGACCAAATCCTGGCCTCAGTGAAGTCATGGAAGTTTTGCCACCATCTTCATTGTAACCCAGCTTTGGCTCTGTAACTTACATGATTGTGTACTTTTCCAGAGAAGAGACCAACCTGTTGCTTGTGTTCTGCTAGATTTTGTCCTTTGTGGTTCATTTTGTCTGCTTATGTCACTGTCATTGTCTACTTCCACAAAAGATACCATGCTCCATGCTTTTTTTGGCACAGTAAGGAGGCCATCATGAGTCACTAAAGCACCTGCTGCAAATCAGCCTCTTATTTTGGCAATCTCAATTGTCTGTGAACTCACTTCCTTCATGTTATTATTTCTTGGCACATAACTATCAACAGGTGTGATTAAATGTGATGAGGAGGCATATAGTGTTAATACTTAAATACTTCTCAAAAGAAGAGACCTTTTGCAAAGAAGGAATGGTATTTTTGCAAGGGTCAGTTGTTGTTTTATACTAGAATCAGATTCCCTCCTACTCCTGCTACTATTTTCCTTCCCACTCTTCTGGGTTCTGAAAAATAAGAGGAAAATGGCTCAAAAGCAAAACTGCTGCAAGAACACTGACTGTGATGCTAATTTCATGAAATACCATGGGAACAGTTCCATAGTATTTCTAGTGACAAACAGCTACATTCTTGATGGCAGGAAAAAACAGAAGGATGGGAAGGGTGGCGTGAATGACTAGAGAAGAAAACATTAAGTGAGGAGGGGAGAGGAGATAAACAAATGAATAAAGAATGAGATGTGAAATGTCAGAGGGGAAATGACAGCATTTTGCAGGCAGTGAGAAATCAGAAAAAAAGATAAAAACAGAATGTAAAGAGGGGGAAACAAAGTAGTTAATAGTTAAAGGAAAGCTTTTTAGAGCAGGACTGAGAAAGATTCAGAAGTGTACTGCAAGAAACCAAGAAAACAAAGTAAATATAAGGATTTTGGAAACAAAATGAAAGAAAAAAGAAAATTAAATAAAGAATGTCTAAAGATACAGAGAGAAAGTCTGAATCAGGAACAAAAGCTCTTGGGACATGTTTTCTAAATTAGGTGATTTACTGGAATACAGTCCATATGTAATTCATGATATATTGGCAAATGTGCTTATTTTTCTGGGAACTATCAGAATTAATTAGTAACTTAGACTAGTTCCACCTCCAGGTAAAAAAGAGTCAAATTCTTCAGGTTCTTCTACACCTTATTTGAAATGTTTTTCATCTAAATTTATCACTGGCTGGCATCTCAGCAGTCACCCTTCATTGCTTGACACCTCTACCCTAGGGCAAGGGTCTGATGAACTTGTAAATAAGCATCAGGCCTTCTGATGAGATGAGCATGAAGAGAGACAACAGACACAATGTATGTGCATCAGTTGTGAAGATTAAGAACACAGTTTCTACCCAAACATGCCTGTGCCATTATTTGAAAGGCTGTACTATTTCTAATCCTGCTCAGAACGGCACCAACTTTGAAGGACCAGAGCTGGCCCTACGTGCATCTGCTTCTCAATCAGGCTTCACTGTGAGGAGATCCTTACATGCAGCCATGTAGCCATCCAATCCCTCTCCATATTAAGAAATGGAGCCTGTCGCTGCACTTCAGCCAGTGCCAAGGGACAATGCCAAAGGTCACTGAACATTCGCGGTCCCTGCCCTGGTATTCTAGTTGAGGGAACTTGAAAGAGGCTATGCATATCAAATTATCTTCCCTTCTGACAACTGCAGTAAGCCTTGAAGAGGAGTTGAGGGTAATATAGTGCTTTCCCAGTAGTCTAGATAAACATTAGAGCAAGTTAAATTTTTTTAAGCAGAACAGGTTTCATCCAGAAAATGTTGATTTGATATAATCAAAACATTCCACGGGAACACATAAATTCTGATGAATCTTTCAACAAAAGACAGGCTGGCCAGCTGGTCAGCCAGCATGCCTGCCAGTCCACCTACTAGTTCATCTGTCTGCCTGCCTCCTTGGCCTCTTCAGCTCTTAGACAGCCCATCTGGAGGGCTGCTCAGAACTGGGTGCCCAGGCTGTCTGGGATCCCCGGAGCTGGAACCAGAAAATTTCAAAATATTCTGTTTCACTTCTTCCAAACTGGATTTTTTTGGAAATGTCGCCCCTGTAGAAAGTTTCATATATCCAACTTTTCAGTCACATAAAAGGCGAACGATAGTCAAAATGAAATGCTTCAATCTTGTCCAAATGAAACATTTCAATAATTTTCCATTAAAATTTCAATGAAATTTGAATCCGAAGAAGTGTTTTGATTTAATTGAATCAACATTTTCTGACAGAAAACTATTCCATCTGAAAATTTTTGACCAATTCTAATGATCATTAAGCTTGGTGTGCTTACATGACTGTCTGTGGCTACGATATACCACGTTGTCCATTGTTGAATGAAAGTCAGCTTGGCTTAGTAGATAGGGTACTGAAATGGCACTCAAGGGATCTGTTTCTATTGCTGGCTCTGCCACTGGACCACTGGCTGACCTTGGGCAAACCACATCATCTCTCTGTGCTTCAGTTTCCTGTCTTTAAAATGGGGACAATGACGCTTACTTCCTTTATTAAAATGCTTTGAGATTTATGGATGAAAACTGTTATAGAAGAGATACATGGTGATATTATGTAGAGTATATGATTTGGCTCCAAACACAGAAGTATACAAACCTGTAAATTTAATATTTTCATAGATTCTAAGGACAGAAGGCACCATTGTGATAATTTAGTCTGACCTCCTGTGTAAATGGACATAAAACTTCCCCAAAATAATTTCTAGAGCATATCTTTTAGAAGAACATCCAATCTGGGTTTAAAAATTGTCAGAGATGGAAAGATCCTTCACAATCCTTGTTACATTTTTCCAATGGTTAATTATTCTCACTGTTAAAAATGTATGCTTTATTTCCACTCTGAATTAATCAAGCTTCAACTTTCAGTCATTGGATCATGTTATACTTTTCCCTGCTAGATTGAAGAGCCTATTATTAAATATTTCTTCCCAGTGCAGATATTTATAGGCTGTAATCAAGTCATCCCCTAGCCTTCTCTTTGTTAGACTCAAGGAACTCAGTCTATATAGCTTATCACTAAAAAGCATGTTTTCTAATCCTTTGAATCATTCTCATGGCTTTTCTCTGTACCCTTTGTAATTTAGCCACATCCTTCTTGAATTATGGACACCAGAACTGGACACAGTATTCCAGAAGTAGTTGCATTCATGCCAAATATAGAGATAAAACAATCTCTCTGTCCCTACTCAAGATTCCCCTGTTTATGCATCTTAACCCTTTTGGCCACAGCATTGTTCTGGGAGCTCATGATCAGCAGATTATCAACCACCAAAATCTTTTTCAGAGACAGTGCTTCCTTCCAGGATGGAGATCCTCATCATATAAGAATGGTCTAATTCCTTTGTTCCTAGATGTATAAATGTATGTTTTGATGTATTGAAACACATATTGTTTGCTTATATCCCACTTACTAAGTGATCCAGGTTTGTACCAGTGATTCCCCCAATTCATGTCATCTGCAAACTATATCAGTGATTATTCTATGTTTTCTTCCAGATCATTAATAAAAATGTTAAATAGTAGTGGGCCAAGACCTGACCACTGGGGTTACCCCACTAAAAATGCACATTCTTGATGATGATTCCCCATTTATAATTACATTTTGAAACCTATCAGCTAGCCAGCTTTTAATCCATTTAATGTATACCATATTAATTTCATATTATTCTAGTCTTTTAATCAAAAAATCAAGTTAAATGCTTTACAGAAGTCAAAGTCTACACCAACACTATTATTTTCATCCACCAAATTTATAATCTCATCAAAAGACATCAAATTGATTTGGCAAGATGTATTTTCCATAAACCCATGCTGATTTTCATTAATTGTATTATCCTTCTTTAATTCTTTACTAATGGAGTCCCACATCAGCAGCTCCATTATCTTGCTCAGGATGGATCTCATACTGGCAGGTCTATAATTACCTGGTTCATACTCTGTACCCTTTTGAAAAATATTGGCACAACATTAACTTTCTTCCAGTCTTCTGGAACTTCACCAGTGTTCCCAGACTTACTGAAAATCAACATTAACAGTCCAATGAACTCCTGAGACAGCTCTTCTAAAACTTTTGGGATGGAAGTTTTCTGGACCTTTTAAAATGTCTAACTTCAGCAGCTGCTAATTAATATCCTTGTTAGATACTAGTGGAATGAAAAGCGTATTACCATCATCATATGATGAGGCAACCTCATCTATTTTTCCCCAAATATAGAACAGACATACTTATTGAACATTTCTGCTTTTTTTGCATTATTATTGATAATTCTACCATTTCCATCTAGAAATGGATCAATACCATTGTCTGGAATCTTTTTGTTCCTAATATACTTTAAAAACACATTTTTTTATTGTCCTACTCTCCTGGCCATAGATTCCTCCTTGCTTCTCTTTGCTTTCCTTATCAGTTTTTCCTTATCACAGAAACTTGGTGGAATGAGGATAATCAATGGGACACGTTAATATCAGGGTACAAAATACATTGGAAGGACAGAATAGATTGTGCTGGTGAGGGAGTGGCACTATATGTGAAGTAAAGCATAAAGTCAAATGAAATACAAATCTTAAATGAACCAAACTGTGCCATAGAATCTCTATGGATAGTATTTCCATGCTTGAATAATAAGAATATAACAGTAGGGATATACTACCTACCACCTGACCAGGATGGTGATAGCAACTGTGAAGTGCTCAGAGAGATTAGAAAGGCTATAAAAATAAAAAAAACCAATAATAATGGGGGATTTCAGCTATCCACATATTGACTGGATACATGTCACCTCAAGACAGGATGCAGAGATAAAGTTTCTTGGCACTGCTTTTTGGAGCAGCTAGTCCTGGAACCCACAAAAGGAGCGGCAATTCTTAAATAGTCCTAAGTGGAACACAGGATCTAGTCCAAGTGCTGAATATAGCTGAACCACTTGGTAATAGTGACCATAACATAAGAAAATTTAAGATACCTATGGGGGGGAGGGACACCAAAGTGGCTCACTACAGTACCATTTAATTTCAGATTAGGGAACTACACAAAAATGAGGAAATTAGTTAAACAGAAATTAAAAGGTATAGTGCTAAAGGTGAAATCCCTGCAAGCTGCATGGAAATTGTTTAAAGACACCATAATAGAAGCTCAATTTAAATGTATATCCCAAATTACAAAATATAGTATAAAGACCAAAAATGTGCCACCATGGCTAAACAACCAAGTAAAATAAAAGAAGCAGTTAGAGGCAAAAAGGCACCCTTTAAAAATGGAAGTTAAATCCTATTGAGGAAAAAAGAAAGGAGCTTAAACTCTGGCATGTGAAGTATAAAAATATAATTAGGAAGACCAAACAAGAATTTGAAGAGCAGCTAGCCAAAGACTCAAAAAGTAACAGAACAAAATTTTTTAAATACACCAGAAGTAGGAAGCCAACCAGTGGGGCCACTGGACAATCGAGATGCTAAAAGAACAATCAAGGAAGATAAGGCTATTGCAGAGGAACTAAATGAATTCTTTGCATTGGCCTTCATGGCTGAGGATGTGAGGGAGATTCCCAAATCTGAGCAATTCTTTTTAGGTGACAAAACTGAGGAACTGTCCCAGATTGAAGTATCATTAGAGGCAGTTTGGATAAATTGGATAAAATGGAACATCTTGATAAATTAAACACGAGTACCAGATGGTATCCACCTAAGAATTCTGAAGGAACTCAAATGTGAAATTGCAGAACTACTAACTGTTGTATGTAACCCATAATTTAAATCAGCTTCTCTACCAGGTGACTGGAGGATAGCTAAAGTGACGACAATTTTTAAAAAAGACTCCAGGGGCGATCCCAGCAATTACAGATGGGTAAACCTAACTTCAGTACCTAGCAAATTGGTTGAAACTATAGTAAAGAACAGAATAACCAGACACTATTAGGACATTGTCCCATAAGCAATCAAGATAATTTTCTTCCAAGTTACCAGTGATTTGGAAACAGGATAGAGTGCCACTCCCGCTCTCCTTTTGCTCACTCTTTCCTTCCTAAATGGGTTATAACCATTGATTTCAACATTCCAGTTGGGCAAATCATCCAGTCAAGTTTCAGAAATACCAACTTAATTGAACTGATGCTCATACATGAGCAATTCTATTTCCTCTTGTTTGTTACTCATGCTCCCAGCATTGGTGTATAGCCAACAAAAAATTCCCTCTCTTTCTGTCCTTTGGTTCCTTGACTGATTTTGTTCTCAACATTTTGATTTTATGCTGAGTGCTAATATCTTCTCTTCTTTTATGCTCCCTGCTTCTTATTAGTCTAACACTCTCCTGACTATTCCAGCCAGCCTTACCCAAGAAGACTGGTTACTCTTCCTTGAGATGGAGGCTATCCAAATTATGCAGGACCCTCCCTATAGAAGGTGAACCAGTGTTCCACAAAACCCAAACCCTCCACCCTATACCACTTACCTAGCCAGTGGTTCACTTCCAGAATCTTCTGCCTTCTATCTTCCTTCTCTCGTGGAACAGGAAGGATCTCAGAGAAAATGGCTTGGACATTCTTTAGCACACTTCCAAGTTCCTTGAAATCAACTAGTATCCATGCAATATTCCACAACAGAGTGGCATTAGTGCCAATTTGAACCATCACTAGTGGATTCTTGCCTGTCAACTTCAGAAAGTTATCCAATCTTAGGGTAACATCTTGTGTCTTGGCTCCAGGAAGACAACACACCATTCTGTTGTCTGCTTCTTTGCAGAGTGATCTTTCTGTTCTTCTGAGCATTGAATCCCCAACAATGATTGTACATCTTCCTTGGCCAGTAGAAGAATTCTTAATGGATAAGCTTCCTTTCCTTACAGGTTGGACCAAGCTGCCATCCAAAGCTGTGTCCCTTTCATCGCCCTGTTCTCTTGGACCAGCTGTATCTTGAGTTATCTTTCACAGTTTCCATGTTGAGAACCTAGCATTGATTGGAAACTTCCAGCTTTGTGAAATTTCTCCTGGTCCTCTTCTCTCTGGTGGCTGCAGCCTGTGCATCCTCATCTGTCTTCAGCCCTGAAGAATGCCAATGTGATGTCTTTCCACAGAAGGTTATGAACTGCCAGGCCTCCTCTTTGACTTCCTATCTTTACGACTCTCTGGTGGCCAGCTCCTTTCCTCCCTGAACCTGGGCTACTGGTATGTCCTGATCCTTGCTATATAGAAACTCCTCAGCTTCTCTGATTCTCCATATATCTCTACTTGACCTTCCAATCCAAGAATTTTTCCTCCCACACAGTCACCAACTTGCACTTACAAGTTGAGTTTGAAGTAGCAGGATGAGCAGCTTTGGGTGGGGAGTTGGAATGCAATAATGCTTCCTTCTCTGTCGCTACACATTTTGTCAAAATTTAATATTAATATATCAGCAGTAAATGTCAACAAAATGATGTAATGGCATGTTGGATTATAATTTTCTTCTTTGTGTATGTTGGAAATTATGCATATACAAACAGAGTCCAAGGCAAGTTATTCAGTTTTCATTATCTTTGCTGTTAGTCATATAATCAATAATTTTATCTTTAGGAAACTGGATATGGAGGGATCAAGGTAAATCACCTGACTGTGATATATTAAAGTTAAGAGGTTTAGTTGGCCCTAAAACCTCATTTGAATGGTTTTCTGAAATATATCTCAATATGTTTGGCCTTGAAATTGCACTGGAAATCTTGTGAGAACATATTTATTTGCAAAGTTTCCAGTATGATCTGGAATCAGAATAGTCTCTGTCATGGGTTTTCTGCTTGCTTCAGACTGTGGCTGATTTTAGGAGTAAAAAGACAGGCAATAATTTAAAAAATTTAATTGAAGTTTAATGAAGTTCAGAATTTTAATGTTAAGCTCAAATTGTGGGCAAAAATTTCAGTCATTTCTTATTTTCTTTTAACTTGTTTATCCTTCTCTAATGTTTGTGTTTACATCAGTTAATAATCATGTAAAAATCTCAGTACCTGCCATCTGAGCCAAATCATTGGTTAACATTTGTTCTAGATGTAATAAAGCAGTTGCATGTCCAAGTGGAAATGGTGTTCATGTTAGTCCTCCTTCCATCCCATTCTGTCCCTAGTGACCAGTGTTTTAAAATAAAAGAATTTTACACTCTGATGTGACTGGATTTTCAAGGATATAACTCAGGTCAGAGTTTGACCCAGCCTTCAGAGTAACCCATTCTTATTCAACCACTCTGCTCACCAAATAATAAAAGACACTTGATTAAAATTTAAAAAATCCATTTTCTTGGTAAAATGACAAAATTGAGGAAGCCTTTAATAAAAATTCTTCAGAGAATCACATTTTGTAAAAAGTCTAGGACTGTAAAGACTTTAATATAATGAATCATGCCTAGCTATGTCAGTCATATTAATACTTCAAGTAACTAGATGTGAAATATCACAGCAATTATGCATTGCCTTGGGAATGGTAAATAAAATGGAAATCCTGAAAAACTGATCCAGATAGGAAGAGTGTAATTAAAGTTTATTTTTTGTTTAAAGATGTTTTCATAAAAAGTTTCACTGCATAAAAAAAGATGCAGATGTTGTCAGTGTTTATTTGAAATCAGATTACTTATAATAATATCATATTCAGAGATGGTTTCAAGCTGCAAAGTTCAAATACAGGTGTCAATTTACCAAAGCTCAGGGTGTTTGGATCCAGAGTGTTGACTTGGCTTCGGTCATTGTAAACCTTGGGAACAAATCTGAACTTCACCAAAGCCCTGGAGTAGGGCAGGTCAGAGAAACTTCAATGGAACCATATTCAGACGAATTAGGCAGTTTCTTCAAAATCAAAACATGTTTGCAAATGAGGTTTAGTTTGCCAGAATTTCATATTGGAAAAACCCTCAACCCTCAAAAAAGGATTAGAGAATGTTGAAACTTCCCATTTTCAGAGTGAAAATTTAATTTTTTGTTTTGTTTTGTTTTGTTTTAAAACAACTTTTTTATTCAATTTTTTCTTACATAATATATCTTATATGCAATTATGCAATATAATACAAAATAAAGAGTAAAAATCAAAACAAAATGTTTTGTTTTTTGTCAGAACAAAACGTTTTGACTGACCCAAAATAAACATTTTTTTGAATTGTCATTTGCAGAGAATTAAGAAATATTCAGTTTTCATTCTTATTCAAAACAAGATTTTGAAGTCTATAATTCCTTCTGAAATGGAATTTCCATTCTTTGTACTACTCTGTGCAGGAGTGATTTTTGGGTTCAGGTTCAATTCTAATGAAATCTAGTTAGAAAATTTGTGAAAAAAATATTGGTGCTTAAGTTCCCTTTTTGATATCAAATGGATACAAAATACAAGGAAAACATACAAAGATTAAGCAAAAAGGGTAGTATGAGAGACTGCTATCACCATGGTGCTCTGGGTCTGTCCAAGACATTAGTTTACTGTTTCTTCTGGCACTGACAGTATTTTGGAAGGAAACCATTTTCATCCATGATGGACAAAGTATAGTAAATCAGACAGCAAGGTCATGCACTTAGGGATTAATAATAAGAATTTTACATATACATTGGGGATGCATCAGTTGGAAACGACGGAGGAGGAGAAGGACCTTGGGGTATTGGTTGATAGCAGGATGACTATGAGCCACCAATGTGATATGGCTGTTAAAAAAGCAAATGTGGTTTTAGGATGCATCAGGCGAGGTATTTCCAGCAAGGAGAAGGAGGTGTTAGTGCCGTTATATACGGCGCTGGTGAGACCCCACCTGGAATATTGTGTGCAGTTCTGGTGTCCCATGTTTAAGAAGGATGAATTCAAACTGGAACAAGTTCAGAGACGGGCTACTAGGATGATCCGAGGAATGGAAAATCTGCCTTATGAAAGGAGACTCAAAGAGCTTGGCTTGTTTAGCCTGGCCAAAAGAAGGCTCCGGGGGGATATGCTTGCTCTATATAAATATATCAGGGGGATTAACGTTAGGGAGGGAGAGGAATTGTTTAAGTTTAGTACTAACATAGGCACGAGGACGAATGGGTACAAATTGGATATTAGGAAATTTAGACTAGAAATTAGACGAAGGTTTCTAACCATTAGGGGAGTGAAGTTCTGGAATAGCCTTCCGAGGGAAGTAGTGGGGGCAAATGACTTATCTGGCTTTAAGACTAAGCTTGATAAGTATATGGAGGGGATGTTATGATGGGATAGTTTAATTTGAGCAATTGATTTTGGATTATCGGCAGATAAGTCTGCTCAATGGTCTGTGGGAATGCTGGATGGGATGGGAACTGAGTTACTGCAGAGAAATCTTTTTTGGGTGCTGGCTGGTGAGTCTTGCCCACATGCTCAGGGTTTAGCTGATCGCCATATTTGGGGTCAGGAAGGAATTTTCCTCTGGGGCGGATTGGCAGGGGCCACGGAGGTTTTTCGCCTTCCTCTGCAGCATGGGGCATGGGTCGCTTGCTGGTGGATTCCCTGCAGCTTGAGGTCTTCAAATCTCACTTTTGAGGATTTCAACAACTCGGTCATGGGTTCGGGGTTGTTATAAATGTGTATGGGTAGGGTTTTGTGGCCTGCCTTGTGCGGGAGGTCAGACTAGATGATCATATTGGTCCCTTCTGACCTATGAGTCTATGAGTCTATGAGACAGCATTTAATTCAGTAGATGCAGGTACAATAAATGCCACAAGCATGTTGAATTTTATGGGTTAGCAGACAAAGGATAGACATTTAAAAAAGTGGAGAAATGGCAACCTTGAGTGATGGGTGGTGATAAGAAAACTTTGTATTTGTCCCATCTGTAATTAGCCCCTCTTCCTTTTGTGTGGTGCAAATGGATAATGAGTGGGAAAAATCATTAAACAATTTAAGCATCTTTCATCAGTAAGCTCATCTAGAGGGGTGTTATATGGCTTTTGAAAAAGGTATATAAAAACATTTACATGTACAATATGGTAAAAATTTGTTTCCTGTGAAGGGCCTGAAGGACATTCTTTATTCATCTGGACTAAAGGTTGCAGAATAAGACACTAGAATACATATTGTGGAAAATGAGATAATAAGCAATCTAAACAATTGGAATTCTACACAAGCAAGGTCTACAGGATTAGGCAATACACTGTAATATAGGCAAGAACATATCTTTTATTTTATTGTGCCTACATTTATGTATGTCCACTAACTACAAATATTTGGATATGACTTGGGAAAACTCTACATTTTGAATGAAGTGTAACTTTGTGGTTCCAGAATTATATATAAAGAATTACAGCAGAGCTATTGAAATTGGGAGAGGGGACATGAAAGAGGTCTTTAAAATAATGGGTGATATTGAAAAAATAAATTAGGAAGTGTTATTTACTCCTTCTCATAACACAAAAACAAGCGGTCAAATGAAATTAATAGGCAGAAAGTTTAACATGAACAAAAAGAAGTATTCACACAATGCACAGTCAACCTGTGGACCTCCTTGCCAGAGGATGTTGTGAAAGGCAAGACTATAAGAGGCTTCAAAAAAGAAATAGGTAAGCTCATGGAGGATATGTCCATCAATGGCTATTAGCCAGAATAGGCAGGGATTGCTCTTTGCCAGTTACTCGAAATGGCCAACAGAATGGATCACTTGATGATTATCTGTTCTGTTCATTCCCTCTGAAGCTCCTAGCATTGGTCACTGTCAGAAGACAGGATACTGAGCTAGATGGACCATTGATCTGACCCAGTATAGCCATTCTTATGTAAGATTCAAGGGGCAGATACTGTTTCTCCATATTAAGTCCCTCAAATACTAGCTTTAGAAACATAGCATTACAGGTTATGCTGTATGTTTTGTTTCTACGGCACTATTAACGTTAGATAATTTCTAAGAGATTTGAAAGTGGCTGGTGTTCAATCAAAGCAATGCAAAATGTTGAAAGGCATGATGATGTCAAGCATAATCTATTGCCCAAACCGTATTTTCTTATCTGAATCAATGGCCTAAATATATTATCTCCAGAGATATACTATAAAGTGATAATCTTTTTGAATGTTCCCTTTTTTGTATTCTGTTCTGTAGGTTTTCCCCCAATTTGTCAGAACTAACTTCTGTGACAGGTTCTTTATCCTCATTCACATCAGTACCACTGCATTTTAGACCGCTGAACAGCCTTGAACTTCACTACAATTTTTCTTTTTTTCCAAGAGAGCAGCCAATCTGAAGAATTCCCTGGTTTTATAAACCAGAAAAAAAAAGAGGTGGAATAAAAACAAAACTACTTTCTATGGGCCAGTCATCTTGTTAAGGAAACTAGGGTCATATGTTAGGGTGGGTGTTTCTGAAGCTGTAGTCACTACAGAAATTTCATACTGTAAGTGTTCATTAATATGCAGTCATGCAAAATAAACATTTAAGTTTAGAGAAGAGCATTTTTGGTGATGTATCTGACTTTCAAAACTGATTATGAATTTGCTTAATTCATTCTGTTCACTGCAATAATAAATTCACAGTGTTTGGTAATGATTGGTTACTTGGCATAGTTTTTACTTCATTTCTAATTTCTATTTTCTATTTTAAACTATTTTACAGGACTAGCCTGTGGAAATTAAGGCTGGGACTTTAGAAAACAGAGTGTAAATAGTTTACTGTATTCTTTCTTCTCTGCACACCTAAATTCAGACTTTGTTTTAGCTCAAAAGTTAATATATGTTGATGGCGTTCTTTCTAAATCACATCACAAAACTAGCATTTTCATGTAGAAAAATTAGATACATTTGTCAGTCTCTTCTTGGGAGGTCCAACACACTAGTAACAGAGTTACTGCAGGTCAGGACTGAAGTATTTCACAAGATTTTGTTTCCTTTTTCAGACCATTCTGCCAGTGCAAACCTACACATGCTACTCACTAGTCAGATATATTTTAGATCTCCAATCTCATGAATATTAAATTCACTTACAGATTAAAAAAAGAAAAGAAAAAATCTCAAATGATTTTATCTCAACACTCCTTATCTCTACTTACCCTCTTTCTGATGAATTTAACACTGGAAAATAGAGCTGGGACATACAGAATGAGAGCAGTGGAAAAATTGGCTGAAAAAGTGCCAAAAATGTTGATATAAAACCTGCAGTATACTTTCTGCCCCCAGAGAAACTCTCTTCTTCCCATCACCCACACAGAAAAATCATTCAGCAGACTTTTTCATGTCAAGAAATCCAGCAATTTCAAAGCTAAAATCTAAAACACATATCTGTTTCAGTACAGCAATCTATTCTTTAATTTTTAAAATACTTTTAAGCACTGAAAAGATGGCAGATATAAACGGTATTAAATGTGCATTAAGTTTAGCTAAGTACGTTCTTTTACTGCACCATAAATGGACTATGCAATTTATCAGGATGATGAAAAGATCCTAAAATAACTATCAATTTACCTACTATATTTAAAGCTTGTCTCTTAAGAATTAAATCACATGTAAAATAGCAAGCTCTGACCAGATCTGATTTTTTTTATTACACAATGAACTTAGATTAAAATTTTTATATGGAATATTTCTTAAGAATTGTTGTTTATGGTGTTTTTCCTACATATTTATAAGATCATCAGCATTACAAATGTCCAAGCACTTTGTATATTGTATATTTCATGTTTATTAATGAGTTAACATTACTAACCTGTTCAGATAGGAGAGACCCATATATGTTATTAGGAATCAAGTTTGCAGTCTCTCTTGGAACGGATGAACAGATACTGCTAAAAGGCATCTTAAACCTACCAGTTATGAAGCTCAAGTAAATTGGTTAATCTTCTGATCACTTAGATGTGTATATTGATTTACAAGTGTGATGATATATCAATAATATGGCTGCTAATGTTGTAATATTGAATACTAAACTGTCTTTTGAGCAAACTACATACAAAAAGCATTTTTAGTTTAACTAAAAATATAAGCTTAATTGTGATTAAATTTGATGTGTGAGAGCTAAAATAGCAATCCTGGTTTTTTTTTTAACCTCACTAATCTTGGATGTCCCTAAACCATATCTCATTTGCCCTCCTTTTTTCTATAAACACATTTCTATGGTTGTACTCAGTTTTAGCCTTTAGGTGGCAGCATTTGAGAACAGTTGTGGATCTGAGGTTGCCACCATCTGGAAGACATCTGATGGGCAAATATTATAAATAGCTAGATAAGACCAAATCATGTAGCAACTCTGCTCATTATACAATTCTCTGCAAAGTTTATTCAGAAGTTAAGAAATGCAAAAAAATATGAATTCATGAGCTTTGTCTTAATAAAAGTGACTTCACCTGTCCATAATGATCTTTTAAAAATATATCCTTTTGAAAATATTTTCTATCCCGTTGGTCAGATTTATTTACATTTGGAGCCCATTATCTCTTTTCCATGCTTTATTTGTCTGTATGGAAAAGCGCCATTTATCTTGCAATATGTACTGATGGCAGAGTGTTATAAATTATTATTTATAATAATTTATTATTTATGATAAAATGATCTCACTGTCCCAGGTAATCAAAGTTCTGCAGTTGAAAATAAATGATTTACATGATTTAAGATAGAGATTTTACATGTGTGCTCGTGTGTTTGTGCATGAGTTATGCAGATCAGAGGTTCTTTTACTATTCCATTCTACAGATACACTTCAAAAGAAAGGAGCTCCCCTCATGGATCATCTCCTCCCCTCGGTTCTCACTTTTTGCCTCCCAAAGGCACTACTGGCCACTCTTGGTCCAAAGACCACCTATTCAGAACACTGGCATGTATTACTCAAATTATTCACATTTGTGCAATGCTGGGAATGATGCCAAATATTCAGCAATCTGACTATGCATTCTGAACCCATTTCAGTATGAAAAAAATAGCATCCAAATGCTTTTATTCTCCAAAGTTCTGAACAAACACACGCTTTTTAGATTTGGTAGTAGCACCAAAGATTTCCACCTATGCATGGCTTCATATTTCAAGTATGTAAATAAGTAGAAGAAATGCAATGCTCACTTACATGTCTTAGACTATATTCATCCCTGCTGTAATCTCCCTGATCCATTGAATCAAACCAAAGTTAAATTTGTCTCATTCTTCTTAGATACAAAAGTTTAAGAACAAATACAAACCTTTTTTTGAGACCTCATAGAATTATATGACCTGATGACACATACAGGTACAGGAGCAGCATTATAAGTCGTATACTCATTCCTCGCCATTGGGAAACTTTAAAAAGGGAATTCAGAGAAGCAGAATGGAGTCAGTGTATTGCAATCCCAAATTGAAGATCCTAATACTGCAGCTTTTTTCGCAGTCTGATAATTTATGGTGTTACTGTGTTAATATCCTCTGTTCAACTGCTCTGCTTTTCTGCACTCACCAGAAAACATATATCTGCTTCTTGGTATTTGCTCCACTGAATATAACTTTTTATGGATTTCTAAGCCAGAAGGGACCATTGTGATCAATTAAGCCTGACCTCCTTATAACACAGGCCATATAATTTCCCCAAAATAGTTCCTAGAGCAGAGCTTTTAGAAAAACATCCAGTCTTGATTTTAAAATTGTCAGTGATGTAGAATCCACCACTTCTCCTCTTTGGTGTTGTTCTGAACTCCTTTACAGGGGTAAGAAAGCAATGAATCGTATATGAAAGATACGAATAAGTGGTAACTTTCTTTGCTTGGATCTCATACAAAGTGTTTTATGAATGGCATGGGAGTGTGCCTCACAAAGGTTATTTTCAGGATGCTGAGCTTGTGCTATAAAGAAATTATAAAGATGTAGATTTAATCTGGCTTTCTCTTGAGAACCAGTTTAGGATCCTTTAGCATTTTGGTTGTAATTGAAACAGAGACTTTTTTAAAAGCACATTTAAAACTAATTATTTTACTTCCTTAGCCTCAGGACAACATATATAGATATAACACCTTTCTTTTGTTAGAGTCAGACTGTAAAATGGACAGAGACAGATTGCCCTCTAGCTGCTGGGTGTCTGGCTCTGCTACCTCCTGATACAGGAAAATAAAGGCTGAGCTGTGAATCAAATCTCTAAATATTAAAAATCAAAGAGAGTAATGAGACAGATTGCAAAAAAGGGAAAAAAGATGCTTAGCTGGAAGGAAATAGGAAGAGAGATTCTTAGATGAGATAAAGAATAGAGACTTAAGCCTGGTCTACACTACAAAGTTAGGTTGACATTTGTCGCCTTGTGTCAACCTGTTTGTGCATGCATCCACCCTCGAATTTGTCTCCCACTGATGTAATCACTCAAGCTCTGAGCAGTAGTTGATGTACTGTGGTTGACACAGTGTAAGGCTTGGTCTACACTCACCTTCTAGATTGGGCGGCAATTGATGGGAGATACGCAAGTGACATAAATCACTTACGTATCTCCCGTCGACTTCACTGCATCTGCTCTGCGTGCCATCCACACTGTGCTGCGCTGAAGGGAACAGAGTTCCCTTCGACACAGCGCTACGCCACTTACTGGAGTGGTTTTACTGCAATGATTGCTGGATTGACTGAGCGGGTCTACACAGACCACTCAGTCAATCCAGAGCAATCGATCTCTCGGTGGTGAATTTGCCACCGTCAGTGTAGACCCAGACTAAGTTTGGTCTGCTGCTGTTCCACAGTGCCTAACGGTGACTGCCCTGGTCACAATTGTGAGCTCCACTGCCCAGAGGTCATGGAGAGTGGAAGCCACTGCCCTTTTAAAACATCCTCATATTTTTGAAACACCTTTTCTTGATTGCTCAGCTTGACAAGCGCACCTAGCAGTTCTCCCTGGTAGTGTGCAATTGCCCAGTCGACTATGCTGGCTCCATGCTCTAAATTAGCTCCTGCCTAGAGTAAACAGGAGGAATGAGATCTCCTGGGCCTGTGTGGAGAAGAGACTGGGCAGGCACAGCTACTGATAGGTCATAGAAATGTGGATATCTACCGAAAAACTGCACAGGGATGCAGGTAAAGGGTACAACAGAGATCAGTGGCAGTGCCACTGGAAGTGAAAGAATTGTGGCAGGCCATACCACAAGGCCAGTAAGGCCAACAGAAATATAGATTTAGGGGCTTGTCTACATGGGGGAACTCTGGAAAACTAATTCAAATTAACTAAAGATGTGAATTTAAAGCACATGAGTAAAACTACATTAAGCCCTCGTGTGAACACTCTCATTCTGAATTCACCAAGTAAATCAGACTGAATGAAGGCCACTTTAATCCTGAAGGAGAGTATCTACATAGAGATTTAGGGCAGTTTAACTAATTTGCTTTAAATTCATATCTTTAGTTAATTCAGATTGTTTCCTGAGGCTTGGTCTACCTTTAAAAATTATGTCATCATAACTACATTGGTCGAAAGTGCAAAAAACACAACCCTGGTTGACATAGCTATGCCAATAAAATATCCAGTATTGATGCAACCATATCAATGGAAGAAGGGATTCTATTGATGATTTAGTTTAGGGCATGTCTATACTACAGCCACCCCAGCTGCACAGCTATGGTGCTGCACCTGTGCCACTATAATGCTATAGTGTAGACACTTCTGACAGCGACTGAAAAGGATTTTCCATTCATATAGTTAATCTATTTCTCCATGAGACAGTAACTAAGTTAAAGGAAGCATTCTTCCATCAACCTAGCCGCATCTACACTTGGTTGACCAAACTACAGCATTCAGGGTATGAAATTTTTCACACCCCTGAATCATGTAGCTAGGTCAGTCTAATGTTAACTGTAGACCAGGCACAACATAATTTGGGAAGGTGGTGCTACTATAATGGCAGAGAAAATCCTGCTATCAGTGTAGTCTGTCAAAATAGGGGCCTATGCAAGCATAGATTCCATAGTGTAAACAAACCTTAGATATAAAATCAAAGTAGCCTGAGTGACAAAGGAGTGAAAGAGAACATATGAAAGACACTGATATTTGGGTAAAAGCAGGGTAAAGAGTGTTAGCCACAGTTACAGTGTGTCTTACATTTAAGCAGAACAGTCTTGGTAGATAGGGGTGAGATTTCCCAAGCCTAGCATCTGGATTACTTAATGGGCAGTGATATTAGAGAGGCTATTTAAATTTAGACAGAAGGAGATATGGTATACTTCTCTTCTTTCACTTGTATTCACAAACCATAAAAGTCATTTAAGTGAGGTGGTAAAATTAGCTTTTGAGCAATAATTTTTCCACAAACAGTTAATATCTAATATCCTGGACACATGCTAAATTAAATCTAAAACACATTGAAGGAAACTACTGCACAGAAATGAATAATTAATACAGTTTTAACAACCAACATTTTATACCATTAAATAGAGTACTTCACATTTCCTCTAATTTCAAACTCTGCATGAGTATATATTATTACAGGGGAATGTGGTATTATTTATTTAGGCAGAGAATTGTGATGGTGAAGTTAAACAGATATAAGAATACATTGCGAGGCAGAGGATCACAGCTGCATACGTTATATTGGGATGCCAATACATAACCTTTCTACCCAGACACTTAGTCACGCTACAATGCACATATAAATATATTAATATGCATATTGGATGTTTTCTGCTTAATTGAGATCATAGACATTAGGAAAATGAGACTGACAGTGATGGCTTCTTTGTCATGTAGATTATGCAGTGCTTAATTTCCTTAGGAAATTTAAAGGGAAAGTAATAGAGAGAGAGGGCTCATAATGAACGGTGTATCCTATACAGCAATAAAGGCTGCTGAATAATGTGTCCAATGTGATTGTAATCTTCCTGATTCTCCCCTAACACCACTCTCAATCTGGAGTAACACCACTGGAGTCAATGGAGGAGAGGAGAGTCAGACCTCGGGCATCTGGAAGTTAACAGAAGAAAGTGTCATTTTTTACCTCTCTCTTCTGGAAACGATGGTCTGTTTGTCCTAAGCACTGCATTTTTAGAAAGGATAGAGGGGACTTGCATGTGGATGAATCTGGAATCTGTGTGCAAATGACTCAGCCATGTGACTCCAGCAGATGACTAAATATAGAAGAATAAGAGGCATTTCCACAGCATGAAGATGCAAGCAGTAAGCAACCCCGGGGGAGAAAAAAAAAACATTCTTGAAAAATATGAATCCCATGCTGATGACTTATACAGTTGATACATCTGCCCTCAGCTAGTTGTTGATATCCTGATTATTCAGCTCTGGTTGACTCTTTGCTGTGTATATTTTGAATTCAGTCTTAAAGAATGGATGTTTTTAATAATTCATTACAGAATATTTAGCATATTTATAAGGCAATGCCTTCACATTGCCAGTGATAGCAGATACCTTTGAAGAGTATCTGAGAAATCCTCCCTTCCATATCTCAAAATATGCCGCAAAAGAGTAATGTTAACTAAAATGACTTCTGGATTCCTAAACTTAAGGTTTAATTGCCCATTTGACGGTGAAGAAGTGAGCATTTCAGCTTCTTTCTTGGAAAGTTTGACAGGCATGTGCGATTTCATGAATTTCTCAATGTGTAATATTAAAAAGGGTATTCCTCTATTGTAAAAGAATAATCATCATCACAGCAAGGTGAACAAGAAGAAGACCAAGTTGAGTGGGAAGCTTTAAGCAATGGGTGAAACACAATTTTTCTTAGGTATGCTATTCTTTTAGTAACAACAAAAAACTAGAAGGAACATCAATTTAGAAAATATACATGTGTATTTGTGTACAAACAAATATTTTATTTCTTCCTTTTTGGTTTTCACTAATATGACATAAAGGGAATACCAGAAAGGAAGAAATAAAAACAAATCCGTTTTGTGAACTGACAGCTTTGCTCCCATGAGATTGCTCTTCTCTTTCTGTCTTCTCAGTAAAGCAATCTTGAATGGGGCAAGTTAGTAAAGTTGATCTGAGACTGGGAAACAGAAAAAGAAGCTGGGACTACAGAGCTGTCAACATTCAATACATTCCAATCACCTGCATTTATCTGCTTTACATGGCCTATATGGGAAAGGTCATTTTAAGTTTAATGCAATCCATTTTCTTTTGGCTTTTATTGCTTCAGCATTGATCCAAGTCACTCATCTCAGATAAACCTTTGTCTCTGACGGTCTTCCCAGTGTTCCATTTCTGTCTTTTGTCTCCATTGCTCTGTTTACTGTAGATTTTACTTATTTACGCTTCAGTATAATAGAAAGAATGGGAATAATACCTATTTCCCACTTTTTTTGGACACAAATCTTAATCAGAAACAGTAGAAAACAGCAAAGATATACTAACTATACATCAAATTCTCTCCTCTGAAGTGTGCTTGTGACTCATTCACTTTAGTGATGGCCCTGTGTATGCATCTGAGAGCATAATTTGGCTCATTTTGCTTGGAGGCTTGAGGTCATTTTAAAGCAGTATCTAGCTTTGCTGTACTGGCTGCTCCTGTCTATGCCACTTTTCATGTTATACATGGGAAGCCCCATTTACATTTTCTGGATCAGGATTGCCTACTTTGTATCATCATCTGTATCATATTGAGATACATTCCTAAAAGAATTAAAAGAGTGGTTTACTGCTGACAAAATTTAAGGCAAGAATGAGACCAAATCAGTGAGTGCTTGGGGGCGGATGGGGGGGGAGGTTGATTCAGTGGTGTGATCATAAGGAGGAAGCCTGTGTGCAGATACAGAATTTATTGATGTGGGTTGAAGATTAGAATTATTTTTAATGTACATACGTATACACACCTAAATGTATTTGAAATGTTACCTGTTTACTGTGATAGATTTATTTAAATGTACTGCATGCTGCGTACAGTGTGTGAGGATTCACTTTGCTTTCTGAAGCCTAAAGAATTAGGTGAATAACAATTCTCAGCTGCCTTTCCCTTCCTGTCTCGGAGGTTATAGGAAGCCTTTGTGGAAATAGAATTTGCAAAATAAGAATGAATGTGGGGCGGATGTCTAATAAGGATATGTCCTAATTTTCATTTGTATCTTGCCATACTAACAAATATTTCACGAATAAGCTTACTGAAAACTCCTACTGCTGCAAGTATAGACTTTCTGGAGTTTGTGTATGTTATAACATGGGGCTGAATTACATTTCATGGATTATGATGTCTGTCTGGCACTGGAGACTTCAATTGCATTTATATACAAGGTAAAAGAGTAATGTTTTCTTCCCCATATTTAATTCCATTAATAATGAACCATCTCTCATTTCCCACCTTACATGGTTTAAGAAGCCAGTTTATATATGCTTGGCCCATTTCCATTTGCCAGTCCAGGCAGGTAATATTTCATATTCTTCTTTTCAAATAGTCAATGAAGTCCTTTTATTTGTATTTCAATTGTTTCCCTCAATTCTTTTTTCCAAAAACTAAGACAAAGGTTAGCTTTGGACAGGTTAGCTCTTTCTGAGTAATTAAAATGTGCAGAATTACCAAAAGGCATTTTGGTACCTTAACAAAATATAACTAAAAGTAGACACATACTGCAGTGAAAAGTTATATGCCAAATTTTCATTTTGAAGCAAAAATAAGAATTTATTCCTCTTTTCTGAAAAACAACATATGCATCTGGATTGTCCTTGGATTGTGTGATGATAAATTAAAGCATCTTGCCAAGTTGCCTAAATAGAAAAGCTACTGTAGCAAGGGTTTCAGAAGTGGAATATCTATCTATCTAAATACCTCACTACAGGTATGTTTTCACTTTGTACCTAGACATTGTACATTATAGTAGGAAAGCATTTTTACCCACAACTGTATATGTACAGTAAACAGCATAGTTGGCATAGACAGAGTTAAATCTTTCCTCCAAATCACTGCTGTAGAATGCAGTCATATACTACATTGGTATGGTATATTTTAGGATTAGGATAAAGTGCAAAAAAGTTATATACCTCCAAAGTCTGAAAGATATGCAATTAAAAATAATTATATTTGCTCAAATAACAAATGCCTCAAAAGAGCCCAATATGTGTACATACGATAGAATCCCATTTATCTGACTTTCCGTTATCCAGCTCTCCATGTTAGCCAAACAAGGAGCGTGCACACGGCCAGAAGTGAGCGATCTCTCCTGTGGCCGCTAGATGGCGATGCAGCCTCATACTTTCCCATTCTCTGGATTATCCGAATATTTGATTATCCGATCTGTCTGCAGTTCCAATTAGATCGGATAATCCGGATTCTGCTGTATTACATTTGTATCCTTGACAACTAAGTAACAGTCTGGAAGAAAACAGTGGAAAATATGATGGGAATTAAAATTACCATTTTTGTACAAATATTTAACATTCAACTATTTATATGGTCCAATGTTTCAGTGTGGACTTGGTAAGCAGTCATTTAAAATATACTTGGAAAATAAATGTTTTTCAGAGGTTTAAAATCTCATGGAAATTAATGGGGTGCCTAATATTGCTTTCTTTCTACGAATATAATGAATGCTACTCAATGTGGTTTTATGGAAAATAGGTCAAGTCAGACAAACCTGATTCACTTCCACAATGAGATTACAACTTTGGTTGCTAATGGTATCTGTGTAGATATAATATACTTAGGCTTTTGTAGGGCATTTGTCTTATTGACACTCTGATTTAAAAAAAATTAACACTATACAATGTCAACAGAGCCCACATTAAATGGATTAACAACCAGCTATCTGACAGACCTAAAAAAAAGAGCAGAAATTGGGGAATCATTAAATGGGGGTGTCTCTAGTGGGGTTCTGCAGGGATGGGTACTATACCAGATGCAATTCAACATTTTCATCAATGTTCTGAAAGTAAATATAAAATCACTTCTGATAAAATTTGTGGCTAATACAAAGATCGGTGGAGTGGTAAATATAATGATGATGAAAAGGAATTCTTATAGCGTGATCTGGATCACTTTGTAAATTGAGGCCCTTCAAACAAAACACATTTTAGTGCAATCAAGTGCCAAGTTATACGTCCAAAAACAAGGAATGCAGGCCAAGGCAACACAGTGGAAGAGGGAAGAACTACGTCCCGGAAAGCAGTAATACTGAAAAGGATTTAAGGATCATAGTGGACAAGCAACTGAACATGAGCTCATAGTAAGATGGTGTGTCAAAAAGAGCTAATGTGATCTTTTGATGCACAGAGTAGTAGTGAGAAGATGTATAAAGGTGATTTTACCTCTGTATGTGGCATTATTGACATGGATACTGGAATACATTTGTAAAAATTTGAAGAGGTCACAGATGAAAGCCACAAAGATGATTTGAGGGCTGGAAAAAAGCACCTTCCAGTGAAAGACTTTTATAGCTCTATCTGTTTCATGTATCAAAAGGAAAGTTAAGAGATGACTTGAGTACAGTGAATAGCTTTCTTGACAGGGAGAAAATGATGATGGAATCTAATGCTGATTGTTGACATACGGGAATTCAGCAAACACATAAAAATCTTCACAGGGAGAAAATACTGGGTATTAAAGGGCTCTTTAATTTAACATATAAAGGCATAAGAAGAACCAATGGAAGCTGTAAGCTGAAGCTGCGCAAATCAAAATTAGAAAAAAGACACAAATTTGTAATAGTGAGGGTGATTAACATTGGAACAAACTACCAAGGGAAGTGTGAATTCTCTTCAAGTCTTCAAATCAAGACTGCAACCCTTCTTGAAGATATGCCTTAGCCAAACACAGGTTATTGGGCTCAGTGTAAGGGCAACTGAGTGAAATTTAAAGACCTATGATATACAGGAGGTCAGACCAGGGGATCAAATGGTCCATTTTGGCCTTAAACTCTGAATCTATGAAAACCATTTCCAAGCAAATTTCAAAGCAGTTCATGATAGATTTTGTGTTACTGTGGTTATATTTATATTGTGTTTATGAATTGCACCTAATTTTCACTTGGATATGATAAAAATAGGGTGTGAGGAGTAGTATCTATATACAGGTCAAACCATCTCATTATCTACCATTCACATACATGATATCAGGGAGTAATGTTACCTTAATGCATGGTTAAAAAAAAAATTCCACCAGATTTAACCATATGAGCAGATGAGAAGTTTTCCAAATAGACTTTCTAGGATTCTTCAGAAGGAGAGACTTGAATTGCTCTAGCACAGGGTCGGTAGGGCAATAATGGTCAAAGTTATCACAATTTAAAAGAATATCTATGAACACCTGCACTTCATCAACTAAAATATCATCCATCTGCTGACTTCAGTGCACTCTTCGTGTATGGTCAAGCCACAAGCTGGAATGAAAGGATGGAGGAAATCCATCCCAACTCCAAATGACCTAAAAGAAGCCTTTCTGCTGCCACCTCAGGAATCTTCCATGAAAAGGCAGGACTAATAAGCACTCATTTGAAGAAATAGGCCCCCTGTAGTTCCACAGGGAGACATTAACAATCTCGCACTCTATGTACCCAATATCTCACAATATCCCTGAGGGTCCACTATGCATGCTGCATGTCATATTTCTGCACAAAGCTTCTAGAGCCTCAGATAGCCAAGCTGGTTGGATCTTGAGAAGGAGTATTGCATTTGTCCTCTCCAGAAACACATCCATCCCTATAATTGTGACCAGCCCTGCCAAATCAGAAAGCACCAAACAAAAATTCCCCAGAGCATGAAAAATCTGATTCTCTTTAAGTGAAGATAACAAGGATTCAGTAAGTTGTCTGTGATCTGGAATGCTTTCCACAGGATGAAACTGCTAACACAGTGGTCCCACCCTGTCGTGCGCAGTCCTTCAAAAACTCTCTTCACTGCAATCAATCAGACTTAGAGCAAGATATCTACCATTGGCACTCCAACCAGCATCCCACAGGCTTCCTATGTCAGGTTATTTACATATCAAAATGACCTTAAAATGCGATAGGAAGAAGATCCTTAGGAGACACTTTATCAATGAGCAAGGAAAATGTCCTATTAGAATGCCAAAGGAGTAGATCTCCAGCTGCAGAACATTCTCCCTTAGAGAAGTCTGATACTCAATGATACTCCAAGTGGACACTGAATTCAGTCATGTGGCTAAAGGGGAGCAAAGATTAGCCCTCCTCTCACACTGCAAGAAGTAATAATAGTTCTTCACCGCTTCAATTACCAAATTCCTCCCATAAACAAGGTCCACAATGTTCCAAACTCTCTGAAGCCCAAAATCACCTGCATGAGGCATGATTAGTAGCTGGTTATGAGATCCTGAGCAAATCTAAAAGACATGCCCACTAAAATCTCAGAAGGCAGGAAGTATACCTGTATACCGCAGCAGCCCAGATAAACACTACATCAGATTTCATGAGACATGTCATAGTACTTAAAGGGCATGTAGACGTGTAAATTTTACACTCGATAATGATGTGTCATGATGTAAGGATTTATTTTCACTGTTGCACACCTAATCTAAAGCCAAAAATACATATAGTATTTCTGTCCATTGATTCATTGCAATGGTTTTTGAACATCAGTAGCTGGTTATTCATAAATTTGTACGGATACTGATATCAGTTGTAAAATTTTTTGACTCTGGTAAGAAATTACTATTGACACGCAACAATATCAATAGATCTGAACTGATCAGCATTCACTAGGCAAGAATCAGTATGCCAAGTCCACAACAGAATATGGAGTTTTTACTCTGAGAATCAATGCTGGGTACAGCTTCCAGTGTCTTAATTTATTCAATTTTAGTGTATCTAGCAAATACTGACAGTTTTTCCATCAGTGAATAATAGTGTGTGATAGGAAATTTTAACGTACTCACATAAAAAAAGTGGTGATTTTATAGAACGATAAAGATCTTTATCTTAAATCTACAGTGTACAATTTAGAAAATTACAGCTGATGAACATGGTTTACTATATTGGTAGAGTAGCTTTGAACAACTTTAAAACTGAATGGATATTGAGTCATTAGCTTTGAAATTCAGTACACTTGTGTACTCAAACCATGCATTTAAGGTTCTTTTAATTCTTTTTTCTTATGTAAATTTGCTTCTGTTTTTATAATTACATTAATCTAGAATCTTAGCACAGGTAATATACTTTTTTTTCCCCCAAGTAAACCATACTGAGATTAGTAGATTCTATGTAGTTTTCTATCATTCTGGTTATTTCAAATGCATCCACCACTGTGGTATTTGGTATTTATTCAGTGGTTTCAGAACAGTTTTAATACAAATTTAACTGTTACTTTGCTACTGTGTTTCTATAACAAGACTGTAAATATTCCTAATCTAACAGAATTAAAATTGTCTTGTACAAAGTGAACACACAACAGTATATCCTAATGTAAAGAAAAAACAAATCCATATATAACCCCTTGGAATTTTAGCTAAATAGACTAATTAAAAATTGGTCTCATGGTCAAAATTAGATACGTGCTCTGACTTGCACTCAAAGCCAACTACAGGATTAGGGAATCCTTGTTGTCTTCCACCTTCCTGGGGAATGAGAAGAGCTTGGCTGAAAATCTGAGGTTTAGGCCCAGTGTGTGTATGTGATTTCTCCACCTCTGATAGGATTCATCCTTATCTGCTAACCCAGTGATACCTAGACCTCAGTGGTTCAGGAGACAAATTAGTGATCAGCATGCCCAAAAGAGCCACAGTACTGTGAATTCACTGTTTCATTTACTATTTTAAATATATATATATATATAGTATTCACACAGCAAAATGACTGACCAAATATTATTATTTTATTAACTACAATTAGTTAATAACATAGTAAAAGCATTCTGATTGGTTAATAACTTACTTAATAGTTAAATCACACAGTGAAAAAACGCAGGAGACACATTGAAGAGCCACTTGTGGCTCCTGAGACACAATTTGAGTGTCAGTTTGAATATCACCGTGCTAACCCATCCCTGCTAGGGCTGACATTTTTCACTAGATAGTAGATATTTCTTGAATGTGATTTAATTTGTCTGCCTTTGAAAGTGCACCACATTGCACCAGTACCTTTTTTTTCTTAAATTGCTCCATGATACTTCTGAGGAGGAATTTATTCTCCTTTCTAGTAATTACTCTAACATTTAGGCTAGCCTTAGCGGCAGACTTTTGTCACTTAGCGGCATGCAAATAAGTTATTAAAAACGCCCACATAAGCACCAACAAAATGGAATAGGTTGGAGCCGCATTTGGATATAAACATATGAGTTTTGCAAAGGGATACAATGGTGAGAGGTAATTAGCATCAGGAAGTCTGGTGAATGAGACCCAGGGCTAGGGTTCAGGTGTCTTAGGTTCTACTCTCAGCACTTGTATTTACTTGCTGTGTGACCTTGGTCAAACACTATGTTTCCTCTCTCTGCCTCAGTTTTCATAGCAGGGAAGTGTGAATAATGATTCAGTATTTCCCCTGCTCTGTAAAGCACTTTAAGAGTAGGGGTGAAAATGTGATATGTAAGTGCTTAATATCTTTCTGAATTATTATCACTATTTTGCAATTTAGTCCTGCTGTCGAAGTCTATAGCACTTGGTACATCATGACTTCTGAATTCCCACAAATCAGCAGAGCATGTGCATAAACTTATCAATCACTAGAAGCTAATAACTTTTACTAACCATGTCAGTCCTGTTCAAACACAAACATTAATTTGATAAATTTTATCATACAGACAGCTGGTGTGTTTTACACTACAGATACTGAGATTAACAGTGCAAAGCAAATACTATAACAAATCACAGGTCAAATCAATATACAAGAATACTTTTGCCTTTTTCCACTTTATAAACAAATATGTTACCCAAAGTCCCTTGGAAACACTCCATTCTGAAGGCTTCCTCTGTATCCTTACTGTGTAAGCTTCCAACTGAACTTCCCTGTACTAGGCTTCTTCAACCTTCAGGTTACTCATTGCCTGTTTTACAATCCTGGACTTCTGTTTTTACTGATGGCTTGCTGTCTGGCACTGCCAGTCTGCTTCATGCTATCCCATTCCTTTTCATTAACTCTTCCTGGGTATTACTGCTGGAGTTAAGTTTTAATTGTGCCAAGCCTTGCATTTTTAGTTCTTTCTTTTCTCACTCTCCCCTTCCAGTTATTTTTGCAACCAGTTCTGGCCCTTCTTACGTATTCCAGCAAACTCGTTGAGTTCTGCCACAGAGGTAGAATAGGAAGAATACTGTTTGATGTTTCCAAATAATTTGAAAGGCCCTTCCCCTGAATGCCAAGTGACTCTCTCATTGAACTGCAAAAATTTTGTCTACATACCAGCAGTATTGAAACATATATGCAGATGACTATATTCAACATTAGGGTAATATTGACAATGGTAAATATGAACATGAATAATGAAAATAGTAAGTGGACAACAGCACTAAGATATGTTTCCTTGGGTTGAATATTATATTCTAACATTAGGCAACACTTGCCTTTTACTAAGCAGCAAATTCAACCCTTCCATCTGCAGACGTGGGGGTCCAATAGAACAAGTTATAAAATCTAAAAGATAGATGTAAATTTATGGATATAAATGAGAGGCAACATGTTGATGGACAGAACATGGCGTTAGGAGCCAGACCCTCCTGAGTTATAATTATGGCTCTGCCATTTGAGTCACCATGAGCCTCTGGATGAATCCTGCATTAGCCTTTCTGGCCTGATTCTATTTTCTTTTACACAAGTTTTACACTGGTGTAATTCCACTGACTTCAATTTCTTTCGATTTACACTGGCATAAGTGCAATTAAGCCATTTGTATCTGTTTTCCTGGAGATTAAAAAAAGAAAAAAGAAGACGGAGCAGGGTAAAGAAAATAACACTTGTCCTCTCTACTGATGGGAATAATCACTGAGGTGAAAATTAATTAGTAAATAGTTGTGCAACATGTTGAATTAGCAAAGTGCTGTATAAGTGCTATCTATTATTATAAATATGGAGGTGCTTGCATTTAGATTTTAGATAGCTTTTTTTAGAAGGGAGCTGTTAAATAAAAAGCTTTCTTGTCATGTCCTTTGAGAAATTTTAATTCTCAAAATTTGCAAATTAAGTGTAGGGCAGGAATGGAAACATCTTGTGCTGTGGCCTAACCCTCATATATGTTTTGCCATGTGGCACCAACTCATTTCCCATAGTTAGATCATATTCACCCTGACTCTCCTTTAGCAATATTGTACATATGTTGACATGTGGACTTTCATATATCCACTCTCAAGTTCTGCTATGATCCTGGGAAATAAACAGCTGTGTTTGAGAATGTAATAAATAACTTATGATTCAATGCTGGCAGAGCATATGAGTTTCAGGCTTTCCACACCTGCTGCAGCAGCAGTTTGAAACATGGTATTAAAACTAATCAAACATTTCTTTTGAATCCTAGGATCACTTGCATGATTTTCAGTGGAATTTAATATCAATATGTCAAACAAATAACTAATTTTTTTAACCAAAATTGTATTTTCATTTGCAAAGAAATGATTCTATAAACATGATTTATTTACAACTGCTTTATTTACTCTGTAGATATGATTGAAATTAGTCTGCAATAGCAAATGCTCTTGTTCAAACCTAATTTTAAAATGTTCAGAAGGAATTTCTTTTCTTAACATTTGTTTGACAGAACCAACTCACGCTGATTAATCTTGGTTTCCATGTGTTAAGCCACGGTTCAGTTTCATAACATGTCCTGTCTCTGAGCTAGCAGAAACTGGAAGTGCCACAGAGTGTAGTGGCACATCTGGGAAATGGTATCTCAAGTGTTTCAGCATTGGCTTTTTCTGGCTACTTAACATGTGATATTCTGTGGCAGTCTGAGCAACTAATTCAGAGTGCATCATTTCTGTAGCAAATTTATCCTGTGTTTCTGTTTGTGAAATTTTAGCTAGCGATTTATGGTTTTATTGAATATATATTCTCTTTGAAAAACATTAATCTGTTAATCATACATCAACATTTTATTGAGAGTGTTTGATTTTCAGATATATCATGGGTTGACTAGTTTTGACTAGATACTTGTTGCATGGTTTTGATCTTGATGTAGCAAGATTTCTGGCTCACGTAACGAGATGGACACCGAAGTGA
>ML675604.1:80562727-80661198 GCA_007922155.1 Mesoclemmys tuberculata | reverse complement strand
AGGGAAAAAGCTATATAATTTGTCTCACTAATACAGCCTGCCTCATTGATACCTGTTTAGATAATTCATGCAACATGGTAACTCACACAGTTAAGTCTCCAGCAAATCATATTTATCAATTCGAAAGTTTCTTACTTTAAATATTCTATTATATTTGCTTAAAACTGTTTCTGAGAACATTTCTTCCAGGTGATTCCATTGTTAGAATATTTGCATAGAGCAAACACACAAGGGGCCCAACCACTATTTGAAACAAATTCAGTTTTTTATTTGACAGTATTCTCAGATAAAAAATATTTGCCCAGCTTTTTTGCTGAGCTTCCTGGGGAGTCTACTCTTATTCAGCCTTTCCTGGCCAGCAAGATAGAAGTGAAGAAGTCAGGATTATATGGATGTATGTGTATATGTGTGCACATGGTCGGTTGTAGAGAGAATTGGATGATGGAGGGATCGTCACTTCACTGTTGAGAAGAGAAACCTACATAACCCTATAATGCTGGATTAAGAATATGTAAAATCCAAATGAAAACAGTCTTCTCTGTGCAAGAGGTCTCTTTATATATGTGCCAGTAGTTGAAAGCCATGCTATAGCATGTTGCAGTGGGGCTGAGTTGTTCACTGTCTCCCAATGAAATTGTTGCATGCAGATTAGCTATAGAATAAGGTTTGGTTGAGTTGCCTCTGATATCCTAGTGGTGCAGGACTCTTGACATGGCATACACACATGCTTTACTGTAGCTGTACACCACCCAGGTTTAATTTGTAAAGTCAAAATGGCTGAGAATTTAATAATCAGATGGTAACCGACTGATGACTGAATTTGGTGATATTCTAAGTAGGAGGCGCTCTCAGCTGTGCGTGTAGCTGTTTTCATTGCTTCACACAGACTCAACGGACATTCCAGGCTTCAGAGTGACACACAGACTGTGACAATCCTGGAATCTTATTGTACAGACATTTCTTTCTTTCTGAGATTTCTGGAATGATAGGTCAATCTCAGAATGCATGTACGTAATTTACAATAAAATACATAGTTTACTGAGAAATGTCAAGCTTTAACATCTAAGACCCAGATTTGTAAAGGTATTTAGCCATTGCTCTACTCAGCCTAGCTTACAAGGCCTAAGTGATTTCGAGAGCTAAATTCCATTTTCAAATGTAACTTAGGCATTTAGGAGCCTAAATACTGTCGAAAGTCCCTGGACTCACAAGTGCCTGAGTCACTTCTGAAAATGGAACTTCGCTTTCTAAATCACTTACGACTTTCAATGCTGTACAGGTTAAAATACCTTTAAACATCTGGGCCGAAATATCTATCTTCTCTTCTGGAATATGGCTTAACATGTGTTCCATCCTACTTACTTATGTCAGGCAAATGTCTGAGAAAACATGATCCTTGTATTGTTGGGTGAGAAATGAAATCCCCTCCAATTAGGCTTAAAACTTTCTTTTAGCCTTTATTATGTCCTTTTTAAAGACAATGTTATCATCACCTATGAACTACATATACATGCAAAAATAGAAAGGCAAAAAAAGTAAGTGGACAAATTACGTTTCTTCAGAACAAGGTGACTCTTTTCAAAACTCTGGTCTCTGTTTCTTCTCCTCTGACTTACTGTCAATCATCAATCTTTTATTCTCATACTCAATTTACCAGGCTACCTCATCTCTGTGTTTATGTATATACATTCCATTCTAAACCTAATTAAAACATTCTCATGAATAAATCATAACAACTAATCTAAATTAATATATTTTTCTTATCTGTCTGGTTCCCAGCACATCCATTCTTTACTCTCGCTTTTCATTCAACTGTCTTAATCTTCCTTACTTTATCTTTATCCTTTTTATTGGTTTGTTTTAGTGGCTTTGGGTTTTTACTTGTTAGCTAGCTATTGTTTGATTAATATAATTTCTTCATTTAGATTGTCTTGTTAAGAAAGATTACACCTGGCCATTATTCATGGCAGAAATAACAACTCCCTCTTGACTCTAAGTTTTGTCCTAGTATCTGCACAGGCCAAAAATGTTACATATAATACAGGCAAAACAAATTTCTAGTTTATACAATCTTGATACTGTCTCAGCAAAGTCTGGAGCACTGTATCAGCAGAAACACACACAAACAGCTAGTTTATATTTTTCTATAATATACATACTATTAATTTATCTAATGTTATTTAGTATATAGTTAACTAACATAATTCATTACAAAGTTCCTTAACAATAGTGCATCCTGACGTTCAGCAAACTCTAGCTCTATCAGCAGAGGAAGAAGATTCTAGAACTAAGGACTCTCCATTGAAAAAGCCTTACCTTCAATCTCCAGATAACCATATCTGCTGACTGTTAGGTAAAGTGAACATAAGAATGGCTGTACTGGTTCAGACCAATGGTCTGTCTAGCTTAGTATCCTGTCTTCTGACAATGGCCAGTGCCAGATGTTTCAGAGAGAATGAACAGAACGAGGCAATTTATCAAGTGATCCATTCCCTGACCTCCATTCCCAGCTTCTGGCAGTCAGAGGTCAGATTCAGAGTGTGTAGAGAGAGGAGTTCGATGTGCCCATTTAAAGGACTGGTGCATTCTGTCTTATATATTCATCCAGTATCATGGTCTTGTTCAGACTGGACCTCTGTTTTCTATATAGCATTCAGATAATACTTCCAAAATTTAAATAAATGCTAACATCATTACTTTTCCCTGGGGAAAAAAAAGACAAAGGTTTTGATGTACTATTTGCTTTAAAAGTTACTGATATAAGAATTACACAGAAAATGGCAGCTTATACTCATGATCTTAACTTGAGCTGCATTATTGCCTGTCTGCAGAGAACTAAGAATTTGGATAATACTCCATGGGTATAAACAAATACTCCATGGATGTAAACAAAAACATTCGTAAGGCAGTGTCATGGGGTGGGAGAAAGACTGTATGAAATGCAAGCAGTATAAAATGGCTATGTTGCAGCCTAACTGTACCAATAATAAAAATATTAATTAATAATGCAATTACAGAAGCAAAAAACAAAATATATAATTGTACTTTTGTATTAAATATGGAGGATAAAAATACTAAAGTCTTTTGAATGGAATATTAAAGTAGCATAATTAAAATTCTGCATAATAATACATTTCAGATCTAATATGTAATAAACAAAAGGAATGTAAATTGGTGGCCCTTTGTTCCCCCATTTATTACTCTGGTAATACACCAGTGTATCTTCTTAGAAATCAATGGAACATATCACTGGAGTAATACAGTGGAGAATCATATCCTTACTGGTTTGTGCATTTTTTGGTCTTATTCATTATAATGTGAACTAACTATAGAACAGTTCTGGGATTTCACTGACTTAGCCTAAAATACAAAAACTAACTGGAAAAGTTATTGCTGAAACAATATGAGTATGTGAAAAGAATTCTACAACATATCTCAATCATACTGGTCTTGACAGTCTCTACTGTCTGAATATGGACCAGGTTTAGTAGAGACATAAATGGGATAGGATACATACTGGGACTTGAGTCTCCTCTGCCTTGCTGGACCTCTGAATAGTGTATGTAAAATTCAGACATATCCAACAGTAATGTTTTCTACTCATCGTGCACAAGACAGTGGGAAATGAGGCCTTGACTTAGTCGGAAAATGAGTGTTAGAAGTCAAGTACCATAACTTGCACTGATCCAGCATTCATTTTTTGTGCAAAATGAATCAATTTTACATCAAGCTGGTATTCAACACTGATGAAATTCAGCCCCTGTATAAGCAGGTGCAATCCCCACTGAAGCTAGTGGAAGTCGCACCCTGTTATGGCAGGAATGAACTTGATCAAGAGAACGCCAGCAGTGGTTTGAATATAAACTAAAGAATGGGGAAACTTCTTTCTTACAAGGTGTTTCTCTCACTACACATACTAGTCCAAGTTGCTTTTCGCTTAATTTAGCTCTCTAAGAACTAATGGGTTCCCCAGACTATCTGAGATGTATACATTCTTGAGCTAATCACCAGTTCTGATATATGATGAATGTCTACCCTATATAATTATTCCTGATTTTACTGATGGGTGGAAGTCTTTCTATGAGGGGCAAGATTAAAGGTCTTGTTGTCTCTGATTATTTATACATTTTTAATCCAGAGTCTTTTTTTCCTTGATCAATATAGGAGAGTGTAGTCTGAAATAAAAACACACAACTTTAGTAGCACAAATCCAGTTACAGTAATGTTAACCAGAGCTGAAAGAATAAAGCATTATGTATGGAACTAAGAATAAAATTCCCAAACTCGATGAATGCATAGAGAAAACAATATATATCCCTAATTGAATGTGGGCATATTGATTGTCACAAATATCGGTACATATGGCATCTTGATATTCCTCAAATTGCATTTACAGCATAACACACAAAATATAGAATATACTTTATAATTTAAATTTATTATTATTACATTATTTTTATTAAATTATTATTATTATTTAAACTGAAAAACATCCAAACAATTTGTGAACAGGTTTCAGGAATAATTTCCAATCATAGGCAAACTTTACATAAGACCCTTTGCTTTTAACTTCAGTGAAAGAGTTGTGTAACATTTTAAAAATTGCCTGAGTGTCAGAGAACTTACTTTCCATGTTTAAAAATGGATGTGAACATCAGTGGCAATTAGGAGATGTGGCACTTTTGAAATGGGACTCACTCATAAGACACTCAGGTACTTTTGAAAATTGTACCCGTTTTGTCCTTTTTTCACTCAGGTTTCAATATTTCTAACTTCAAATATCTTAGTTCAGATTAATTCTAGGAGATTATGTTTGCAGTGTGGTTGTAGTCTTGTTGGTCCCAAGATGGGGGAAGTAATAGTGTTTAATTGGGCCAACTTCTGTTGGTGAAAGAGACATGATTTTGAGCTTGATAGATCTCTTCTTCAGGTTTCTCCAGGCTATTTTGTAAATTTGAAGAGATGATATAACTACTTCAGCCAAATTAATGGTTTCTTAGAATTCTTTATATGAAGTTATGTCATGTCTTAACTGACATTGGCTTCCCATTTTTGGTCATAATATTTATAGCATAAAAGAATATGATACCACTGAATGCTAAAGTCATGCATCTCACGAAGTGGGTTGTACCCACGAAAGCTTATGCCTGCAGAAATTTATTATTCTTTAAAGTGCTACAAGACTCACATTGTTTTTGCTGTATACAGACTAACATGGCCACCCCTCTGGAACTGATTGTAAATGTTCATCTAACTATAAATATTATTTAGTGTTGGGGAGGAGAGTGCCCTCAGTTATATTTTCACTATCATTAAAGTCCTCTTCATGTTGACATGAGTAAAGCTATTTTTCTCCCATTATGTTCATAAATACAGCTCAGCAGGGTCTGCTGTCATGGTCCAGATTTCACTTTGCCCTTTAATGACAGAATTTATTCTACACAAATTTTAACTATTTGAAAATAAAGGAAGCATCATAAAAATAAATAAACAAATAACATCACCATTTGTAGCAACTCCACCCCCACAGTGGATTGAATGGGCAGCCCTAAATTGGTCCCTTCCAGATCAGAGTTAAGACACAGATTAGAGTAGAGAACCTTGTTCTTCCTCTGCCTGTGCAGAATTTATGTTCTGGATAAAAATAGTGATCAGTCTCAGGTATTGTCAATCTAAATCTCTTTAATAAGCATTAAATTTAAGTTTTAAAGTATAATCTAAAAAGTAAATGAATAAATAAAATCCTAACTACAGCTTTCCCATCTGTGTTAGGAGAGAAAGTTGTATATAGTTGCATGTGAGAATGAGGGGCTGGCTAAGGAGTCGTTTTTGTGGCTAGCTATATTGCATACCGATAACTGCTTCCCGCCAGGAGGATGGTAAGACATCAATGCTTTTATCTTCTAAAATAAAACATGTCTTTTCCATAATGTTGAGTGTGTGCCAAACCCAGTCCATTACTCAGAGCCCGATTGGGCTGCTGAAGCTCTGTGCATGAAAGATGCCTGCTTTGTGTGGAGTTAGTACATCCCTGGTACCATTCTCTGTCTTTCTTGGGAGCCCAGAAGACTCTTTATTGAATCCAGATCTTACAGGGGTGAGGCAGGCACTACTTCTGAGGTGCAGAAGCATTGTATGGTGGCATATGGGAGACCAATATTGTCCCCACACTTTAAACAGAGATTTACACAGGATTCTATTACATCTTATTACTATATTAGATTTTTTTGCAGCCTAATGCCATGGTGGGGCAATCCTCCTTTATGGTGTTCCCATGGAAAGCCATGGTAAGAGTCTCTGACAACCTGGTTCCAATGGAACCTCATTTCTATAGAGTGGAGGTGAGGACTGGTGCTATAGAGATTTTACTCAGACCTTATTAAAAAAACCGTTTGAAGTTAATGGGAATTTTGCTTCAGCAGGACCTGAGGGTCATTTTGTAAACAAAAGAACTGTGGGAAGATCTATGATTCTCCAATTTATTGCAAAACTTTTCTATATAAATTAATACACATTCTGTCATCTAGTGACAAGAAAAACATATCTGTACTGACCAGCTGTGGGTATGACCAGAAACACCCATTGCAGAAATTAAGCCCCCCATTCTTGCAAATGCTGAATGCTGCAGTACATATGGCAGAATCTGGATAAGGGGCTACAGAAGAAAGAAAAGAGCACAGATCTTTGCAAGCTTCCTGCAGCCTGAAATGTACTGAATCTACTGGAATAAATGAGTTGTTATGCTGGAAAGTTCATGACACAATATGGCTTTTTGTCCTGACCCTGTCCACATTTCTCCATCCCACACCTCATTTTGAGACATTTGCAGTTATTTTGTGTGCTTTCCGAGTAAGAACATATTTGTGCTGGTGTAGTCTGCATACTAAGCTGCTTGTACATAGAATTTGGAGATAGGTTTTGTAGTTAGTAAATATACTTAAGCCCCTGGCAGCAAGAACTTTAGTGTTAGGCCTTAGCCCATACTAAGGAGGAAACCAGTAATTACATTAAATTTTCGGATCATGAAAAAATAACATAAGGATGTTACGATATCCTGGAGGGCATAGTAGAATGCCCTGGCTCAGAAAAGAAAAGTTGCCTTTGAGAGTCAAGGACTTATTTCCAAGGTGATGATCACTTCCTGAGAATTGCTGTGCAACTTCGACTTCTGCTTCAGTTTAATGAAAGTTGAGGATGCTTTAGCAAAGACCAGGTTCTAAAATAGTAACATTAGAATTCTCTGCATTGCTTTTCTACCTCAACAGATCTTTCATACTCAAGCCACAGCTATTATGTTGAACAATGCCATATTTTCTTTTGTGATTCCATTGTGAGCTGTTCCATTAACAATGTCTTGATTCATATTATGTACAGTGTTGCACACAGATAACAGTGAGAAATAAATCTATATTCTGGGATTCTAATGACATAGGGGTAATCATGAGAGCAAAGTTCAAGTGATTTGTTATGTCTTCTGATCTCCAAGATGTATGTGTAGCCTCCTTGCAAAACTGCCTAAGCAGCCCAGGCATAAAATCAACTTGGCTGTCCTGTACCTTAATTTTGATGATGATAGAAAAAAATCTCATTTTATATTATTTATCAGTCAAAAGGCAAATATTAGACATTGATTAGTAGAATCTTGCAAAGCTGTTATCTAGTTTTGTATTGCAGTTTTTCTTCTTTGCATTTTGTTCTATTAACAGATGTTTTCTTCTTTGTTCCCACAGAGAGCACACGGCACCTCTCCTATAAACGCGTACCTACACTTGTCTCAAGATTTTAGCTTCTCATTTAAAAAAATTAAATAAAAAGATTACTCAATAGGAATAAAAACTCGCATAACATAACATGAAAAGTAAATGTAACACCACTGAGGCTGCACATAAACAATATTAAAATTAACATCCTCTCAGAAGCTTTCCCATTTTCAAAAGCTAGTGTTATAATTTTTCTCTATCAAAAAACATGGGATCTTGTTACCACTCTTTGGAGTCATAAATGAAAGAAAATTATGAAGCCACATCCAGACTGATGGATATGGATTTGATGTTGCTAAAACCAGGCTAATTCCTGGCCTTTTTAATTGTACTTAAGATGACATCATATTAATGGGAGATACTAAATTTCAATGAACATGAAAAACCTAATGCCAGCCGTGCGAAATACTTGCAGAGTGGCTAGTCCTTGAGAACCTCTACAACAGGATCCTGGAGCATGTTATGCTATGTTGTGGGCTAGGGTTTAGCAGATGTGATCCATGTGTTTGTACATATACACTTCCTGGCCTGGCAAAGATCTATACACAGTCTCCAACACACACAATTTCTACTCCTGTATGCGTAGATTGTGGACGAGTTTCTGTATGGGGATGGTTCCAGACAGGTGATGGGAGTATATTACCATTACAGGGTGGTTTATACAGCAACGATTTAATACAAAGCCAACTGAAGTCAGTAGAAAGTTTCTCAGTGACTTCAGTGGACTTTGTGTCAAGCTATATATCTGTCCTCTTGGATGAAAGAAAGCATTGTGTATGTTTCAAGGCACCTCATTAATGCAATATTTTGATTCACATGAATAGATTATGACATATGGTGAGAGAAGAAAAGGATCCCTCCGTAACACTCAAGAGCATTAGAAATATATCCAGCTGAAGTGCTGGTCAGAAACCCATAATCCCCAAGGATTCATGGTCTCTTGGTTAGGGGACATACTTTTCCCCTCAGCAACAAGAATTAGCTCTCTCAAGCTAATGCAAGATTTGGTCATATTTTAGCAACATAGAAAGTATCAAAAGTTATATACTTATGGGTCAGTTTTTCCACAAGCTATTGGAGGGGAAAAAACGATGTCTATTCAGCTTTTAAAATTAGGTATTTAGATATGAAATGGAAATGAAGGAAAACCAATTTATTCTAGTTAGTATTTATTTTGTACTTTTGGGGGAACTTTGGCAAAACAAAATGTTTAACAAGCTTTTAGTTAAAATACTTGATTGTACTGTATATATAGATAGATATACATATAAACCCTTTGGATCCCATTAGAAAAATGTACTTGTCCCTGATTTTCTTATTAGAAATCTGAATTTTAGTGAGACAGTTCTTGCCTTTTAAGTTCTCATTGATACTACTGCAATGCACTTCCTGTTATCATATGTTATACATGTGCAGTATTGGGTTAGGTACTTCAACTGCATATGCAAAAGGAGAGGACTACATAACTCCTGTGGTATAACTTTTAATAAGATATATACAGAAAATATTTTATATTACTTACAAGAGATACCACTGAGCATGATTTGTGCTCTATAAATACATAACATACTGTGGCTAGAGTCATTAAAAAAGTGCTTGAAAGGTAGTTAATATGTATTGATCTGTAAATTAAAAGGAAAGCTTGCTATTTATTAGGGAAAAGACAGAGGTTTGGGTAAAATCAGATGCTTCCGCTTAGCACAGTTTTAGATCACTGTCGTTATTCCTAGCCATGAATACCTCCATTGACATGAATGCAGTTATATCAGTGTAATACTGGTGTAAGACTGAAGCCTATTCTCCTTAAAGTTTTCTTATCACGTCATTAGGGCTCAGTCCTGCTAGATGCTGAACAACAACTCCTGGAGGTGCTGAGAAATCTGAATTTGCGAGTCCAAATGGTGCTCAGCACTTTGCAGGATTGAGGCTACAGTAGTGCCATTTCCCTGTATGCCTCTGGAATGCCTTTTTCTTGCAAACGACTCCCATTGTTGCGCTCATTTTGGGGCTTGAAAGATGGGTAAGCAGCATTCTGCCGAATGGTAGCCATATCACTAAATACACCAGCAAGCAGGCAGTGCTTAAGAAGCAAACTTCTCTCTCCAGTTAGTCTGGAGTTCACAAGTGCTCTGCTTTAAAGTGGGCAACAGTTCTGTAGCAGAGCTCCTGATGCTAAATATTGGCTGTTTATTTCCGTTTAAATGGACATCCAGACTGCATCTCCCCAAATTGTTTTAACGAAGACCACTCCAATGTTAATTTATCTTAGAAAATATAGAATCACAAAGTGTGTGATAAAGGTGACCAGCCAGAAGGGAAAACCTTCCTTAAATTAGGAGTATTTTAAGATATATATTAAATAATTTAATTGTCTGTAATAAATATTTCTAGGTTTTAACATAGCATATATAATTCACAAAATATTTTATTAATTAGATGTTTCAAATATTCTCTTTAGAATGCAAAATATGCTGTTATTCTCAAATGAATAGTTACATTTTTTAATTTAAATGGAGCCAATAAAAGAATATTTACCGAGACAAATACAGTTTTTGAAATGCTGTCTTGACAATTATCAAAAAAGGCAAAAAAATACCAATCTTACTTGCTGCCTGACTGATGAAATTGTATATTTGTGGTTTGTTAATATTTTTTTAACACTAAAAATTGAGACAGCCTTGATGTGAGAATAAGATTATTTATGTTTTTAAAATGATGTTAAAATAATGTGTTTTATGAGGGCATTTAGCTCCTAGGTGATATTTTACAGACAATAATTTACTAAGTCTCACCCACACCTTGTAGGGCAAGGAGGTAAGTATTATCATCTCCTCCATCTTATAGATGAGAAAATTTAGGTTTCCATTCTCTTTCTGTGCAAGAAAGCTGCCCACAGAAAAGCAATGCCAAATTTTTAATCTTACAAAGTACCATACACATTCCCTCATCTCAGTAGGGAGAATTGCCTCTTTGCCTTAGATATCACCTGTGGATGCACTTAGCCTCCTAACCCCACTGGGTTGAGTGCAGTGCATCTGAGAGCTGAAGGCTTTTTCTATACGCTTGTGAGAAAAAGAGGGGAACATGCCAGAGGCAGAAATCCCACTTACATGGCACCAGCTCCCCTCCACATGCGATCACAGAGGGAGTACTGGACCATGAAGGGAATGAATATGCCCAAGGCCGTACAGGAAACTGCTGCCAGAGCCAGGATTAAAACTCAAGAACTGTTGGCCAGGTTATCCCACTGACCGTTATAAAGATTTCTCCATTGAAATAAATGGTGAGTTCTGTTGAGAAATTGATGGCAAGATATAGCTCTGGGCCTCATCGAGTATGTTCACACTGCGGCTGGGTGTGTGCTTCCGAGCGTGCTCATTCTAACTGGAGCAGCCCTAGCACAGGTCTTTCTACCACAACCAGGTGCACTAACAATAGAAGTGTGGATGTTGCCACACGGGTGGCAGCACAAGCTGCCCAAGCACAAGCCTGCCTCGCCCCCTGAGTCTAGGCACAGGTGTCTAGTCTGTGCCACAGTGTCCACGCTGCTATTTTGAGTGTGCTAGCTTGAGCGGCGCTGGCGTGTGTCTGTCTAACTGTGCTGGGAGGCACACTCTCGGCTGCAGTGTAGATATACCCATATAGTCTTTATATTTGAGTGTTTCCCGGAGCAATGAAAGCACCAAACGCTACTGTTGTTGAATTCAGTCTGTATAATAAGCAGTTTATGGCCACTTTATTATGTGGCATTGGCATCATTCTCATGGAAGGCTAATTGCCAGTCGATCAGTCTGAAGGATGAGTGCAGGAAAGGAAGCTCTCTGCACAAGGAACTGGGCTCTGCCACAGAACAGCAATAATTTAACATTGTGGTGGTATTTTCTAGTGTGGTTTGCACTGATTTAAAATATTATGAGAATACAATGTCTCTACTAGAATAATTGTTTTTGTCCTGTAACATGCAGCTGATTTATAGTATGCGTGTCACTACATTGAATGTTTTTATTGTTTCTTACAATGAAGTCATATTTAAAGTTCTGCAGATATGAATTTAAGTATAGTTTTTAAAAGATGAGTGTAGCAAAATAAATGGATGCTAATTGCCATGATCATTTGTCTGAACTTTACCACCAGGTATGTTTAGGAACATATTGCATGAGACAGTATGTACCTTTGAGAAATGTCTACACACAAGCTTTCATAAACCTTTATTCTGTCTTTAGAATTTGGAATGATGGGAGATCATACAATTAAAAGTCAGCGACCTCGATCTGTTCATGAGAAAAGGGTCCCTCAGGAACACGCTGATGCTGCTAAATTTATGGCACAAACTGGTAATACATTAGTTACATTTTTCTATTTACTGTTGTTAATTTTAGCAAAGCCACTGCATGTTCCATAATCTTTTACTGCATATTTTTCAGTTTTCTAAGCTGATTTTTTTGAACCATTTATTTATTTTTTTCCACCAGTTAAAGTCCATAAATAAAGTAGCTGAGAATGAGGTAGATCGTATCAAAAACATGCATTGTGAATGTGGATACTGAATGATTTAGTATTAATGTGAGTTTCTTTAATAATTAAAGCAGGATTACACATGAAAGATATAGTCCAGTTCAGAGACTAACTGTTATAGCTTACAGTGACCATATATCAACATTTTTTGAAAAATAGAAGTTAAGGAAGTGCTTTAGAATTTTTAATATAAATTGAACAACGGAAATCTAATGCCTGCTTAAGGCATTTATCATAATAACTAATTATTAGGAGATTTTAAAGTGCATTTGTTCAGCACTTAGTGTCCTTCGCCCAAGATAATACTCTCTTCTCTAGATTCTTCCAAAATGTATAAATAGGTATGAACTAGATGTTCAAATTATCTAACAGTTTTATGCCTAAGACATATTTTTAAATTTATTTTATCAACTGCACCTTCTTTGGATAATGATACCAAAATATTACATAAAGAACCTCTTGTCTCTAAAAAGTCAACATTTACCAATGATTACCACACAAGAGTGTCTATGGGTCCAGTCCAGTTCCTTTTGAGATCAACAGAAAGGCTCCCATAGACTTCAGTAAAGGATGGAACTGCTCCTAAGATACTGAAGGTCTGTCCTGTTCTAATGGTAGAGAAGCTGAGTCTCTCAGATACCTCTGTATTGTAACAGTTGATATATGCTGACTCTTAATGGTGCCCACTTTACAGCATTCTAAGAAGTTATCGCATCAGAAACCTTGTGCCAGATGAGCATTGTATTTTGAAGCAATTTGCTCTGTATTCTATAGATACTAACCTAGAAGAAAACATCTTTCATATATAATGCTTCCAGTTTTATATTCATTTTAGTAAATGAACTATCTGTAATTGCATTTAGTTAAGTTGCATGTTGACTTTCTTAGTTGTAGAGTGCTTTACACTTTTAACACATTTGCAGAAGTCTAATATTTAATAACGTAAACACAAATATATTAAAATCAATATAGATCTGTCTGATAAAAATTTTAGAAGACAAAGGATGCTGTCCTCCCACCAGTACTTGGGTCTGCTTTTATGCATAAACCCAACTGACAATACTGGAAGATGTCTGTGGTTATACATCATATATAAATGGAAGAAATTATCCCAGAAGTTCTTCGGTTTCATGCAATTTTTGTTTAGGCACAATAGGAGCTTATTACTTACATATTTAGTTAAGTCTTATGATGTCAGCTGCTTATTACATAGAATAGCCTTTGGGATTTCTTATAATTACCCTATCAATTGTCAGAATCTGCTTTAGCTTTTTATATAAACAAAATGTGAACCTATTACTTAGCAATATCTATACGTCCATTTGCAGTGTATTTATTGTGGTTTTTAGAGAACTGCATTTCAGATATCTCACCAATACCCTCAACTCTGGAAATATTGTGACAGTGGAATGGGAAATGGAAGTTCAGAATTATAGAGGCTTGGTTGCCAAGCTCTTGTTTTGAAAACATGTGAGATGTGTGTGCAGAGCATACAAACTCACATGTGTAATTTTAAGGACATATATCTTTTGCATACTGTAGGTTAACTCACTTTAAATAATACGGGGGGGTTTTTTAGAACAGTGGTACTAATTTTCATCTTTTCATTTTGATTTTCCTTTGTAGTGATCATTTCATCTTTTCACTGTAATGTATTCATTTTCTTGTGATAAAATTAATGTGATATCTTCTTAAACAGAACGATGGGGATTTTCTAACATACTTCGTAGATTTACTCATACACTAAGAAAACTAGTAGAGTTTTGAAATTGGAAATACTATAGGTTTCTTTGGGTTGATACCATTTCTTGTCATTTTAGTCTGCTTGATTATTTTCTTCATGTAATAAAGAACAATTAAAATAACTAAAGTAAAACTATGCATACATTTGTCATGCAATGAAAGGGCAAAGAAACAGCAGAAGTACAAATTGCATTCTGGAAAAAGCATATTGTCCTGAAAAATAGTTATGAGACAATAGTTATGAAAAAATAGTTATTGTTTTAACAATACTGGATCCAAACCCTTTGACATCAATAGAGTTGGATCCGGTCTAATATGCAGTACTAAAATAAAGAGTTTGTATGTGTGTCTGTAAATGATGACAGGCAGTTCAACATACAACAATTGCAAATAAATTTCATAATTTAATTAGCGTATACTTTTTACTTTTATGTTCCAGAAATTATCCTTTTTTTAGGGAGTTGGTATTTAGAATGTATAACTGCAGGTAAGTGTTACCCAGGTCAGTGAGACATTTCAGACAGAATTTTCTTATACAGGTCTAGCAACTGGGGGAAAGAGAGATTGTTGGTTTGTTACCACTTTATTTGAGATCATAGGTGTAACATGGTAGGTATAAAGTAACTAACGGCTAAAGGGAACAGGAAGCATAGTCCTTTTTTGTACTATTCAGAAGGAAAACAGAAAAAAACAGGAAATGCAATCTGAGAATAGGCAGACAGTCAATGTATAGGCTTAATCTAGTCTATATTTTAGAATTTTAGAAAAATTTCAGTCTATATTTGCTAATATAAAACACATACTTTGCTAGCAATTGCATAATGTGTTTCCCCCCTCTGAAAAATATTATGAAATAAATCCTGTTTCTTTGGGCAAGACTTAGTAAAAAGTAACATGACCTGATGTGCAAAAGGAATAAGAATATTTTTAAAAATAAATCTGTTCTTTATTTTTCCTAATCTCACAAAATACTGCCATTCCTTGAGTACGACATGTCAGATTACTTCCTAGGGCTTCTGTCCAACAAGCACTTAAGCATGTGCTAAACTTTGAATACTTTAGTAGTCCCATTGCCTTGAAGCAGATTACTCATATGATTAAAATTCAGCACATGCTTAAGTGTTTTGTGGGTCGGGGCCTAGATATACTGTTGTACAGTACATAGATTCTTCAAGGCTTTCAGTAAACAATTTTCATCTTAAAACTCACTAGATACAATCATATTCCTCAACACTAAGCTACTACTTTTGTTCATTACATTCTGAAGGTTAAAAACAACTTTTTCCAGTTTAAGTTATCCAACAGTTTTAATTTTTTAATACTACATTCTGCATTTTAATGGCAGTGCACTGTCACCATGTCTGTGTGGGATAATGGGTAATTTGCATTCAGTATATAAGACTGTTTTACATAATGAGGAACAAATTGAGAAGCATTGCTTTGACTTTTTGTGTTGTTTGACCTTTCATCTAAACCACTTTTACAAAGGCAAAGTCAAGTGTCAAAACTGTAGGAAAAGAAAGAACCTAAAATGAAGGATTTGCCTGGAATAGAAGTATAGATGCTAGTACAGTACGTTCTTTTACTACATTCTTCACAGGGACTATAGTATATAATGTATAATACTAACTGTTACTGGCTGCTTATAGAATAGTCATACCTACTACATTACATCCTCTGATCTCAACGCAAGTCATGTAACATCTTAATCAAAATCATAAGTGACACACAAGGAAGATTATTAAACAAGAAACATGTTTAATTTTCTTCTTGATCCTTGTAACAAATTAGTGCAATGCTTGCAAGATTCACATTTTGTGAGCTTTCACACCTTAATAAATCTTAAGCTATTGTTCATAGATGTTACTGCAGTGTTCTACAATTTTATGAAAGGCTACACGATTTGTATGTTTTAATTATAAAGTGTTCTGGCTTGATGCTGAATAAGCAGCACATTGTGCTATGCATGGTTTCTGGGAGGTTTTGAATATCCTTAGGACTCCTGTTTAACAGGCTAGTGGAGACCAGATATGCGGCAAAAGTGATGCACTTGCTTTGTGGAGAGGAAGGAGCAGGCCATATGCTCTGCTAGAAGAGCACAGTTTCTGGACAAATCACTATGAGACATTTGTGATACTCAAGAAACACTCCCTGAGTCTTCCTGGATGCAAAACTTTCTGTGATTGTTACTGTGGGCAAAACCTTGGAAGAATAGATAGAGGTACAGGGATGCAAACAAGATTTTCAATTTTTAATAATAACTTCAAGATAAAAGATCATAGCATTATATTTATTTTTAAACGTAAGTTCTCATTTGTTTGAGAAGGGACTTATGTTTAAAATCAATGGCCCAATAAATTCCTCAACATTGTATTTTACAGTGACTATAATGGAGCTAGGTCACTACAATTCCACAATTATTTACACAGATTGTTCCAAGAATTTGCTTCATATCCTTTCTATATTATCCTAGCATGAATGCCTTCAGAAAATGAATTTCAGAGACACAAGTGGAAAGTGGATTTTAAACACCCCTGCCCAAGTAGTCATGCCAGAATGCTTGTGCATGCATCAGGTCAGGGAACAGAAGTAATGCTATGTGGTAGATTTCACCATTAACAACACACCAGCTCAGCTCAAATAGCAAATATTCACAAATCAGACCTGATTTTGTCACCTATGCTCATATGGAGTTGTACCTTGCACTAGGTAAGGCTATTAATTTCAGTATGATTGCTCAAATACTACGGTACTACACGTTATGAGTACGGGTGGGAAAATCTTGCTTTTGGTGATAATCCATAGAAAAAAATGAACTGTCAGTTATTTTTAAATAACAAATGCATTTGAGGATATTGCAATCTACTTACACCTGTTCTGTGAGCAGAAATAGCAGATATATTTGCTGACTAAATTATTCACAGTAAATTATTTGTTCCGCTAAGTTATGACTACATAACAACTCCATTGAAAATAGTGGTAATTACTGTATGCAGAATCAGCCTTTAGAGCAGCAAACAGTTTAGATCATTCCCACATCAAAAGCTAGTAATGAAGCCCTATGGTGAAATGTTAAATCAAATTTTTTAGCCCACCATTCAGTTTAATAGTCTGTGTAGCTACAGTAAAGTTCTGAAAGATCCTTGTTTGTTTATGGGTCAAATTAGAGGAACCTTCTCTCAAACACCTGGTGCCTTTCTCACCCAATGGGAATATGAAACTTTTTGTTTTGTTTTGTTTTTTTTGTTTTATTAAAGTTTCACTCTGCTGTCATCATTCCTCTAAACTACCATTCGGCCTTCGTTTTGGACTGATAAATATAATCATACAAAAATAAATCATTCTTAGAATGAAGAACTAGATGTCTCTGTTGTTTTACTGTCCTGAGGTCAGTGTTGTTTCTGGAATGTTGAAAGACAGTAATTCTGAGGAAGCTGTAAATGATGCCAAGTGGTCAGACTGGTTTTTCTCCAGCTTTTAAGTGTGTTCACTTTCTACATTTTTCAAAGGTGCCTTCTTTCTTTGAATTTTTTTTTTTAGTTTATTCTCGTTTGGTTTATTTGTCTTTAAAGCATACCTGCATGCCAGGATAAACTTCGCAAGCAAAAATCTTTATTAATACTCATGACTGTATTCATGTTTGTTTGTTGTCTTGAATACAGGTGAATCTGGTGTTGAAGAGTGGGCCCAATGGAGTACATGTTCAGTTACTTGTGGTCAAGGGTCGCAGGTGCGAACCAGAACTTGTGTATCACCTTACGGGACACACTGCAGCGGCCCTTTAAGAGAATCAAGGGTTTGCAATAACACTGCCCTCTGTCCAGGTAGTGTTAGCAGCCAATCAATAAAATTGTGTATGTTATTGAACTGTATAATGCTAAGTATTTCAAATTATACCTTTTTCTTTAAACATGAATTGCATAGAAGCACTTTAATTAGAATGGAAATTGTACTTCTTATTCATCTGTGAATTTTTATTATGTAAGTGATTATTTCTGGATTCAGAGGAGTCAAGCAAGTGAAGAATACTTTTTAATGACTGGTCCAGATTTAAAAAAAAAAATCCTTGACTCATCCTTTTTTTGCTCTTAGCTTTTCTGTATTCTAGATAAAGGGCATAATCCAGATTGCACTTTTAGGGGAAGAAATCCTGATCACCAATGCACCAAGTAGATGTAAAAACTCCATCGATCAGCAGTGGTGATTAAGTTAACATATCATCAGGTGCTGCAATTGTTTTGCCTTTTAGTTTGCTGTGGTCTGCATGATGGGCTAGATCATGAGAATGCCTCTGGTGGAATTTCCTCTACATTTTTCTATCTAGGAGAGGCAAGATTTGCCCATCATAGGAAAAAAAATGGGTCTGGCCAACAAGTTCTCCTGACTCCAGGAGCATACAACAACAGGCATATGGCCATCTGTGTAAAGACCTCCACTACTGGTCTGGACTTCCGACAGTATCACTCATGCCCCATTGGCTGCCATTGCCTTTGGGTCTGTCTTATAAGGGGTTGGGGGCAAAAGGAAAAGAATAGGGATAGAAAAGGAATAGAACCTTTGGCTATATTATTTTTTCTATTTAATCTCCACAGTGGAAGACTTATGTGCTTCCCTCCAGGTCCATGCATTCTCTAACTTTCTTGCAACACATGAGCCTAGGACCACAGTGAGCTGTCTGCAGGTTGTAAGGAAAGACAGCTGATTCTTTCTTCCAAGTAGGGAGGTGGAAGAGATCCAAGCACAGAGCATTCCGAGGCCCTACTTAAATGAGTAATGATTTGTAAATTCAGTCTCCTACAGTTATTCTGTGTTAAAATGTTTTTCTTTCACCCTGGTAGAGGGCACATTTCAATGGTGGTTATCCCTATATAGTTTGTATATCAATTTCTAAAACGTTTTTGGGAACTTTTGAGATGAAAGGTATTATAGAAGCATAAAACAGTTTATCCAGTAAGCAACTATTTTATTGAGAGCTATTGTCAACTTTTGATAATTTTACACTATGCCCTAGTAGAAAATCCCATATGACTTGCTTAATATTTCATGATGTAGGAACCCCACAGCAAGAATGGAATGGACCATTCTAAATTTTTCCTCACAAGAATACCCACAATTTCCAGGAGAGATTCAGGTAGCTCATTAAAGAGCAAAGGGTAAGAACATTGTGTAAGAACCTCTCTTGACTTAAAAAACAGCAAAATATGAAGAAAATAATTGCAAACTACAAAAATCAAACAATCACAAACCTATTTAAAGAGTCACCTTTGGAATTCCATGCACTATAAGCATTCAAGCAGAGATCCCAGAGCTCACAGGGGGAGGCAGATTTCTGCCCACTAACATGGCCCTTCCAGCACTATCAGAAAACTACCAAGTAAACCTTCTGCAGCTATTCAATTAAGTTATTTTCTAGAAATTTATATGTAGTCACTGAAAAGTTAAAACCTTCCTCATTCAAAAACCAAACCAAACAACCCACCATTTATTACCATATGATGTAAAAGTCAAGTTCAGTGCTCAGAATTAATTATTAAAAAATTCTTAAAAAAAGGTATTTTAACATACTTGTAAAAAGATACAAAATGACCACCTAACTCTTAAGCAACATTTTCCAGAGCATCCGTGGTTTCACACCTCTTGACTAAGCATATAAACTCCAGTCTCTGGGCATAGTTCTATTATTGGGACTTCCTTTATTTAGATGCCCATGATGGGTAATGGTTTCCAGCAAACACTGACTATCCTGTGTAGAGGTGGGGTGGGAAATGGACTTCCCAGTCCTCAAATATTTTTGAGTTAGAAATTTTTTCCTGGCTCAGATTGGAATGAAAAGTCAAAATCTCAAAAATATTAATGAACCTAAAAAATTCTTGTTTCAGGTCAATCAAAATGTTACATTTCAGTTTTGACCTTTTCTTCTTTTTTAACCTTTTTTAGACTAATTAGCTTAAATTTCCTTTAGGACAAATCCTGCAAATATGCTCCACATGGTCAAAGCCCTGCATTTATATCTCCACTGGCTCCAGTGGTGCTCTACATAGCTATCGTAGCCCAGCTGAAAACAGCAGTTTCTGGGATCAGAGCCTTAAGCTTTTACTTTTCCTTGAAATGACTCTCGAGATACTCAAATGTCCAGACATTTATTCGCCTTTTTAAACATGCTCTATCCTCAATATATTCCTTGTCTCAGGGTTACCCTGGTTAAAGTTTGTGGCCAGCAAACAGAAGGAGCCAGGAAAAACAAAAACAAAGTGAACACCAACTTGTATATACAGGTACTGACTTGTGTTTCCTGTTCCATTCACCTCTACCATCCATTAGAAGCAGTTAGTAGATATCATAATTTATAGCAAGCTTTTGCATCCCAATAAATACTACCTGAATGGCAAATTAACAGCTCCCATGCCTCACATTCACTCTGATCACAATAAATATATAAAGCAATAACAATACTGCCTTCTGACTGTATACTCCATGAATGCACAGTCTCTGGGTGAATACCTACTACACAATACGATCAGTAAAAAGGCCAATTTTGAGAGATGTAACAATGTTTCCTCATAAGAAATGCTGCCCCCAAGAAATAAAAAAGTAATACACAGTGAAGTACCTCAGTGCATTGACTCTCCCTCCCCCTCTTAGATTTGGAAATGGATAATATAGAAAACAACCCATCTCCTGATCAAGAAGGGTAGAGCATTTTCACTCATCCTCTCTTTATATCCCCCACACCTTGCTTCCTGATGTCAGTAAAGCACATTTACAAGTACAGTGGTACTGCTGTCTTTGGGAGAGCTTTGAGAGTGGTACACCTTAGTCCCGCTATTATAAGATGGTGATCTGGGCCACAGAATGATTTCTTAACATGGGCATTCCAACTATTAGCAAAGCCATATGACCAGTGTTTCTATGTTCTTCCTCTGCTGGATGTCATTTTTATTTACTATTGGTATTTGAAACAACACCTTAAACTGTGGAATAGTAGTGACTCCTGATAGTGAAAAAAGAACTTTACCAGTGAGTTTATGAAGTAACTATTTTTTAATTCTTTCTAACTTTAATAACATAACCCCTATAAATATTGATCAGAGGGAGATAAAATGGTAGTTAGCTCCCCAGCTATTTTGGTATCCAGGGTCCAGCCAAAACACTGAGTCTGATGCAAAGTGGTAGGCAGTAAAAAAAGGCTCAGCTAATCACTGTTAATGGCTAACTCCTTGATAGGAGCTAGGCTGCCTCAGGAATCAGAGCTGCAGTGGTACAGACTTACCTCATTTTATTTGATATTTAGAAACAAAGCTAAACTTCCTGGTAAAAATTTCGGTAGATTCCATGGAAGTCTTCAGTGGGTCTGCATTGGTGTCTAGTTGGTTCTCCCACCCCTGTTAGTATCAAATGGAAGACCAGTAGACTGCTTTCCCATCATTACTCTGTTCCCTAATGCAATTGCGCAATTTAACCTTTAGGAAGAACCTCTTTAAAATGGTCATTTGGAATTTACACCATAGGGATGCTGAACCTGTAAGACTGATGACCCAGAAAGAACACATGGTCAGCCTACATTAGCAAACAGTGATCATTTGGCTGTCAGAGATACTATTTCTCAGGAATTTTTAAAAACAAGTAGTTTTCTATAGTTGGCCTTCATGCCATCTCTGTTTTCATTTTCTTATAGTGGGACAAAACCTGTTCACTTTATTTACACAAATATTCTCAATGAATTGGGGCTGCTTATAAACGGTGAAGAAAATTTGGCCAAAGTTCATTTTTCTTTAGCCACTTGGGTAAATAAACTCCTGAGTGTCATCAAGAGTATCCTAAAATAATGAAATAATTTGCATGTGCAGAACTGCACTTAGGCCAGTCACCTGTGACCACAACATTATTTACTGCTCCCACTTATTGCATATTATTTCCCTCTAAACCTCAGTGCCATACATGTTTACTCACATTGCTGATGACTGTGCATATTTTTCTGCACAATGCATCTCCACAAGTACACTGTCTCCACAGGTATGGAGAGCTTAGCACTATCATTTTGCCTTTTTGTAACTTTATCCTTAGCATTCAACAACCTGCAGGATCATGTCTTCACTTGGGAGGAAGATAAAATCAAAAAGACAAGAGGCTATTTAAGGAGAATAGGAAGTAGAGTCTATTCAGTGAGCTGTGGACTGCACATATAGGAAAAGTCTGAAGGGTGCAGTTTGCACAAAGTTTGGTGAATTCATTTGTAGCCAATGATGGTCAAGATTTTCAACAGTGAATATGGATATGGGGTGCTCAACTTGTTACCATAAAGGCGCATGATTTTGATACAGTGGGTGCTCAGCACTCTCTGAAAATCATGTCACTTTGTTATGTCTAAAGTTGGGTGCCCAAAACCTCTAGTCACTTTTGAAAATGTTGGAGTAAATCTAATTTCACCAAGAGCACTCTTATTTTATTATGTGAAATTGTCTAACTGTGTATTGCTGAACACCATTGCCAAATTATATTTTCTTCTTTTAATACAGAGTAATAAAAGTATCATAAGCTCCAGAAAAACTTCCAAAATCTGTTGGAAGGAGGGTCACTAGGCTAGCCTCATGGCTCCTCTCCAACCTCACAGAATCTGCTTAGTGTGAACAGTGTGGGTTTGCACTTTAGCATGTTTAGGGCTCGGAGGTGGCCATTCTGCATGAAATATTTTCTCAGCAAATCCATGGGGAAACACCCAAATAAATCAACACTGAGCCCATCAAAAATTAGTTTCTGTGAGTTTCTGCCTGATGTTGTTTAACCTTCATCAGAATGAGAATAAAGGAAGTCATTGGTACCCTGGTTTTATAAAACATTTTTAACAACTTTCATATGAATAATTTTATAGTGAACATATAATAATATTTGATATGTAAGTTTAATAAGAACTACTGTATAATATCCCCCAAATAAACAGTTTTCTTCCCATCAATAACTGATTAAACCAATGACAGAAATGCTTGCAATAACTTGAACATATCTTTTTATCCCAGATAATGAATTTCACAACTCAAACTGTATTACAGAAAATGTTAACTTCTCTCTGGGCCAGATCCCCAACTGGTATAAATTGATTTAGCTCATCTGGACCTTAAGCCTTCAAAACATAGCGGGATTTTTTTGCACTTTGGGAATGGTATTAAGTAAAGGAAAATGTAAATGAAGTATCAGAAAGTATTTCCTGAAGGTAAAGATTTATTAGACTGTGGAAATTCCATTTGGGGGGCCATTTAAAACTGATCTGGACAATGGTTGTGACAATACATAATGAAGACAAAACCTGCTTTTGTTATTGTGATAGAGTTAGATGTCTTGTAGCTGTGGGCCTTTACAATCCCTGACTTCACTAATTACGTTCTAGTTAAATTTACATATGTCATCTCCCAACAAGAAAAGATACTATGAACTGTTGAGTTATTTTTTTTTTGTGGGGGGAGGAGGGGATTGGATACCAATTAAAGAACGATTATAGTTGCCCAATTTTACTATGAAAGATTTGCTTTTGAATCCACGGTTCCTTTAATATGGGAAATGGACCTAAACCAGAACAGCGGGAGGTCAGTTTAGTTTTGAACCCACAGATCCAAACTCAGCTACTGTTTGTCTCTTGGCCAGACCCCAAATTATTTTCTGGTTATGGTTTGTCTGCAGTCAAAATCTTGCAAGAACAGACTGATATGATTCTTGAGATTGTATATCAAGATGCTCACACAATAACTTTGAGGAACAGCTCATGAGAATTCTGCAATTTTGAAGTGAAATCTTATGGGGACAATTTACAATAATTTGTAATCTAATCCTTACCAACCCAAATGCTATCCCTAAACCTAATCTGTATCCAGAACTGAATGAAATTCTCTTCGTTCATATCTACTTCATATCAAAAGCATAATATTTTTAGCAGTGTGATGAACATTTACCATTCATTCTTGACTTGATCTGGAAGAACTGATTTTATATGTTTTGTACTTTTTGAAATGATCATTGTTTCAATCTGAGCCTCTTGTTCAACTATAACAGCAGTAAATGAAATTATTCCCTTGTTGTTGTTCCTAGCAGCTCTCCAGAACCTGAACTGACAAATTGGTTTCTCATGTTCATCTGATCAAAAGGATCAGGGCTGAATTGAAAATGTAATGCGTTGCCAATGAAAAAGTGCTTTAAATGCCGTGGTTGAGTCATAACATTTCCCTATGAACAGTGCCTGTTGTAGACAAATGAAACATAAAGGCTTAGGCAAAATATATTTATCAGCTTATTAATTTTCAGAAGCTTTGGGTTTCATCATTTAACTAAGTTGTCAAGGTTAATCAAGGTTTTTAAGATTAATAGACTAAAATCTGTCAATTTAAAATTCACTTAGAATGCTCCTATTTTTCTGCTAATGCAGTGCACATTGATGTAATATTTAGATGCGAAAGTTAATGAAGCTAGCAACTTGAAACATAGGGTGTGAAATAATAATGGCATTTTTCAGACCTCTTGTACCTGGCCAACTCAATAAGCTTTCAGCAACAGGGGATTTATGTTGATGAAATAAAGCAAAAATATCCACTAGGATGAAGCTAGACAGTTCTTTTCAGAAATTGTCTTCTCTGAAGTTATCAACAAAACTTTCCATCTCAATATATCTTCTAAAAAGACAACTTGCTATATTCCTAAGGGAAGGAAGTACAAGCTGTTAACATTCAGTATTCCCGTTGACATTGCATATCCTTTCATGATTATGTCCCACTGGGCAAATCCAGTCCCCACTCTGCTGAGATTCACCTGGTGATGGAACCAGTGTGGTTTTGCTGCACAAGAACACAAAGCCAGTTCCATGTGGCTTCTCTTTTTGCAATGCTCAGGGGAAAGTGAGGATGAAACCAGCAAGCCTCCCACTGATTATTCTCAGCTCCATGCTACGGATGTGTTGGGGCTGTAGCACACCACTCCATCTCCCCCAACACTCCATGGCCTGTTAGGGGGGACTCCCTGAAGAGACAACTAAAGTGGCAGACTCATCAAACTTGCTGCCCAGGATGGGTACTAGGTCCTTGGATTTTGCCCTAAATATCTAGCATTACCAAAATGTTCCCATTCTCTCAAACCAGCCTAAAACAAACTAACATAAATGTTCTTAGATTTATTAGACTATAACAAAAACATTCTTTCCAAGATTTCTTTCTGTAAATTTGACTCCGATTCTTCCTGAGAAGGAAATGCAGTATAAGGATATATAGACAAAACAGACAATGATGTAGGTTGTTTTTTTCTACTGTGGTATAGCAAGGGCAGAGGGCAGTAGGAAAGTTCTGGAAGGGCGCTAGATAAGAGCTAGAATGATCCGGGCTACATTCCCTATAGACTAGCCAGAGGCATTAGAAGGTACTTAGTGTCAGCTGACACCAATTAAGGCCCCATCCAGGTGTCTATAAAAACCCTCTACTCCTGAGAGACAGGGTGGAGTTGAAGGAGTAGGTGTGCAGTGAGCAGAGGAGTGTGTGAAGTGGAGGAGAACAGAACGGAGTACAGCGGTGTGTGGGAGAGAGGTGGAGTCCTGAAGAAGGTACTGGGCACAAGAAGCCAGAAAGACAGAGGGGGGAGAGTAGCCCAGGGGAAAAGCCTGCAGCTGCAAGTAAGGTGCCAGCAGCACTTAGCTGCTACTCAGAGGACCCCTGGGCTGGGACCCAGAGGAGCAGGTGGGCCCGGGTCCCTACTCCCCTCCCTGGGAAGACGGGGTTACCGGCGACGCCCTGGCCCACTGCGAGAGGCAGAAGTGCAAGACCCACTAGGGAGAAGCCGGCCATTTGCCACACTACATTGAAAAGAATAGGGAAGAATGCTTGTTATAACATTCCTTATTTGTTGTGTGAGGTCAAAAATATTTATGTGTACAGTTTTATATTGTAACTGAAATATTCTGGTTCACAACTTTGATATAGAGAGGCATGCATTATTAAATCTGACAGTTCCTTGAATATTGTCAGATAAAGAAAGAATGCAAAATTGGGGTTAACCTGAAGAAAAACATTAAAACCATATCCTGTCATGGTTCCATTGAAATGAATCTACTTGCAAGAGAAGAACCTTAATGAATCAGAGAAACAAAGAAATGACATAGACCTACATTTTCAAAAGAGATTAATGATTTTGCTCATCTCTTGTTGCCTATCTGGAAACACTCAAAAAAGATCTGATTTTCTCATGTGCTGAGTATCTGTCCACTAAAACTCAGGCCCCTTTAAAATGTCTCTGGTTGGTCACTCGAAATCACTAGTCACTTTGAAAATGTAGGCCATATTTCTTACAACTAATCTAAAGAAAAAATGTTTTGAGATTAAGCTAACTCATAAAAGATCACATAACATTTGTCAAAGTTCAATATACTGTATAGAGAACAAGACATTTTTTCATCAATTGAATTTTTAAAGCTAATTTGTGTATGTGAATGCTGCAAACTTCTAAACACTGATTTTTCTGGTGTTGGTAAAATCATCCCTTTTACAATATTATTATGTTTATTCTGAATCTTCTTTGTTACCGGCATCCTGTCTGCTTTGTTACAGTACATGGAGTTTGGGAGGAGTGGTCACCGTGGAGTTTGTGTTCATTCACATGTGGTCGAGGCCAAAGAACGAGAACAAGGTCATGTATACCTCCCCAGTATGGGGGAAGATCATGTGATGGACCTGAAACACAGCATAAACCTTGCAATATTGCTCTTTGCCCTGGTGAGCTTATATAGTAGCTATTTGCTCTGCTGCAGTAAATTTAATGTAACTTGTTTGTGATTTGCTTTGTTATGTGTCATAGTTGAATATCTGGTGAGAAGTCTTATAGGTAAGAAGTAGTATTATCATCTTTTATTATTGTAGTACCCAAAGGATGTAATCAGGATTGTAACTCCATTGTGCTAGGTGCTGTACAGACACACAGGAAGACAAGGTCCCTCTCTCAAAGAGTTTACAATGTAAACTCATCCTGTATTGGGATGTGGTATCAAGGACCCCACATATCCATGTAGAATCCCACTGATTTCAAACAAATTTGGCATGGTGTGAGATTCTGTGCTAAGGGATCGTGATGCAGGATAGACACCTAAACAATATACCGAAGGTAGGGGAAAAGAGAACATTCCAAATCTGTTCATTTTGGATATCCATGGTCTTAATGATAAATAAGTACCTTTATAGTTACACACAGTGTATGCTACATATTTAGAAATAGTAGGAGACTCTAAGTTTTTCTTTCTAATTATTTGTATTAGTTTATTCACCTGTATAGAAGGAGGATCACCACAGGCTTATGCACCATTTTAATGCCACTTAAACCCTAAACACTTAATTGGGGCATAGGCTTTATGTTGGCTCTTCATACTGGGGTGAGTTTCACTGATTGAGACTAAAAATAACAGACTTTAATACAAGCCACTTCCTTTGTGTAGTTTAAAATATCTGTTGATCAAGTGTGATTGTCTTTAACCACTGTTTTTACTCTTTATAAAAGTTATGTCTATAAATGAAATTACAAAATTATCTAAATAACTCCATGAGGTTTTGTTTTAAAAATATTCTATTTTATGTTTTTTCTTAATTGGTATAATCCATTAGGGCCTTCAGTGAAAAAAACTGTTAAAAGGGGATGGGGTCACTGTAGTACATGCAGTTCTTGTCATGAGCTTTGAATGGCATGGAGTGCAATGAGCTCATGGGATAAACTTGCTGCACGGACGTGATTCATTAGATCAAGGCTTTGAGAAAGATTTCATGACTAGAGTGAGATAGGTAGCAATATCACATACATGTCCACCCATCAAAAGGAAGTGATGTTTGCACTAAGCCTAGGTTTTGCTGAAAAGTCAGTTCCCTTAAGAGGCAACATACATCAGCTTCCTTCACCAGCCTGCCAGAGCTTTGCTAGCTACCACTCTCCCAAGCTGTAACCCAGTAATTAGGAGTCAACAGACCTGTTTTATGCTCTGACCTCTTTTTATAATCTACAGTGAGAGCTGTTTCCCAACACAAGACATGTGGAAAGTCATTTATTTTGCTTGTCTTTGGTATGACAAGATGTTATGGAAACATCCTGTTCATCATTTGTACATTAACTCTTTCCAGTGGTCCGAAATACTCGATTTTCACTCCACTGCTTTTTGGCAGTGAAAAATGATGTTTATTTGCAAAATTTTAAAAAAATAAATAAATTGAGAAGAAAACATTGCATTAATTCTACAAAATGTCACCACTCTGAAAATGATAACTTTTGAAACTGTTGTGTTAGCAAATGAACAAAAGAGAAACCATCAGGTCCCCAGAGAATTGGAAAAATAGATTCCGAGGACCAGACCTGTGACAAGTTTCAATTTTTTGTATCTCTGCAGTAAATTTGATTTATTTAATTTTGCCAGCTGTTCAATTTTTTTCACACATTCTGTTTCTAATAACTTGGGCTTTTGGAAGAGCTTATCGGAAGACACACAAGTTCTCACTACCTTAGCGAAATTCAAATGGGCTTCCCACTGTTTTCAAATAGAACAGAACAATTTGTGAGCAGAAACAATGCTATCCTAGCACATTTATGATGATGAGCCTCCAGAAAAGTACATAACATCACATATGAACCTCAAATGAAATTGAGGAGGAAAGGATTGCCAAATAGGAGAAGATGCTACTATAGTGTGAAATTCACCTCTGTGCAGAGGGAAAGCACAAGGACTGTGCCTCTTCCCACACCTCAAAACACTTAAACTGTCATAATAGGGTTTATATTGGACTTAAGTGGTATACAGGACTTTTGCAGATTCTTTATACAGGAGTGAATTTCACCCATAGAAATTACATGCCTGTGATAATTTTCCCTTTCCTGGTCTAACAATATAATATTTAAAAGAAGCTACTGGTTTTAAGTTATAATCTTAAACAGTAGCCATAATGAACTTGAACAATATCCATTATGATGATCCAGTATAAATCATCATGCCTGGCTCTCTACACAAGAGCAATTTGACTATCAGAAGGTGAGTTTTCAGTCATGTGCTTCTATTTGTTCCAGGTTTATAGGGGCAAATGAGGGAGGTACACCAGTACAGAGGAGAAAGAGACTGTAGGATAAGAACAATATGGTAGTGGCCTGACACGTATGGTACTGAGAACCTTCAACGCCAATTGATTTCAAAAGGGTGCAATTGCTTTCAAATCCTTTAATTAATAATCACTGTTTCACTGGCCTTGCCCTAAACAATACTACAGTTGTAGTAATTGGAACAATAAAAAGAGAGAGAGAGAGCATTAAAATGTAGTTTCTATCATGTTTTCCTCTTTGCATAAGGCTTCCTGATAAATGGGTTAAAAAACAGTTTCCATGCCTGGATTGTCTTCAATTTTCTGCTGAGTAGGTTGTCAGGATCTACAGTCTGATACAGACTTCGGCACATAAAAGTGGTACAGAGCCCTTGCATTAAACAGAACATGTAAAATAACATTTTAATGAAAAATATGAGTCCTATTTTACAAACTATCTCTAGCTGTATCTGGTTTGTGAGACACTGTTTATTTTTACTTCAAGGTACTGGGGAAAACTGTGGTGTCTCAGATGCCACTAAATGACCGACTGACTTGAAAAAAGGTTGATTTTTCATCATAATTTTTCACGGTATAGTGCGATACAGATGTGTGCAGTTTTAACTTAGTGATCTGACTTTCAATAGTTTTGTTTAAGAATTCTGCTTCCTCTGTAGCTGTTGAGATCACAGACCCCTACAACACAAATGGAGGAGAGAGCTGCCTTCCCAGCACTGCCTTATTTTTGTGATTTCTCTGACTTAAAGAACTCTTGAAGACAGTGTGGGCAGTTACAGTTACTGACTTTCTGTTGTGTTGTTTTTAAGTGAAAGTGTATTTGTAAGGCCAAATTTTCAAAGAAGGAGAATAGATGACTAAAAGGCTATTGCCAGCTAAAGTTGTGAATTCTTATTGTGTAATAGTGTGCCCAAAGAATAATTTCTGTTAATCTGTGTGAATTCAGAGTTTTGATTTATACAGTGAATGCATGCACTTTCAGTAGGCTCACTTGCTTTGGAAATGTGACCTAGTGATCTTTCCCTGTATAATGCCTGTCATTTGTCATTGATACACGATATACACAAGTTCTCCGTAGTAGCAAACTGACTTAAAAACTAGTGGTCCAATCTCGCAACCTTTACTCAAGGAAATATTTTAGAAATCAATAGTGTGGCCTCACATAGAATATTGTGTGTAGCACTGGTCACTCCACCTCAAAGAGGATGTTGCAGAACGTAAGGGGATGGATGATGGGAATGATCATCCAGGGTACGGAAAAACTCCCATGAAGAGAGATTGAAAAGATTGGAATTGCTTACACTGGAAAGGAAGGAACATGATAAAAGTATATAAAATCTAAGTTATACAGAGAAGATAGTTTGGGAACTTCTGTTCTCCCCGTCTCACAACACAAGAACTAGGGAACATTCAATAACATGAAGAGTGATAAAAAAAAAAGGGTAAGTGATAAAAGAAAATAGTTTTTCATACAATGGGACAGTGTGTAATTAAACTGCAGAACTAGTTCTAGTTTGGAGATACAAGAAACCATTTTACAGTGATTTTAAAAATAAGAATAAAAGAATGGCCATATTGGGTCAGACCAATGCTCCATCTAGCCCAGTATTCTTTCTTCTGACAGTGACCAATACCAGGTGCTTCAGAGGGAATGAACAGAGCAAGCAATCATCAAGTGATCCAACCCGTCATCTGCTCCCAGCTTCTGGCAAACAGAGGCTAGGGACACTCAAAGCATGGTGTTCCGTCCCTCCCATCTTGGTCTCCGTGAACTTATCTTGTTTTTTTTTTAACCCTATTGCAATATCCCCTGGGAAAGAGTTCCACAGGTTGACTGTGCTGTGTGAAGAAATACTTCCTTTTGTTTGTTTTAAACCTGCTGCCTATTAAATTGATTGGGTGACCCCAAGTTCTTGTGTTATGTGAAGGAGTAAATAACATTTCCTTATTCACTTTCTCCACGTTAGTCAAGGTGTTATGTCAATTTCTATAATGGACCCAGATAAATTACCCAAGCAACTACAGTGCATCAGAGTGCTCTGTACAAAACAAAACAAAAATCCCACCACAAAAAAGGAAAACACCAATAATGTAAATGCCATTGTTGTAAGAAATTTAAATTGATGCTTTCTGGTGCAGTTTCTGTCTTAAAAATAGTTTTCAAAGTGCAGATGACTTTGGTTACAGTAAAACTAACCATTCCGTTATTGCATAGGTTTGATGATAATGTTGACTTGTCTGTTTTTTATGGTAGTTGATGGACAGTGGCAGGAGTGGAGTTCTTGGAGTCAGTGCTCAGTGACATGTTCCAATGGCACACAGCAGAGAAGTCGACAGTGCACTGCGGCCGCTCATGGAGGCTCTGAATGCAGAGGTCCCTGGGCTGAAAGCAGGGAGTGCCATAACTCAGAATGTACAGGTAAGTAGGATCCTCTCATTTGAAATTATTCGTGTGGAAAAATTCTAGTTAGTGCAACATTCATGTCACTAATTTTTGATGTAAAAGATATCTAAGACCCCAATCCTGCTGCTGGCCTGCATCACTTAGGGTCTGAGCCTACAACTGGGCCAACCCTGTGCCTGTGTGGGTCTCATAGACAGCACTCCGGCTCCACAAGGGGCACAGAGGTCCTCCTGCATGGGTTCAGTTGCAGAGCTGCGGCCTTCATCCTTACTCACACAAGAAGCTTATTGACAACAATGGGACCGTGTGAGTAAAGCTGAAAAGACTGTGCTCTGAAAGTTTGGCCTTCCTACATGTTTGAGTTATAAGCATTTCTTTACAAACCATTAGGTTTAGAAATAAAAAGTTGAGGACTAGAAAATAGTGCATCTCAAGAACCTAGAAGAAATTATACGTGAAAGGACTAATTTTCACTTTCACTAAACTCTGGCAGTGCAAGCAGACCTTAAAAGTATTAGTAAATTAGACTACATTACATTACATGCTAAGGCATGTAAAATATGGCCTCTAAATAGCATATGGGAGATTTTTTTGAACATATTTTATTGTGCCTTTTATTGCATACATACGTACACAATAACAAAATACAGTAAATACAGAGAAAAGAAAAATATGAAGGCAACAACATCATGTTCAGGCTTCAGAGCAATAACTTAACTCAAAGCAAAAGTGCAGTGATTCGTTTTTTTAAACTTGAGTTGTGATGCTCTCAGGCCTAATTTTGCCAAGGAGTGCTTCAATCCTTAGTTAGGAACAAATGAAAGAAGTCTGATTTTCAGAGGCACCAAACAACTACAGCTGACACTGACTTCATTTTTATTTACATGCATGAATAATGTTACGGGCTTATCTTTAGTGAACAAGTTTGAAAATTCTGTCCTGAATAGTTTCTTACAGCGCAGTCGATCACACTTCTAATAATGACATTCCTCCAATCAGCTAATGGTCAGTGGAACCAGTGGGGTCACTGGAGTGGATGCTCCAAGTCATGTGATGGTGGCTGGGAAAGGCGAATAAGGATTTGTCAAGGTGCAGCTGTGACTGGGCAACAGTGTGAAGGAACTGGTGAGGAGATCAGACGATGCAGTGAACAGAGGTGCCCTGGTAAGAAGCAAATATCAATACCATTGTTGTATATAATTCAGTATGGTGACAAAAATCACTTTAATATGGTACATTTGAGGTAGGATCAATGTTCATAAATGGCCCTACCATGCCCTTGAAATAGCAATTGCTATTTCTGTCAATGACTGTGATCATGGTCTAGCCCAATGTGTGCTTAAAGGATGAAGCATTTTTTAAGTAAAATCGTAATGAAAAAGATTGAAGTTCTCAAAAAAAAATTTCATTACAGAGGTGCAACAGCATTATCATGGGGGAATAATTTGTTATAGAAAACATCCCTGACTCTGCAGCTTCTGAGAAAATTAGGTCTAGTTTGTTTGTTTTGTAATTCATGGATTCAGCCTCCTGCTTTTATCCTTCATACAAAAAAACCTCTGTTGTGCATCTTGGGGCATCCAAATGGAGTGAAGATAAGAGGGAAAAGAATGAACCTACTGTAATGTATAGAATGAATGAATACTGTATGTGAGCAACATATTATAAGAGGAAAGTGGTTAAAATGAAAAGGGTATGCATACATCTTTCCAGTTTTGCTATATATGTATAAACACATTTCTTTACAGCACATTTTGTGTTGTCCTGCCCACAGATTTAGGTCTTACTGAAACTTAAGAACAAATTTGGGCTACTACTAAAGTGATGACTAGGTAAAACAGTTGGTGAATACAAATTTATTTTTCATTATTGATCTGTGTGGAGGCATTGACCCGAAGCAGAATAACTATTTTTAGACAAATATAAAATAACAAACATGGGCTAGGTGTCTAGTGATTTTATGTGCTAGTCCTTCATGTTGGAAGTTTTGTGTTCTACATTCTGAACAGGGTAATGACAAAGTGAGTCTAGCAGACTCTCCAACCCCTGAAGAATTCCACTTTGCATTTCCATGATTGCGTTCTCTCCTCTGGAAAGATAGGACTTGAGTGGTAGAATGCTGCATGTCAGGAGTTGGGAAGCTTATCAAGTTTGAAACCTGTGTTCTCAAAACCAAATATTCATAAGCAGCAAAATCTTGTCTCCTTACACCAATCCCATCCTCAAGAACAGAACTCAAAATATTAAGATAAAACAATTAGCTAGAACAATGTGTTCCAAGAGCAGGAAAGGAGTAATTGTAGATACAAATTTGTAAGAATTTGTATTTTAGAGTAATTAACTATGTACAAATGTTTTCTTTGGTGTGTTGTTTCAATAAAATCTATATTACTTGAAAAGCAATACAAAATAACTATTTATTTAGAAATTATAAAGAAATACAATTTTGACTCAAAATATAATTTTTCCATATTAGTGCTGCACAGCACACTAAAACAGGATTAATGTGAATCTTCTGGATAAGTAGACATTCAGATAAACCAGTCTTGACCTACTAAAAGTTCTTTAAATCATTTGAATTTGTGGAGTTAGAAGTAAAACCAAACTGCTACAATCCAATTTTCAAAGGTTGCCACCTGCTGTTAATAAAATATTTTACAAATGTATTTACAAGTCATGTGCACTCAGAGTATTGTGAGCTCTTCACTACATTTGTTCACTGACTTGATTCATACCAGATCACAATCAGGATGCTAACAGGAATCTTCATAACCTAAAACTTTTATTAAATGACAATAACTATGCAGGAGATTATACACATTTATAGAAGTCTAATGATAATTTGACTTCTCTGTTTCAAGGCAGAGTTGCTGTTCATCTCCCCGTATAGCTAAGATTTAAGCAAAAATACTGAGTAATTTAACCAAATTACTGGATTACTGAACACACACACACAAAACAACAATTCACAAATATAAAACAAAAGTTAAGGGTTCAGTATTAGAATGATTCTATACTTACCTGGCCCTTTTTCCTTTCAGACATTTTGAAATATAAATTAAAGGAAGTTGCCAAAATCACCAACCAACATCATCCTAATTTAGCCTTTTTTCTTGATTTACTGTTTCTTTCATAGCCTGGAAACATTGTTCAGAAAAGCAGCACTAAAAATGTTTGTGTCTCAATAATTTCTCTTTTTATTATGGAGGATTGTCAAGTGTCTGACAGATACAAAAGGCATGATTCTTCTGTTACTGACTTTAGTTTTATGCCATTGTAACAGCCAGATCCTTCGCTTTTATATATAATTTTAACCAATTTACACAAGCTAAGGATCTGGATTTACTTTCAGTAGACTCACTCCTAATTCACAGTGGTGTAAATGAAAAGAGAATTTGGCCCACACAAATGAAAAGTCTTGCCTGAACCTTTATTGTGTAAGCTCTGCATCATAAACCTTATTCGTATATCTGAGCACTATACAAAACTCTCTACGCAGCCTGTCAGTGATGTTCTTCAACTGGCTGGGCATCTGGTGTGGCAGCTGAGTGACATGAGACACTCCTTCACTGGAGATTGAATGTATGCAGCATTCCATGTGTCTAGTAGTTCCATTTCTTCATTCCATTTATAGCTCAGCAACTCAGGATTGAGTACAGTGTATTTAACTCTCTCTCTTTCCATATTATGGTTGACACAGTGCTATGGAGAATGTTATAGATAGGTCATAAATGGTTAAGATGACCTCTCCTGGAGTTAAAGAAACTCTGCAATTCACAGGAGGTGCTCAGCTCCTTGCAGGATAAAACCCAGAGCAGCTCTGTAACCAACACAGTGAAATACTATCAAGATATCACTGTGAAAGATGTGGAACATGAATTTTTATCATTTTAGAGATCACATGCAACATCCAAAATGGAACGCCCATTGATGTCAAAAGGACTTATAGATACAGATCTTAGGAAAGCATATGCATAAAACATGAGCATGTAAATTTAAATGAGAGAGGCAATATTTATTTTGTCATTTTAATACATATTTCTACAAACATGCACAAACTTTTTCAAATGCCTAATCAAATATATATTTTTAAAGAACATTGCTAATGTTTATATGATTTCTGCTCATTGGGTTTTCATTTGTTGGCTTGGACACATCAGGGAATAACACAAAGACAAGCTGAAACTGCACAAGCTGGTTAGCACAATGTAAATATGTGGGAGGTCAGCAAAAAAAAAAAGCCCTCCCCAAACCAGAAGGAGCTTTATGAAGACTTGCAGCGACTTGATTGGGCTAATTGGGAGGGAAAGGCCATTCAAATGAGCTAACCATGACCAATGGGAGTGAGAGTTAAAGCTCTCACTGTTACCCAAACCCATTCCCAGCCACATGAGCATGAGATACCATGGGAAAGGGGACACCTCTCCACCATCCTGGCCAGGCTTATAGGGCTGTCTCATCTCCTAGTCCAGCCAACATCTCTTTCCCCCACATCAAGCATAGAAGAGTAATCTAATATTTCAGATTTTTATTTACACATTTCAGAAGTGAGTCTTTTGCAGGTGAGGACAAATTATCTCACATCCCACATTTCAAATGATCTTTATAAACAATGAAACCTCTATACATTTTCTTTGAAAAATATAATGCCCTTTTCTTGCAATATTTTTGGTGCTATCTTCTGTTCAGTCAGTGTTATGATTTTTTAAAAGTTACTGGAGGCTCCTATAATGGTTTTTTTTCCATAGTATTTTTATATTTATTCTTCACTCCAATTTTACTCAAAACAAATCCATCAAATTCACTAACAAGTGCCTCTTCTGAGTAAGGAAAAATATAATATATGAATTGCTTTGACTTGATAATTAATGGAAGGGATGACAAATACCTTTTGCATTAACCTAAAGATGACAGAACACAACCGCTTCTGCTAAAGAATAGCTAATGCTTTCACACAAAAGATAAGAATATAACGACTATCATACTTGGTCAGACCACTGAGCCACCTAGCCCAATGCTCTGTCTCTGACAGTGGCCAGTGCCAGAGCTTCAGGTGGAAAATACAGAACAGGGCAATTCTGGAGATATCTATCCTTATCCTTCCAGCAAAGAGTACATATCAACTGTTTACCATAGAGTGTGAGAAAAGGGAAAAGACTTTAATATCATTACTTTATTTGATGCCAGTACTTTCTGGTTTTCTTTTTTAAATGTGGAAACCTGATAAATTATCTCCAACTATATCATCCTTTTTTACAAGATTTTTGAAAAATTTACTTTGTTTGTTTTGCTAGGGGAATAGGGCACTGGACCAAGATTCTGGAGACTAGGGTTCTAGTCCAAGCTCAGCCACTGATCTATTGTGTGATCTTGGGCAAGTCACTTCACCTCTCTTTGTACTCCTTTTTCCCCGACCTGTCTTTTGTCTGATTTGCCTATTTAGATTGTAAGTTCTTTGGAACATGAAATTACTCTGTGTGTGTAGAGCACCTAGTATAATAGGGCCCCAATTTTTACTTGGGCCTTTAGGTGCTACTATAATACTATTAATAAAATTATACTGAACCCATCTTCACTACTGTCACTATGATCAGGAGAATAAAATGGTTAAAGATATCAATGGACAAATTTAGGTTCTAGTCCTTGACTTCGATGATCAACAAAGGGATGAAATGTTTTTTCTATTAAATGGAATTGTTTTGACAAAAATTCTTTTGGAAAAATTTCTCAGGTTCAGGATGGTATTTCTGGTCAAAAAGAGAGATTTACCCACTCCAGAATTGCAATAGTTTTGTGGTTCAGGCTTGGTCTGATTTATAGGAGGGAACATAAGAATGGCCATACTGGGTCAGACCAATGGTTCATTTAGCCAAGTATCCTGTCCTCCATCAGTACCAGATGCTTCAGAGGCAATGAACATAACAGGGCAATTATCTTCTGCCAACCAATCCCAGCTTTTGACAGTCAGATTTTGAGGGATACTCAGAGAATGGGGCTGCATTTCTGACCATCTTGGTTAATAGCCTTTGATGGACCTATCCTCCATGAACTTATCTAATTCTTTTCTGAATATGGTTATAATTTTGACCTTCAAAACATCCCCTAACAAAGAGTTCCACAGGTTGATTATCTCTTTTGTGAAGAAGTACTATCTAACATTAGTATTAAACCTGCTTTCTATTAATTTCATTGGGTGACCCCTCGTTCTTATGTTATGTGACAGGGTAAATACTTCCTGTTTACTTTACTCTCATGATTTTATAGACCTCTCTCATATCCTCCCTTAGTTATCTCCCTGCATCTCCCACAGCCAACTGAGTGCCCCAACCACTGGGCTATTGGCAATTCTGTGAGGGGAGTGTTTTGTTTTGCTTTTTTGTGAAAATTTTTGGAATGTTTCCATTTTGTTTTGAATTAGAATTAAAACATTTTCAAAACATTGAAATTATTCATGAAACAGAATTCTTGTTTTGCTTTCATATCATTACTTTGGAAATGTTTGGTGTTCCCATGCTTTGCCTAAGAAGGCAGAGCCGAATCACTTCTTATAGTACCTACTAGTATTATCTCCAACTTTCCTTTCACAAAACACTTTGAACACCAAGAGCTAAACACATTGGTGGCATACAGGAATAGAATTCCAATGCATTTGTGCCAGTATGGAATTGGGCCCTAAAGGTATTGCTTTCCAAGAATCCATCTTAAAAAAAAAACATTTTTGACTGGGTTTACTAGTAGTGCAAATTTTCTGAACAAAATATTTTTCTCATTTTAATTAAATTCTGAATAACACATCTCACAAAAGGGAAAATTCTAAATAAACTTGAAGGTATTAATTTACAAATTCATCATGAACTCAATAAAGTTCTGGAGGGTAAGTAGGGGCAAGCCTACAGAATATGTATGTTGACAGTTTGTGCTTTTTCAAGCATGGAGTTGTGTTCTGAATGCTATCATTCATATACTTCTGTAGCATTCAATATTAAAAGAGAGCCAATGATATTTTTTCTTTTAATGTATTCAATTGGTAGCCTCACTTGCATAACACTTTTTCAATTTATATTTTGCTCACTGGGCCACCCCATGATACTCCCATCTCAGGGGACAACAGACATAGATTCTTACTCCAATAATCTTCAGAACAGTATTACAAGGTAATGCGTGGGATTGCCTAAATGCAACTGACACTGATCTATTACCATTTCAGTTAATCTTATAATGAAGGACATAGGAAAATAGAGGATTAAAAGTTATCTAAGATCAAACAATGCAGGTGCCAGTTTTAATGCAAAAAAAATAAAATAAAAGCATTACAGTTGTTGGGGGTGGTAGTCTCCAAAGCCTGCCTCCCATAATTCATTTTCACTGTAAGCAAATCAGTTTTAGTTACATAAAATTAATAGGAATGCAGATGCTGTTCCTTGTGTCTGCCCTCTCCATAGGTGTCTGTCAAAGGTCAGGCTTGTCCTGCAGCACCCCCTGTAGGCTAATACAGCTCTGCTGAGGCCTGCCTCGCTTCCTCCTTTAACTCAGGCTCACTTAAAAAACCCACACTTGACAGATATTCAACATAGTCTCCCTTCTGGGTTGATTTTATTAAGTCCTGCACAAAGTCTTTCAAATGAAAACTCAAACTTACAAAATTCTCATCCCAGTCTAAGCAGGACCCAGCGTCTCCTCCCTGAGGATCTGTCCTCTCTTTAAGAGTTCATTAGTTAATTTCTTTTACCTCCATCCCAAGCTGGGCACAGTCCCTCCTCCCTAACGGTCTGTCTTGCTGCTCTACCAGCACCTCATGCCTGGAGCTGGGCCATCTCCAGAGGCCTTACCAGCTGGTGCCTTTCCCCTGCTGACTCAGGGCCCTGCAAGTACTTCCTTGAGTGTCTGCAGGCATCTCCAATCACTGTTTCTCCCGTTATTATTCACCCGTTATTAGGCTCAGTTGCCTTCCCTTAAGTCCTATTGTGCATCAGGTAATTTGTCCAAGTGCCCTAGACCCCACTCTATCTTAAAGGACAGTGCCAATAAGCGGCTGAACTGCCACACAGAAATGTGGCTGGTTCTTGAGAGACCACAAATAGGAATCTGCAGCACTTGGATGTCATGGAGCTGTGTTTCACAAGGCACCATCTGCAGAAGGACCAAGAAATACTTTGTGGGTAGGGACAGATATGCATAGCCACCTGCTGAACATCCTCAGAGTTTGGGGGAAAGAAAGCAGCAGCCTCTGAGTGGCCTAAGGGAAGGATTTTTCCCCATCCATCTCCATAGATTTCCATTTGTGCCCCGCCTATTTACTGAGATTTTGTGCAGGAGCCAAGATTTTGGCCTGTAATGGAACAGACTGAGAGAAAGGCATAATGAGCAATATAGCTGGCTTGCTATATTTGCCCCTATGACCCTGGCATCCTTGTTCTAGTTCTGTGTCTCAGCCTTAGGTTAGGAAGAGATAGTTACCATTTCTTGACACACAACACGGTCTCCAATTAATTTATACCAATAAACCTTCTATCAATTGGCCACATTGAAAATATTTTAAAATTAATACAACAGTAACCTATAACAAACATAAATAGAATCATAAAAAAGCAATCCCACATGTAACCCACAAGGCTACACAGTGGGCCACTGTGGTCTTCAACCCTTTGGACTCAATCAGAACTCCTCCAAATAGCTGCTCTGCGTTAGTCTCTTTTGGCCCCTTGCTTACCTTACGTTAGGTACAGTCTGCAAAGTTCACAGAAACCCCAGTGGAAAGATTAGCGAGCATTACACAAGTGAATAAAGTGATCATAAACCATCCGATGCCAAACTATGTACAAACATACACACGATAAACTATTGTATACACTACCCCCCATTTTGGTTGCACCATGAAGAAAATATTCTGCTTCATTTGCCTACTGCACTCCTCAGTGTGGTAAATATCTATTTCTAATCCATGTTTGCTAAACTAGAAGTAAGAGCAGGAGGTATCCAGATTCAAAGATATTTAAACTGCTTACCTGTCAAGCTGCTTAATGTCATTACTCGTTGATTTAATCATTAATGAGGTATTCAGTTCCTGTACTCTGGGAGGTGAATGAAAATCCATGGCTTTGGTTTTAATTTAATTTTAAATCAACTCATTAAAGGAAAAACATGCCTCCAATCTATTAAATTGGGATTTTAAGAAGTTTATATCTTGGGGCCAAAATGGCACACTGTAATACAATGCTGCATCATTGGCAATCATAGGCAGAGAGGAGAGAGTGCATAGAATTTGAAGGTTATTAGTTGAAACAGAAGTTAATAGAGGACTGGAAAAAGACCTTTGTGACATCCCCATTTACAAATAAGCTCATATGGCTTACTGACCAGCATCCTGGTGATCCACAACTACTGCAACAGTGTCAATTAACTAGCGCTCAGATTGCTCTGATTTACTCTGGAGAACCAGATAGCACAAAGCTATCTGTCCAACCCTATTCCTGAGTTGCTCTGTGACCCCCCCCCAAGCTGCACCTGAGGTGCTCCTATCACCTCAGAGGGTTTGAATTCTGTAATATATATATATATATATACACACATACACACGCAAGTAATTTAGCCACTGCAAATAGAACCAAAATAGGTCAATACTTTTCTCAGTCAGTTTTACTTCCTACTTGAAATGCAGTAACTTGGCACACTTCCAGTTAGTTGAAAGGTCTCCACACATTTTTCTACCTTCAACTCTAAAATAAAATGTATAAATTGCATTTGCCCACACACATATAGAATTCAACATTTAGAAGGAGAAGGAGTTTGGAACGTGAAAATAATTCCTGGGGTGATAGATTAGTAAATATGGTGCATATGAAGTGGCCTAACATGTATGATCAATTCATTTATCAAAGGATGGTATAATTTATCACATGACCCTGTAATTTATCACATATCACCTACACATAGGTGATATTAATTCATGTGATAAATTTTACAGCCATGTGATAAATTGCATAACTATGTAATAGCTTTCTAACCTCCTGAACAACGTCAAACAGCCACTTTTTAAAATATTAGTCTTCTAGAGAAATATTCACTACTTCACTCCCAAATATGAGGGAATTTCTCACAAAATGTCCATCAATCAAAGACCCTGGAGAGGCAGGATTCAGTGGTTTGTCATGACAACTTTTCTATACATAAAAATATCCTCAAAAATATAAGTGTTATTACTTCTCAATGAGAACTAATATTTCTAAGCCCAAAAGGCTCAGAAAAATTTATTTTAAACTCTCAAATTTACCATATTTAAACTATATATATAGGAAAACCAAATTAGACTTTATGTGAATAATAGAAAGGGGGAGGACCCCCAAGAAAAAGAAAGTCAGTTGTAAGTCAACACCTGGGTAGGCTGTGTCAGTCTTCAGAGTCCAAAGATCATTACTTAACTTGCTTTTTTTTTACAAGGTCAAAGTATGACAGTAATTTGGACATGCTTATGTCACCAGATGTTCCCCATTTATCATGCATCCTGTGCTTTCCTCCATTAGAACATTGCCCTCATGAGTTCACTTTTAAACTTCCTTAGCTGAAGCAAATTAGCATTCTGGATAAGTGAAACAGTTCATTTTCTTAGGGTTTTGCCATTAAGGGATATTCTTACTTCTCTAACATCATCAGCTTTCTTGACTTACGATTCAGGAGTGCTGATGCTGAAGCAAATTTAGCAAGCAATTTTCTGAATAACTGTGACTCATATTAGTATCACTGAGCCATCTGCAAGGAGCTCTTTGTCATCCACAGAGACAGAGTTCACTACTTGATGCAAGAATCTGCACTGTTCCTCTATGCACCTCATAGTTTTGTCAGTAGAAATACAGGAAAAGGGGAAAGGGCCATCTTGTGGACAAGGAATGGGAATTGAACTCAAGATACTGGGGTTCAATTCCTGCTTCAGCCCCAGTTTTCTAATATAACCATGGTAAGAGTCCTTTTATCCCTTTTTGCCTCACTTCCCTATCTGGAAAATGGCGATAATAATATTTCATTTCTGTCACCCTTTATCTTGTCTAGCAAGTACTTTGGGGAAGAGACTACCTCTGGTTCAATGGGTCATAGTTTCTACTCTAAGGCTGGGTCTACACTGACGGCGGCAAATTCACCGCCGTCACATCGATTGCTCTGGATCGACTGAGCGGTCTGTATAGACGCGCTCAGTCGATCCAGGAAAAGACGCAGGAAAACCACTCAGGTAAGTGGCGTAGTGCTGCGTCGAAGGGAGCGCAGTTCCCTTTGACGCAGCACAGTATGGACGCCGCACAGCGGAGACGCTGCAAAGTCGACGGGAGATTTACGTCACTTGTGTATCTCCCGTTGACTGCCGCCAAATCGCAAAGGTAAGTGTAGACCGGACCTAATACAGATAACAATAGAAAGAAAATATTCTCAATTTTTCCCCTACTACTCTTTGAATAATTTAAGCTGCTAGTGTTTTGCAACACTTCAGTTGGTTGGACATATCTCTTAGGATGGGGATTTTTTGGTGTTAATAAATTAAAAAAATACAAACTGGGAAACTACAAGAAAAATGTTGAGCAACAAACAGAATCTAGAAGTCTTGATTCTGTGAAAATGCTACCAATGTCGTTTTCTTTTGCCTTGTCTATATTTGCTAGTAGCAGTCTGTTTCCATGGGAATGTGAAAATAATTTCCTTTCCTTTTAAAAACTTTTTTGAGATAATCAGTAAAAGGTCGTTTTGGCTTATAACCATTCTGCTTCACATTATTGGCCTCACTCGCTAACAACACAATTGTGATGAAAGCCATTTCAAAAGAAGTAGTGACCTATTCTATTGCTTCTAGAATATCTGCTTCACAATTGACATGCTTATCACATTTAATGTTTCAGCAATGGCTTTAAAATAATTGCTATGGTGCAACTAATGTTTTTTTTTAAAAAACCTGTTCAGTTTTCTGCCTTGTTCATGCCTGTTAAGCAACACTGATTTACAACAGAGACTAACTGTTTTAAATAGAAACTGGTACAACGTGGTACATTTTTAAAAGCGATGACATTGCATACATATGTATGTAGGACAAAGAGAGGAAATGCAACAGATTGTGAAATGAAAGCCCAGCAGGGCCAAAAATCAAAGGAGATCTTATGTTTATTGCCAAAGCATGTTAAAATGAACCTAAAGGCAAGAGGCTACATTTCTCAGAGAGTATGGGATTAAGACTGGAGACGTATTTTTTCTGATACACAAGGTATATATTTTACAAAAAGCCTATATTCAAATTCTCATTTTTAAATCACAGCACCTTATGAAATATGTCCTGAAGATTATTTGATGTCAATGGTGTGGAAAAGGACCCCAGCTGGTGACATGGCATTCAATCGATGTCCTCTGAATGCCACAGGTATGGTATTACATAAAATTTCCATGCTGATAATAGAGAAAAAAAATCTGTTTTCTTTTTTGTTAAAACTACCCTTACACCTGAGTTCAAACACATCTAGCTGTTGCCCAGATACTACAGTAAAAATATATATGAGTAATAATTGACAGGATGTCTCAAGCAGTTTGCAGAAAATCAAGAAGAGCATAAAACCTTTTCTTAATTAAAAACTGCTGACTGCCAATTATCTGACACAACAAATCTGTTACAGAGAAATGTATTGCTCTTTGAATGCTGCTGATGCTCATTTGCATATAATTGTTTCTGTGTGTGATTTAAAATAATATAGAACGTATCCTACATAGACTTTGTTCACTCTGACTGGTCTTAGTTATATAAATATTTTCTCTGTTCTTTGTGACTCACAGGCACCACTAGCAGACGCTGCTCTCTCAGTGTTCATGGAGTGGCCTTCTGGGAACATCCAAGCTTTGCTAGATGCATATCAAATGAGTACAGACACTTGCAGCATTCAGTAGGTGCAAAGCCAGCTTTAGTACTTGCTCTGTTTATTCTTTGCTAATCATCACCATATAAGAATTTAACTGTTTACCCTCACCCCAGTCAGACTTCTGATGAGGAATCCCGGGGCGGGGGGGGAGGCAAAGACCTGAGGAAGGATACCTTATATCCAGTGTATATAATTTTGATCCTGTATATCTGCTGCTGTTTGAATGAAAGAGCCCTTTGTTTCACTGTAGCAGTGAAAAGAATGATGCAGGCTCCCTTTTTCACTGTGCAATGTATAAAATTTATATCAAAGGGCTGGGGGTTAAGGAACATATTTTAGGCTTATCAACAAATGAGATGAGAATAAATGAGATTTACAGGAACTGTGACCTACTAAGGTAATGTTATAATACTTTATATTGTTTAATTGCATGTTAGCAAGTGAGGAACTATGACGCTTCTTTGTCCTATCAAATTCTGAATGTCCCCTTTAGGTGAAATAAAAGGAAGAATAACAGAAGGGTAAAGGTAGTGCACCAGATTGCAAACAAAATAAATAACCCCATCGAGCAATAGTATATGCTTTTCAATCATACATAGAAAGATTTCTTGACAAGATACATGTGTAAATATATTAATGATGTCTTCCTAAATGTATTTTTTAAATTCTTTTCTCCCAGTTGAGGACTCGGCCAGGTCATCCCAGTGTGGGCAGATTTTAAGCTTCTCATGGCACTCTTTATTTTTTTCTTCCTAAAATATATTTTCCTGACACCGTTATTACTCCCCTTCCTTTTTCAAAAGTCACTGTTAATGCTGCTCCATTAATCATCCAACAGAGGGGCACTAACAGCTGTATGTTTGACAACTTCCCAGCGTCTCCACCAAGCGTGACACTCGTGTAACCTGTTTAACAATCTCTGGTGACTGAATCTGATTTCCCACCTGGAGGAGATTGTGATGAATTCCCCTGAGCTGCCTTTCTGTTTCATTAGATTCCAACGTGATTGAGACAAGGGATGCAGTTTCAGCATTAGCCAAAAAAAAAGCATTATTTTTAAACTCAGAAAAGGAGAAAGCACCTGTGCTAGACCAGACCTCTCCTCTCCTGCATGCACCTGGCTGGCAGTTGCTGTATCCCTTTATTTTTCATGAAAGCAGAGAAACTAAGATGGCCCATAATTATTTACATATTAGATATTTTTCAAGTTTTACTTGAACATGTTTTCTGTATATTTAAAAATAATCTGCCAAATAATATCAATATATTCTGTACTAATTAGTGCAAACAAGCATTATAACAGCCTCAATAAATACAATATCAAAGTACTAGAGACAGGATCTTGCAGTGTATTAAAAATTATGTAAACTTTATTTTGGGGACAAGTTCTGGAGACCTTTCAGAAAGAAAGGAAAATTATGGTCTTGCTTACAGCTAGTCCTTGCACAGCTGCATACATTTGAAGGGTCGCAGGTGGCAAGATGGAGTAAGGAGTCTCTCACCCCTTCCTTCACTGACCTGCAGAAACACTGCTCAGAATTGCAGCCTCTGTGCTTGTGCTTGCTTTCATCTGGGTGCATCTCAATGAAAAGGTGATGGGGAGGGGCACAGAAGAGGTGGAGAGTGCCTCCACCCCTCCAAGGTGCTGTGCCCCTTAAAGAGATGGTATAAATTACGCCCTCCCCCTGCACAACTGGGGAGCTTCTCTTTAAGTAGAATGTCTCCCCTGGAGTGGCCTTGCATTACCCCTACTGCAGTTCCGTGGCTAAGTGCTATGATTTAACCTTCTATCTTTTGGTATAAAACATATTATTAGTAATTTCCTAGTAGATACATAATTTGCTGCAAGTGCATTGATTTCTTTGCTCTTTTCCTATTACCATGTTACAGTTCAGACACACTTGACAATGAATTCCATTACAAATGGACAGTTGCAGTGGTACCTATGTATTTCCTTTACTTAAAATGGGAAATACTGAAAATGCTGTATTTGTAATAACTGTGGGTGATACATTTCCAGTTTTTAATAACATTCCCAGTGGTATATTGTGTTAGAAATATCTCTCCCCACAGAAATAATTCAGATCAGAAAAATCTGAATTATTCATAATTTTCATATTAGTGCTCATTCTGACTCTGGTGAAATCCTGGCTCCAATGAAGGCATTAGAAGTTTTGCACTTGACTTCACTGGGGCCAGGACCTCACCTGTAGAGTTTTAAGTATATTTTTTTGGTTTGTTTTTTCGTTAAAAGTCTCCATTTCTGCTGTGATGACATAGGCACATTCCACACCTGAACATTTCAGTGTAGATTATGGAATATCTGATGGGATTGTTGGCATTTCAAAATCATTAAATCATCCACTGCCTGATGGAATTCACTGAACCTCAGCTCTAGAGCAGAGGCAAATAGAATAGCCACAAAGCAAAACCTAGAATGTTGCATTTAGCTAGATGTACAGAAGTTGGAGTGTTTCATAGGCAATACTGAAAGGGTTAAATAAATTCTATCAGGTATACATGAAATAGAGCTGGCACTTTGAGACGAAGACTGTATCTACACTGGGCAGTTAATCCAGGTGATTGGCATCTAGGCCAGAGCATCTGGGTTAGCCTAGCCCAATCCCACAGCAAAACCATGCTGTATTTCAGTGTCCTCTCTGTTTCTGCACTCACTTTTGTGTGTGTAGGGAATATCCCATGATTCTTTGTGCTGAGATGCACTAGGAGTCTTGTGGGAGATCTCAGCTATCCTTTCAGGGGTAATCATGGGAAGGGCATTAGAGGAATACCAGGACTCACATTTTTCAACAGTATGACTTATCTGGCTAGGTAGGAATGGGTCATGATAGCTTCTGGAGTCCCAACAAGTCTTTTTTTTTTTTTTGGCAAAAAAGGTGTTATTGTTACATATCACAAGTCACTTCCTCCCCCAGAGCATATTTTTATCCATTCTTTTACAAATTACCTTTTTCAAAATATTAAAAATGAGTAGTCTATATTGTGAAATAATGTTTTGGCAAAGAACATTTTAAAATAACTAAACCTTCTTTTAAGATATGCAAGCATCTAAAAAAGGTATCTTACTGGAGCACTAAATTTTATTCTAGTTGGTATACATGTAAATTAAAGGAGACAAATGGATTTCTCTTACACTTACTTTAAAAAAAGATTGTCAATCTTTCGGACACCTTAGTACAGCTCAGGGTGCAACTGAATGTTAAGGAATCATAGATGAAAGAGATGGAAAAGCCCTATAAGATCTTCCAGTCCATCCACCTGCGAGTGGAGGATTGTGTCCCACCTCCACCCCGCCAATACATATGTTAGAGCCATTATCCATGAAATCAGAGTTTTGTGAGAAAAATGTTGACTGACAGCTTGCTATAATAAACATGTACACTTAGAAAAGCATTTATGAAATGTCTCAATACGATTAACTTAACAGTTTTGTTCTTTTACAAAAGTGAGCAGCAGCGATCAGACATTATACATTCAAGTGCTATGAACCGCACCCTCGAAATCTGAGACTGAGCTGAATCCATTTAAAAAAATTCAGGGACTAAACGTACAAAATAAAAATAGTTATACTGTTCTAAAAGACATGACATTCTTGAAGTAAAGTTAAAGCAGTTTAAATGCAGGATATGAACAATACTTCACACACACTATAGCTACATCTACATTTGAGCTGGGCAATGTGATTCCTTATGTAGATGTACCTGTGCTAGCTCTGCTCGAGGTGGCATACTAAAAATACCAGTGTAGCTGGGGTAGCACAGACAGCAGCTCGAGTATGTTATTTTGCTAGCTCAAACAGAGCTAGCATGGGTCTGTCTATGAGAGCTGGGAATCTCATCTCCCAGCTCCAATGTTGATATAGCCTCAGGGTGAAATCCTAGCCCCATTGATATCACTGGCAAAACTCACACTGACTTCAGTGGGGTCAGGAATTCACCTGTAGGGTAAAATCCTGACACTAACTTCAAAGCCAGTATATGGGCTGCAGCGCCTATCTCCTTACTATGCTTTAAGTTGAGGCTAGTAGGACAAATTCTGCCATCCTAGGCCAGGCTGTGATATGCAGGCCTTATCTCATTGTGCTGCAAGCAGAATTACTGTCTGTGCACACAGGAAAGAAAAAATGCTGGTCTGCCCCAAACACGTGTTAGGAGTGCACCGTGCTCTAGAGGTGGTAGGGGAAAGGAGGTAATGGAGCAGTCTAGGCCTATGTACTGCTATATCTATCTAAGATACTTATATAGCCCCCATTATTGTAGTGCCTAAGCACATCACGGTCTTTAATTCACCCTCATAATACCCTTGTGAAATAGGGAAGGGTTATTATCCTCATTTTACAGATGGGGAACTGAAACAGACAAAATGACTTACTGTAGATAACAGTGGCAGATCAGGGAATTGAACTCTGTTGATCAAAGCGACAGCCCTAATTACTGGACCATTGTTCCTTTCTATAGTACTACATGTTTTTTTCCACTCTCCTCGCCCACTTAGAGTGTAGCAAGTCCCAAATAAAGCAGATTCCCCTTGAGTTGCAGAGATGTGGGGACCTACAGTATCTCTAACTCTGCACTCCATATTCTGTATGGTGCCTCCCTCCATGGCAGTTTATAGAAATAGTTTGGGATATGGCATGGGGGTTGGCAGTGAATTCACCACTCACAGCTCCAGAAGCCTTACATCTCTCAGGCTGAGAGTACTGAAAGAGATTTACAGGAAAAACAGCTAACAGAAGGGTATAAGATAAGCAGTGTCCCCACCTGAGCATATGACACCAACATCCCTTATACCTTTTTGTTAGAAACTTTTGCCTGGTGCATGCTACATTCTAGCCCTTCTTTAGAATTTTCATAATCTGTCTGTGTTTGTTTTCAGCAATTGTAAAATGTGGATAATAATTAGAGGTGGCTGAATAATGGAACCAGTTATTCATGAATAATTCATCCAATATTTGGCACAAAACAATCATCAAATTGGTTCAACAAATAGAGTTTGACCATTTTAGACAGCTGGGTGAATAATGTGAAAAATCCTTCACTGAATAATTTAAGGAACAAAAAAATGCCAAAATCTATCAGATAAACTTTTGGGAAATCATTTGGTCAGCTCTGCTAATAATACTTGCAGAGCATAATGAGGATTAATGTTAGTATAACTCTATACTTTGAATATGCAAAGAGACAAATGCTATTCTTTGCACTCTGCAGTCATGTGGTCCACAGTTCAATCAATTACTTGCCCTTTTTCTGAGCATGTTTTACATGTATTGTGTTATTATGTCATTGGAGTCTAGAAACACAAAATGGATGTGTTAGTTACTTCACTACCTGAAATTATCATTCTTTTGTTAAGTTAGATTAGTATTTTCTGATGTACATGTATGTTCTTAATGTAAAATCAAGATGGCCACAAAATAATTTAAAATATTAATTCACAGTATTTGAAAATATTTTCTAAATGTCTATCTACCAATTAACTCATTTAAAAGATACTTTGTCATATCACATATACTTTCACTATGAGAGATTGCAAATTGAATTAATAGGAATTGTTGCTTATCATGGCATGCATGACTTTGAAGGAAAAGACATGGCAAATATATGTTTTCCACCTGTGGGAGGCCACCAAATTGCCATCTGACTTGTAGCTTGTAGCATATCATAATTCAAAATCAAGTGTGTGACACTCCTTCCCTTTCAAGGAGCTGCATTATTATTATTATTATTATTAAGCATTAATTGTTTTATATAACTGTATATAAAGTACTCATTATTCTTGATACAAGTTCATTCGGTGAAGACGGTCAAATTCTAGTTTTCTTTATAGTTTGTGGATAGCAAAATTAATTGACTTGTAGATCTTAAGGCCAGAAAGGGACTGTTGTGATTATCTAGTCTGAACTCCTTCATATTCATACAGGTTATAATTTCAAGTTGAACTAGAGCATATTTCTTAGAAAGACATCCAATCTTGATTTAAAGTCTTCATATGATGGAGAATGCATCACATCTCTAGGTAACTTGTTTCAATGGTTAATTACTCTCACTGCTAAAAATGTGCACATTATTCCTAGTCTGAATTTGTATTGCTTCCGTTTTCAGCCATTAGATCTTGTTAAGCCTTTTGTCTTCTAGATTACAGATCCCTCTACTATCAGATATTGAAAACTAGATACTACTGTCAATGCACATCAAAACTGATCCACTGATATCAGTGAAAGTTTGCACAAAAGATCAGGGATAGAATATGTGTTTTGTGAAATAAATAAATCTTTGTTGCCATTTATTATTATATTTATTTATAATGAATTATTACTGCTTTCCCATACTTCATTCTCTTTGTCTCTCTCTTCTCAGTCTTGGTGTGCTTTCTCTATTCTCACTGTGTTTCCTTACTTGCTGCATCTTCCACTTGATTTATACTCTTTTCCCTACTCTAGCCTCTAAAATAATCAACCATGAAATTCTTAATGATGACATTGAAGTGTCATCACTGGATATAAGAGCTGGAACTCTAATGATATCAGTTTGGTCTCTGAGAACATCACATCTCTGATTCATTGTTTCCACTGTCTGCAGACTCAGGAAGGTTACACTGTATCTGTTGCACTCAGTTTAATATTAGATGTTCTTCACCAACCTTGAGGTCTAGAAACTTCTCTTTTTATAAGGAAACATTAGATTCTGGACTATCTGAATATGTTCTGCAGTACACATAAATACATGAAGTGGGCTGGATCTGGTCTGCAAGCTGTAGGTTTGACTTTCTGCTCTGATCTCTGGGTGCTTCTTACATTATTTTGATAAAGAAAATAAAATTGTTTTCTGAAAATCAAGGAGATATGCTTCAGAATGGATCCCCACAATGAATGGATCAGACTCACTGAAGGACCAAGATCAAAATCAGGATTAGCAGTCTGGAAATTAATTTTGAAAGGCAATCCTACCACCTGCAATCAGTGAAATGACATGACAAGGAATTGTTCTTTGCATCACAATTGGAGACACTAGGCTCAGGCTCTGATAGATATCCAGTGAGAGGATTATAGGGCCAACATTTCACTGCTAAGAATAACCTGCAATTGGTTCCTTTGAGTAAACACCCACCTCTGGGATCAACTGCTTGAATGCAGGAGTTGGAGTGGGGAAATGGGGAAGAAGTGTTTTTGATACCCTGACCAACTCTATAGGTGAAAGCCACATTAAACAGAAGCTGTAAATGAAATGGTAGCTAGTGCAGTACATAAAAGTAAAATGGTTTGGAATAGAAGAGCAATTACTCATCCTAACCCTACAGGATCTTTCTGAAAGGAATGAGTGAAGCTACTGTGATCATTGATGCTGAAGACCACTTATAGATATTATAGAATCAATATCTGCCTGTATCCTAAGAAAATCATCAGCTACCAAAACTAGCACTGACTCCAACTTTGAAACCTGACTGACTGACTGGGGTCCAGAAAATGGAAGGTTACTGAATACCATGGTGAGCTGGTCCACCACCAACCTCTCAAAGACTTTAGTTAAAGAAGAGGAGTTTACTATGAATTCATCATTGGCTCAAATGACTTGTCCATGGGGACCATTAAAAGTCATTCTCTAGAGGAAATGTGGTTTTTGGAAAAGACAAGATTACACCAAATACCAGATAGTCTTGATAATGTCACTGCTCCACGTGATCACATCAAAGATAGAATAACCTGTACAAAATGTGAAATTTCTTGAAGTGCTTTTGGGCATTCAAGATTGCATAATATGTTTATATTGTGCTGAAAATGCTAATAAATAGTGCTGTCTCTGAAAGCATATAATCAATATGTCTTGCTTTGTGAATGTCATCAGAAATAGCTGAAAATATCTCCATTCTTGCTTCTTATTTTCTAAAGCTAACTTAAAAAATGAATGGAACACGGTTTTCAAATTTAGATTAGTAAAATTCCATATTTAGGCACTTAGATGTCTAAAACTAGTATTTTGTGCCAACTTGGGTAATTTACCTCCTGAATTAGGCACGCACACTTGGAAATTAGGCCCGTATTCTAAAGAAGAAATAAAATTAGAAAAACGGTTAACTCTTGTGGGTCTTGGGGCAAAGATTTACATAAGAAATATCTGACTAGTTTCAAGCTATTAATCTAAGGCTGAAAGAGCTCTTGAGAGGTCTTCTAAACCAGCCCCATATGTTGAGGCAGGCCCAAGAATATCTACACCAGCCCTAACAGGTAATTATCTAATCTGTTCTTAAAAACTTCCTATTCCAATGTCTCACTATCATTATAATTACATATTTTTTCCTAATACCTAGCCTAAATCTCCCTTGCTACAGATTGATGTTATTGCTTCTTGTCCTACCTTCAATGAATATAGAGAATAGTTGATCACCATCTGCTTTATAACAGCCCTTATCATATCTGAATACTTTTATGAGGTCCCTCTTCAGTCTTTTTTTCTCAAGACTAAACTTTCAGTATTTTAAACTTTTCCTCAGAGGACAGGTTGTCTAAATCTTTTTTTATTTTAATTTCTCTCTTCTGAACACTCTCCAGTTTGTCCACATCTTCTTAAAGTGTGGTGCCCAAAAGTACTCTAACTGTGGCCTCGTCAGTGCCAATTACCACCCTTTTCTTCTATACAACACCCCTGTTAATACTACCCCAGAGTGATATCAGCCTTTTTCACAACTACATCACATTGTTGACTCATATTTGTGATCCACTATAGCCCCCATATCCTTTTTAGCACCTAGCATCTATTACCTACCCAATTATTCTCCATTTTGTATCTGTGCATTTGATTCTTCATTCGTAACTGTATTACTTTGCACTTGTCTTTATCGAATTTCATCTTGTTGATTTCAGATCAATTCTCCAATTTGTCAAAGTTGAAATCTCCAAAGTGCTTACAATCCTCCTGCCTCCATTTGACGTCATCCACAAATTTTATAAGCATACTTTCCACTCCATTATCCAAGTCATTAATGAAAATCTTGAATAGTACCAAATAGACCTCTGCAGGACCCTACTAGATACATTCTGCCAGTTTAATAGTTAACCGTTGATAACTACTCTTTGAATATAGTCTTTCAACCTGTTACCGGTCCACTTTATAGTGGTTTAATCTAGACTGTAGATTAATCAAGTTTGCTTAAAAGGGCATATTCTCATCCTGGTGTACTGGGGTTTATGCAGATGAATTTTTGCATATGAAAATGATACTATACCCCAAAAAATTACTTTTCTACTCCTTCTACTCCATGCCATAATTTTGCTTTCACTTCCTGCTTAGCAATATTATTCACTATATTGCAATTGGTAGACTGAAATGTAATTTGATCAAAAAAACTCTGAGGTGAATAATGATTTGCCTCAGCTGCAGCTCATTAGAGCTGATTTCATTTTTCCAAATTATATTACAAGGGCAGCTTATCAGCCGGTCCGTGTATTCTTCGATGAAATGACTGCTCTGCTCAAGGGAATGTAAACCTTCCATCCAGACAATATATTGCTGTCTCCTGCTAGTTTACTGGCTCACCTTTTTTTACATGGTTATACAGTAGAACAGACTTTGTTATTTTTGCAGGAATTTGAACTTGTAGTCCCCACCAGCCACTCCTTATTGCTGTCCTGTCTCACTCGTACTTTAGTTCATGTTGAATCTTCTTGCCATTCCCAAGCCTGTGGGCTGGGGGGAGTTGCAGCGACCCTTCTCTGTCACCTTCATAGTTTGGCAGGAGGTTGCAGCATACTCTTTTTCCTTCATCACTCAAAAAAACCAGATCAGTGCCATCTGTGCACATTTTGCTTTCCTTCATTGTCTGTCTTTGGCTCCCCACTGTGCTGTACTGAATGAGGAAGCAGCCAGAAGATAAAGAAAGAGAGAAAGAGGAGCAAGAAAAAAAGGCAACTACTGGTTCCCCGTTAGCAAGAGCGCCGAGAGCAAATTTGCAGTGGAGAAATCTCGCTTCCTCACCAGTTCCATCCTGGAAGAGGAACAGAACTTAAAGAAATGCAGAAATCCAGCATTGGCTCATATATTTTTCACCCTTTTTTGGCAGAGTAAAGTATTGATGGAGAGAGTTTTTCTCACATAAGAGCTTCAAGATCTGGTGCCGAGAAATGTAAATATAAGCTCTTCCTGTTTCTTGGCAAGTAATCCTTTTCAAGCCTCATTTAATCCCTCTAATATATATTCAAATCAGTAAAAAATAAATATTCTTTCTTCCCCTCCAAGCTCCATATACCTTCTTTTCTACAGAAATCCTACACTAAAAAAAAAGACTGAGGGCAAGCTCTTGGCCCCTGGGCTGGTCATGTAAAGGATCAGAGTGACATAAAGGGGCCCTAAAAGCCCTGATTCTGGCTATGGGAGGATTCTCTGTGCAAGTACTATGAAAGACACCCTTAAAGCTGTCTCTTCAGGACCCCTTCACACGCCTAGGTGTGCGGGAGGTGGTTTAGGGATTGGGACACAGTGCTGTGCTGGACATTCTAGGCAGCCTGGGAGTTTCCTGTAATTTAGACAGCCCTTCAGGGCTATCAGTATTACAGCAGGCAGCCAACATTGCCAACCCCAAATGTTCAAATCATGAGCTAGGCTCATTAAAAATCAGGAGACAGGCTTTAAAAATAATAGATTGGGTGTTATTTTTATTTGCCTTCTGCTTTTTGAGCCTGTAGGGTGCATGAGGGTCATATTTTGAAGCTTTCTCCATGGCCACGGGGGCTAGAAACTTATTTTTAATTTAAGAATGAAGGTTGAAATTGTCATATAAGCCACTTGAATCCAGGAGCTGGGGCTTTAAGGAAAACAATAATTATCATGAGACTCACAACACCATCATGAGAGTTGGCAACAATGGGCAACTCTCTAGTCCCCTGGGCCACCAGGATCAGGAGGGTGCAAAGGTGATTGAAGCCACCAGGGCCTCTGCTTCCTCTTCCCTTTCTTCCCTTCCATTTCCATACCTCCCCTATTCAAAGCCCAGTTAACAATAAAGTTTCTCTATCTTGCCTCACCATCCGCAATCCCTCTTATTACAGCTGCTTTCTCAAAAAAAAAAAAAAAACGTGAACTTTTCTCCTGTTGTTTCTGCCACTGCTCCCTAATGCTGAGTTGTGCTACAGCAGTGATCAGCCCTGAGTGCTCCCTGATCACATTGATATTCTGAGCCAACCAACACTGCAGCCGACAGGTGAACTCCACTACAGAAGGAAAAAGAAAGATGAAGGCCATTTAAGAACTAGATAAAGAAAACACTCATCCAATTGTTCCTTAAAGTCTATCACCACAGTAAGACTGTTCACGCTAATGTACCTTGCAGAATGATTTCAGGAATTTGGCAAGGCTCTTGGAAAACAATAGATACAGTACATTACGCTTAACATAATCATCCCTCTGTTACCTTTTACTCTCCTCACCTGTTTTCTGTATCTCCCTGTTGTCTCTAAACTTGTACTTAAATTGTAAATTCTTTAGAACAGGAACTGTGTTTTTCCTGTGCATGGAATGTGCCGTAATGGAGCCCCAATCCATGATTTATGGCCTCTGGACACTACCATAATATAATAACATACTCAAATGGGGCCAACTGCTGATTACTTTGTACACAAACAAGGTGACCAGGAGTTGAGCCATCACATGTCAATATATAGTCAGATAAACTGATTATTTGCCTATATTAATGAGAGAGAGAGAGCTTGTAGAGAAATCTGCATATGGAGAATCCGTGATAAACAGGATGTACTATGTAAAAAGAAAGACCAATGATTTGATGTATGGCCCCTCTCTATAACCCCCCAGCTTGACAGTTCCCTCAGTATGGAGAGCCATCAGAGACTTAACCCCAAGCCAGGCTATGTCTGTCATAAAATTAAAACAAACCTTTCAGACTCCTCATTCTCTTTCCCTTCAACTCCTACTCCTGTCAACTTGCATTATACATGGATAATGCAAAAACGTAAAGACATGTCCTCTGGTTAAAAAAAAACACAAAAAGAACCAACCACCTCTCACACAGCCTTCCACTGTGAGCTGAATTAATCCCAGATAATTGCAGCACTAAGTGGCAATACTTAAAACATATAAACCCTGTTCAACAAACTCAGTGACAAATTCAACATGGAAAAAAACTAAAGCAAAATAAATGGAAGTTCCTTTTGTGATTGTTTTCCCCAAAGTCATTTCTCCCACTATTGGAGAATAATCCTACCACCTTCCTGTTCATACATTTTGTTGAATCCGTGGGAGAAATTAAATGTAGAAGCTTAATCCTGGCCATCTGTATGAAGGGATGCATCAGTACATACCTCAAAAAAATCAATTACTATATTTGTGCATCTCTGTGCAGTAGTCATAATCAGTCCCAAGGGAAAGCAGCTGCACATGATGATTCTTTGGTGGCCAAAGCTCTAAGGCTGCAATTAGCGGCAATAAAGCAATTATTATTATTATTATTTTTAATAATAATAATAATAATAAAAAGAAGAATATGGAATGGGTGAGTGTAAAAATCTTATGAGGGGAATAGTGGAAGCCTACTATTGGGGAAGAGAGATTAGAATTTAGCAGCTCTCTGGGAAATTCTCATTCTTCATCTAAAACTATATAAGAGCCACACTGGCATTAGCTGATGCTATGAGATTTTTGTGCAACACGCACTGTACATTAAGGACTGACCACAAACAGTTTGCCTGGCTTCTGTGCAAAGATTCAGCTTCCCAGAGAACTATGTGTAGTACAGTGCATGCTCAGACACTCCTTTTTTGTTAAATAAACTGTTTTGGTAACTAGTAAATAAAAGAATTATAAGACACACAGATGAATACAATTTGTTGGGAAAGAGTCAATGTGATTTTTGTAAAGGGAAATCATGCCTCGCCAATCAACTAGAATTCTTTCAGGTGGTCAATAAGCATATGGACAAGGGACATGGTGTACTTAGATTTTCAGAAAGTATTTGACAAGGCCCTTTACCAAAGGTTCTTAAGCAAAGTAAGCGATCATGGGATAAGAGGGAAGGTCCTCTCCTGGATCAGTAACTGCTTAAAACATAGGAAACAAAGGGTAGGAATAAATGGTCAGATTTCAGAACAGAGAGAGTTAAATAGTGCTGTCTCCCAGGGGTCTGTATTGGAACCAATACTTTTTCAAGATATTCATAAATGATCTGGAAAAAGGGATAAACAATGCGGTGGCAAAATTTGCAGATGTTATAAAACTACTCAAAATAGTTAAGTCCAAAGCTGACTTAACAAAGTGAAGAGTTGCAAAGGGATCTCACAAAACTGTTTGACTGGGCAACAAAATGGCAGATGAAATTGAATATTGATAAATGCAAAGTAATGCACACTGGAAAATATAATCCCAACTAGAAACATAAAATGGGGTCTAAATTAGCTGTTACCACTCAAGAAAGAGATCTTGGAGTCACTGTGGATAGCTTTCTGAAAACATCCACTCAATATTCAGCAGCAGTCAAAAAAACTAACAGTGTTTGGAATCGTTAGGACAGGGATAGATAATAAGATAGAAAATATCATATTGGCTCTTTATAAATCCGTGGCACACCCACATCCTGAATACTGCATGCAGATCTGGTCACCCCGTCTCAGAAAAGATATATTGGAATTGGAAAAAGTACAGACAAGGGCAACTAAAATGATTAGTGGTATGGTAAAGCTCCCGTATGAGGAGAGATTAATAAAACTGGGACTTTTCAGTGTGGAAAAGTGACAACGAAGGGGGATATGATAGATGTCTATAATATCATGACTGGTGTGGAGAAAGTAAATAAGGAGGTGTTATTCAGTCCTTCTCATAACATAAACTAGGGGTCACCACATGAAATTAATAAGCAGCACGTTTAAAACAGACAGAAGGAAGTGTGTCTTCACACAGTGCACAGTCAACCTGTGGAACTTCATGCCAGAGGATGTTGTGAAGGCCTACACTATAATGGGGTTCATAAAAGAACTAGATGAGTTCATGGAAGACAGGTCTATCAATGGCTGTTAGCCAGGATGGGCAGGGATTGCTGTTTGCCAGAAGCTGGGCATGGCCGATGGGATGGATCACTTGATGATTACCTGTTCTATTCATTCTCTCTGAAGCACCTGGAATTGGCTGCTACTGGAAGACAGGGATACTGAGCAAGATGAACTATTGCCCTGACCCAGTATGTCCGTTCTTATGTTCTTATGCTTGTGAGAGGAGAATCCAGTAATTCCACAGAGGAGGTACAGTGGCAGTTCCTACACTGTTCTGCCAATGAGTTTTCAGTCTTAAGCATGAGGGTCCACATCTAGAGCTAAGAGGAAAGTTCAGTTTGCACGTCCACTGAGTTCTTAGACGCTGCTGACATATTTGATAAGAGTGCAAATTATGGTGGTGGTTTTTTTAAGTGTACAGCTGTCTACTATGACTTGGACTGAACTTATTTCACGTTAATATATTTGGGAAACAGTCTCTATTGCATTAGCAATCCCTTTCATAAAAAGTTATTAAAATGCCAAAGTGGAGAGATGATTGTTATATAAGATTAGATTGTAGATACTCAGGAAGAGGAACATGCTTTTCCGTATGCTTTTGTGGTCTGTAGATTTGTCTGAGACTTTAGGTACTACTGTAATCATTTTAAAAAAATAATATGAATGAAGTAATGGTCTTGAACCCTAAAAATTATTTTATACTCAATTTGTTTCCATTAAAAATCCTTAATAATAAATTAATAACATAATAAATTAGTTGAAAGAAAAATATATGGAACTTTGATTTTATATTCCTGAAACAAAATTAAGGAGTGTTAATATGTTTTTCTCTCCGTCAGTTCAAGTCTCAAAGGGACAGATTCCTCGCAGGGACACCATGCTGAAAATTAAACACTGCTATACTGAATGAATTCAATGCAGCCTAGAATGGCATATATGTCCACTGGAATGGGTCTGTAAAACAAGGATACATTTTCATGCCATTTACTTAGGTGCCTAACTTTAGGCACTCATATATGATCAATTTGGCTGAAACCTCCTTGAGTCTCAATTCTTTTTCAACATAAGATTGGTACAATGATAATGATATGCCAGGAGCGTGGTGAGGATAATTAATTAAGTAATGTTTATTAAGGATATGTCTACACTGCAATTAAAAACCCATGGCTGACCCATACCAGATTACTCAGTCTAAGGGACTAGGGCTAAGTCTAGGTCCCTACGATATGGAAGGGTACCAGAAATCTGGCTGCAGCCCAAGCCGTCATCTATACCACAATTAAGCAGCTCCTTAGTCTGAGCCCTGTGAGCCCAAGTCAGCTGGCACAGGCCAACTGTGGTTGTCTAATTGCTGTGTAGACATGCCTTAAGTGTGTCAAGATACTCGGGTTAAGACTTTACAAAGTGTTACTGTTAAATTAATTTATGATTCAGGACTAATTAAGGCACGAAGACACAAAGCAAAACATTTTGCAGATCAGAATGAATATTTTAGGATATATTTTTCTTTCAACTAATTTTTTAAAATTTTTTTTGCTAATATAATATATCTACATTAAAACACATCAGTGGTATTAGCAATACCAAACCATTAACCCAAGCCATCAAATTGCAAAATTAAAAAAAAAAAGGGGGACTATCCTTAGTGATTCTTTAAATTGATCTCTTCTTAGAATCTTTTATCATTTGTTTGAATATTGGTTGTTGCAGTCTTTTCAGACTGTGTATAGATGTTCAGATTTGCAGAACTATAGTACTGTGTATAAATAATCAGTTTGATGCTAGAGGCCTGGATTTGACATATTCAAGGTTAATTTTTTATACACCTTAGATGGGTCATGGATGCTGACAAATCAGGGGATGAAGACAGTCAATGTCCAGCAAAACATTTCAGTGATTTTTTGAAGTATGTAGATATGTACTACGTGCTGCTAAAGGTAGGGCTGACAATAGAAGAACCACTTTAACAGCTGCTTTATTTCACCATCTCTCGGCTCATAAACTTTATTTTCAATGAGCTTGCCGGTAAGACTACTAATATATGACCTTCAAAGAATGCTAGAAAGACCTAGAGTGGTGTCCAGAGTAACTTTCTTGGGCAATGGAAGGCAGTGTATAATGTAACTTATTGCCTTGCGTTTTTGATGAGAAGAATCTGCACCCTCACCCTGAGGCTGTGTCTATGGAAGAGGTTTTTCCATTGATGTAATCTATCTCTCCAAGAGGTGGTAGCTATGTCAATGGAAGAATTCTTCCATCCACTTAGCTGCATCTACACGAGGAGTTAAGTTGGCTTAATTACAGAGCTCTGGGTGCTACATTTCTAACAGCCCTGAGCAAGGTAGCTTGGCAGATCTAACCCTCATTAAGCCTGAGAGTCACTTATTGCACACATGCAGAGTACTAGTCATATGGGGGCAGATCCCCAGGTGCTGTAAATTTACATAGCTCTGCTGATGTTACTAAAGCTATGCCCGTTTACATTAGCTGAGGATATGGCCTGTGATTTTTAAAGTGGTGTATAGAGCTAACTGTCTAACATTAGTAATCTCGCGCAGGTGTTTGTCTGCAGATTCATGCGGTACTGTAAAAATATTCTCAGTTGTTTCACACAACAGAAGTGGCCTGGCATGGCATTAAAATGGGTGTAAAGGAGATTTGTGAACCATGCTATAGTAGGAGAACAAGGACAAAATGCAGTTGTGGAAATGGCAGTCAGCATCTTGCAGCACTTTTTGCGCAATGCGAGGGCATACACCACATTTGCTATGCAACCCTGACTCAGTTCAGGGGTGATGTAGAATGGTGGCATAAATTAATTTTTGCTAAGATACATTGGTGGTGGGGAGGCTGCTATATCTTACACCTTCTTACTTCCTCCTGCTGGTTGCTTTCCGGCTACAGCCACACCCTTCCACTAACTCTCACTCATTTGCACCCACTTTCACTACCTTACTATATTGTAACTTCCTCCAACATTTATGCCAATCCTGAATGTGGCCCAAAATCTATTCTTTAATACTATGTAGTCTTATAAAATTCCATTGTGTGTGGGACCATGAGTATGGACAAGACCACTGCTGCTGGGCCCATTTTTACCACCATTTCAGCATGTAGTAAAAATGTGTCTTGCTGTGGGAGTTATATGTATGCTAAGGTTCCCACTGGTGCAGCTACAGGTTTATAAAGTTATATACACATCCCTAGAGTGATTTAAATGTTCAAGAGCTTTAAAAACATTAAGGAAATTATGTTGCTTTTTATCTGTACTGTGGTAGTACCTAAGGACCCCAGTCATGGATCAAGACCAACTGTGCTATGAGTTGGACAAAAATAAGAAAAAAGATGGTCCCCACCCCCTAGGGTCTATAACCTAAGATGAAAGATGACAGATAAATGAATGCGTGGAAGACAAGATAACAATAAAGACAATATTGATCAGTATGTTAAGCAGTGGTCATGGCTAACCATTGTTGAGTATTTTGTAGGCATCATGGCAAAGGAAAGCTTCAAAGAGGACAGTGTGGTGGCTTTGTTGATGTTTATAGGGAACTCAAAGCCACCTCTTCATCTTCCTTCAAATCCCTCGTTAAAACTCACCTCCATTTTCAAGCCTACAAAAAAAATAACCTGGTTAAGCAACTGGTAACCACTGCTCGATTTTGTCACAAAGGCTCAATTTGTCACAAGGATGCAGCCTATGTAAGTAAGCCACAGCACCAGGAGCATTTCAGGAAGGAGCTTTGGCCACAATTTCCTCTCTGCTTTCTCTTGCTCCTGGGATAGTAATATTTTATATCAGCAATATAATACCACTCACCACTCCCACACATAAGAGTGCTAGAGACAGAGATCTCCCTATTTCCCAATCTTCCCACTCATTCCTTGTCCATTTGTTTCAGAAAGGGAGTAATCATGTCTGAGTAGTCCATGTAGGGATATAAGCAAGGTTCTTACCCTCTTACACAGGCATGTAGTAATTAATTACTAGCCATCTGTCAGTGAATTATGTAGGTCAGTATTATCTTCATTTTACCAGTGGTGATGCTGAAGTACAGAGAAGTTAAGAACTTGCCCAAGGATACAGAGCAAGTCTGGAGCACAGCCAAGACCTGAACTTACATATTCTGACTAACAGTCCTGCTTCTTCTCAAGTATGTATGTCATGGAGTATAAAAGGGGAAAGGAAGACATTATGTGGCCAGGGACAAGGATTCTTGAACTGTATTTGGATTCACAGTGTTCATTTTGTTGAGAAACAGTTATTATGAACTTATATATGTGCAGCTAAGATGGCTAGTAGTAAATAAACTGAATGACAGAGCAGTGTTTCCACGACATATTTTTGTCTTGCACACATGTATCACTTTCCCTCTCCAGTGTTTTCAGCTAATGCAGGTTGTGGTCCATCCCAATATGTGCAAGTGTCTGTCTGGATGCTTATATGTTCCCCATCACCATTACATTTGTAACCTTACTGGATTTATTTCACAACACCTCAGTGAGGTGGAAAACTTTAATTATCCCAAGTTTACGGACGAGGAATTGAAGGACAGAGAGATTAAATGAAGTCGGTGACATCAACAAGGATTGAAGCCAGATCTCCTGACTTCCCAAGTCCAGTGCCTATTCCACAAGAGCTTCTATCTTCTCTCATGCTCTTTCACACTATTTGCTTTCTTACAAGCTCACTTTAAAAACCTTCTCTTAAGTCTGATGGAAACTGAAGAAAATGAATTCTGTAAACAAGTATCTCACCTAATTACCCTTTTTAGTTTTCCATAAACTGAAGAAGGCATTCTTCTGAAACATTTGTCTAAAGAATTCATTTGCCTACATTAATATTACCAATACTTGTTTGTTGCAACTGAATAATAATGTTTTTATCTCCTCATTCCAGTAGTTAACATATAGGATCAGTGCCTCATCCTTCTTTGCCTGCAGCAGTTGATAATCTGGGAGATGCAAATCACTGAGGATTCCCTCAAATAGGGGCAATCCCTGGCTGGTATAGAACTGCCTCTATACCCAGGGTATTCCTGGGACAATGTCAGGGCACTGCTCTACTCTCAAAATCTCCTGATACTGGAAAGATCCCTGGGGGCTGTGGACAGTTAGACATAACTCGGAGCAGCCAGAGGCTGCTTTAAATTATGCTAGGGTTTCATACTGGAATTGGAAAACCATAAAATGACTGAGAACCAGCCATGTTTGCTCACTCAACACTCAGATGTGCAGAACGTATCTAGTGTATCTCTATAGCATTTAAGGAGTAGCCCGAGTGATACTATAGTGTTAATAAAGGTATTTAAATTTTTGTGTACTTCCAGAATATACTTGCATTTTATATATCACTTTCCTTCAAACATTGTTGAGCATTTTCATGTACTGCATTCATATTTACAGTTTTTTCCTTCTTTGAAATTAAAACATAACAAAACAAACACAGCAGTGGAAGGTAATGTAGGGTACATTTTTCCCTTCGTTCCATGCTTCCATCACATTGCATTACATCAGTCTTCTTTCCCTTTGGATGTCAGTTATCAGGCCAAGATAAAAAGCAATTGAAAGTACATTTTCAGAGGTGGTGTCAGTCAGTTTGGTTGCTACCTTTTAAGTTGCCTCTGTAGCTATCTTGGATAGACTGAAGGTCTGTCTAGGCTACATTATCTTTCTTTAACTTATCTTGGATTTAAAGGAACTTTTACTTTTATATGGCACAAAGAGCAGGTTTCTTTAAACCTGTGCATTCTTTTTCAGCACAAGCTGGCCTTATGACATCCCTCATTGTGATATGCTGCACATCTTACTTAGATATTGAGTTGAATTTAGAAATAATTGAAATTCACAAGTTCAGCTTCCGACCAAGAATTGACATGTTCTTCCATCTCTATGCACACTATGGGCTAGATTTTTCACTGGCCCTGCACAGGTCTGCAGAAAGTGAGTGGGAAAAATAAGTCTTCCACCCTGCACAGGAGTTATTCACAATTCCAGTTTTTTAACTTCATGAGCACAAGGTTTGTTCCAAGATTGTACTTCTAATAATGCCAGTGTCCTTAAAGGAGACAGGATAGCCATTCACTGACCTGTGTCCCTGCTTCCATTTCCACATCGGCCAGCCAAGCTGAGCTAACATGGCTGCAGCACATGCTGTACACTTTTAAAGAGTACAGTTTGGGCTGCTTTGACCCTTGCTCCCACATGGCTCCTGATCCATTGTATCTGAATCAGACACTACGTCTCTATAGCTGCTGCTCTGAAAAAGACTAGGAGTACATGATCATACAGTAGCGAGTAGGTTAAACAGTCTGGCCCAGTATATTTCTTTTAGAACAGAAGTATTGAGAAGTCTTTGGGCTCAATACACGGGTAACAGCATGAAATTTAATTACCTGTGATATAAAGGAGGTCAGACTAAATGATCTAATGGTCAGTGAGAAATCACATACATCTCATTTTATCCTGTCCCGAAGTTATTTTGTCTCATCCTTAATAAAAAATACATTGGTTGCTGACCTGTGTACACTGCTGACCAGTGGCTCCTTGAAATTCCTAAGTATGTCTGGATTATTATATTTATTGTGGTTGTAATTTTAAATGCAGTAAAGTAGATTCTGATATTTATTTCACTCTTCTGATTGGCACAGATTAAAGAGCATCTTGCCAAAGGACAGAGGATGCTGGCTGGTGATGGAATGTCGCAGGTGACCAAAACGCTATTGGATTTAACTCAGAGGAAAAACTTTTATGCAGGGGATCTTCTGATTTCTGTGGAAATTCTCAGAAACGTTACAGACACGTTTAAAAGGGCAAGTTATATCCCTGCATCGGATGGTGTCCAGGTAAGAGAAATTCTTTAGAAGAGGCTAATGATTCAGTTGACATATTTTATTCAGTGTTCAGCATCGACTATTTGCCCCAAGATCAAGTAAAATCTGCTCATTAGGTGTAATGGAAGCACAGTAAACATTACTTATGAATAGGGTGAAGTACGTTAGGGCAAAAGGGCCCAGCTACGTTTAAGTGAACAAATGTCTTAGAACAATATCATGTGTCAAAAGTACAAACGTCTTTTTTTTATAATGATTATTCTAGTAGCTTTCCATTCTCTGTGTTGTTGGGATTTTTTTTTTTTTTACATCAAGCAATTCTGCAACATTGTTTATTCTAGTTCCTTTCATTTCAAAATCTATCCATGATGTTTAGATGCTTAAGTCATTCACCATTGCTTCTGCAATTCAAATAATTAAAGCTCATTAAAAGAGCACAGGAGTGATGTATAGTGCATTTGATGTGCATTTTGTATTTTGCATATTAGATTAGCTCTTCCCATTCCAAGGGGCCACAATGTTTATTTCAGCATAATGTGCTGCCTGTCTTAGTATATAAAGTTCTTAAAAATAAAGGTTTGGCAGGACTCCAAATCAGGTCTTGTTTTTTTCTTCCCCTGGGAATTTTATATGCACTTTTCTGAGAGTGCAGTTTTAGTTAAAGGAAGATATTAAGAAAAAATAATATGCAGTAGCATATCACTTATTAAATGGGGGAGAGGTGTCCTGTGATATATATGATGTATAGCATGCATATATATGTGGGTATGCAAATATGATTGAAAATGTATACTCTATTTGGGAAAGACAATAATTTCTCCACTCTTAAGGTTTTAACCCGATTTCCTTTATACTCCCAGTTTTCTTTTTCCCCTCTCACCCACACAGCTCTTTGCTTAAATTGAAGTAGTCTCTCTAAGATTTTTTTGTGTGTGGCCCTCATCCACATACACAAGATGAGAAATATTCATCTAAATTTGAGGTGAATTGGACATAGTATTATTAAAATATAGAATGTAGGAAAATGAGAGGCTTTTTGAATTTGTAGAAAAAAATTTGGTACAATATGTCTCAAAAACAATTTCTACCAGAAATTCCAATTTTTAAAATCTGTCCTTTTATGGGAGGCAGTGCTTCTGAGTATTTTTTTAAAGGTTGGCTGCTTAAATAGGGACTAATTTTGCTGCAAATTACTCTTGCTGTCAACAGTCTAATAGCCCCACAGTGGCCTTTACAAGGCTCACAGAGACTACAAAGCTTTTGGTAGAAACAGTCTTGAGAAACTGCTTGAAGTAAGTGGGTTCTCCTTATGGACTTAGCAGACCGTGTTATATTCAGCTCACCGAAATGAGTAAGAACTTGAATCTGTTCCCATTAATGTCAATGGCAAAATTTCTCGTGACATCAAGGAGGCAGAACTGGTTCCTAAATCCTTAGTAAAGCTAGCCTGGAGAAACTAATTAAGACCACTCGTAATTATTTTGTTTTTCTTTTAGAGACTTAGAGATGAAGATGAGGGGAGAGAAGGGCAAAAGATATTGCTAAGCTATAGTTGAGGTTGTAAATGTATTTCAATTAGGAGAAATAATTATGGGTGTTATTTTTCAAAGAAAAGGGTAATTGAATTTCAGTGGAGGTTGAATGCCTAACTCCCATAGTTTCCTTTAAAAATCCCAACTAAAAAGATACTGAAGGATTAAAAGAAATGGGAAATTCAGTAAATTTAGAAATCTAAAACATAAAACTCATAGGCATATAAACATAGAGTGAAGATATGCACGGTATTTGCACTGTGGATATTAAGTAATAATTCTCTCATTGATTTCTAATGATATATTGTGAAATCCTGACCCAGTAAAGTCAATGGATGTTTTGCCAATGATTTCAATTGGGACAAAATTTCACCCCTAATTCCAGATATTGCACCTCATGTGTTGGTTTTACTGCCTCATGTTTTTATGCTTTATAATCTATGGCTTCTGGATAAGATATTAAAGAAACCACAATGAAATTTAAGAAGATATTTGTATAATTTAAACAATTCTTCTATTTTTCTTAAGGAAAATAAATGTGGACCTTTCATTAAATCCTCAATATCTTGACTTATCTCCCTAAGAAGAAGTAGATAAAGAACAGTATTCTTTATATCTCTTTTTTATACATAAATGTGGTTTAAAAAACCCTTAGAAGTCATAATTTAGCATTTTGTTTGATGTAAGAGCAGTAAATTATGAATTCTGGGAAATTATATATTTCAAATAATGTCATAAAATTTGCCCTTAGATTACTGGCAGTTTCCAGACTGCCAGACAAATTAGAGTTTAGAAGGGAGTGCTGTGGGTGTATAAGTATATTCCATTTTATTTATTCCATTCTGAGTATTCACTTTATTATCTGCAGAGTTGGGGTTGTGCCTCGTACCAATATCGATATAAAGTATATTCTGTAATAGATATGATCCACAGACTTTAGATGATGAAGGGAATGACCAAAGAAAAGGGATAAAATTAGAAGATTTCAGTATATTTATTTGCACAAACTAGGATGCCACTGCCTCCAAGGTAGTATCAAATGAGTTGTTTATTTAGTCAGACAATATAGCACGAGCAGTACAGACCAAATTAAATATGCAACTCTGGTTCCAAGTTATTCATTATATAAAAGTTATTCTCTTTGCATATTTCAAGCTTTTGCTAACAATGGAGGTGATTGTATACAGCATCAGAAAGAACAATAAGCCTGCAGGAGACAGTTTAAAGACCATGGAACAGGATCCTGGATCAATGAGTGAAAATGACAGTACATTCATGAATGGCAAAAGAATCAGTTATGACAATAATTACACCAGCCGTTAGGGCTATTCGTTAGTATGGAGATCGTTAGAAAATATATTCTGAATGAACACTAGAACTAAAAAGATGGTAACCATATTATTATTCCTAGGAGAAAAAAAATAAGACAGAATTAAGGTTGTAAATAAACATGCATTAATTTAAAACACCATTTTAGAACATTAGCCAGAACTAGCCTAAGTCTAGTTGAGCTATGCTCTGTGACACTTGAAGGGATGAGGCTATATTAACCAACTTTACAATCCTCTGATCCTGTGATTGGCTGGGAATGAGGCCTGTCCTCTGGGTTAAATTAGAGCAGTCAGACATTTTTTTAATTTATGCCTGGCTGTGGATGATCCTGAGAAGCCATTGCAGTAGCCAGAAATCAAGGGATTGCCCTCCATTTCCACAGGATATGTCCCCTGTGGTGGAACCCAAAGCAGAGGTAACTCCAGAGCCTCCATGCTACCCAGGAATTCCACTTGTCTGGGGCTTGGGGTGAAGAAAATCCTACCCTAGCCATGTAACAGGATTTACGGCTGCTTAAAACCTCTGAGTGGCTCAAAGCAGCCAGACTGGACTGAAGAATTGCAGACATTTTATTTACAGCAAGAATATATTTGAAAGGAATGAATATAAATTAAGGAAACATAGTTGTATGAAACTGACTGCAGCTGGAGTGAATGAAAATTAAGGGCCTCAGAATTTGAGTCTGTCTATAGTAGAGTTTTTGATAGAGCTCATCACTGTCATATCTAAGCAGGGATAGCAAATGACGGAGCTCAGCTCCTACAAGAGCATCCAGCATCTCATGGATCTGGGCCATTAGTCTGTTCACCGCTCCTTCAGAATTTAGTCCTCTGTCAGTCACGCATTTTACCCTGATGTAGCACTGTCTCTCCCTATATGTGTACTCTATACACTGTGACCCAGGGAATGGCAGAAATACTGATACACCTCTTAGAGTCTATCATAATATCTGTATGCATATTTCATATTTCATAATTTAAACAGTAAAATGACATCAACCAGCTCTTTTATTCAAATTACATGCTACTGGTATCTGCAGCCTGAAAATCTCCATGCATCTCAGCTTCCACAGCTGCTACAGATGTTGCATACAAAAGTAATGGAAATAGAGGAAAAACAGATGTATTGTAACTTGACTCAAGAAGTTAGATGCACATGACATACGGAAAAGTGGAGCGTATATATTAAATCAGACCTCAATTCTAGGCTTATTGCCTATAAGCCTAACAACATATTCTCATCAGAAATCGAACATATTCTACTATTAATAAATAGTTTTATTATAAACAGAAAGAACTGAAAAAATCCTGAGTAAAAATATTAGTAGCAAGATGCTACGTATATAAGAAATATCTGTAAACAGTGCATAGAGGGAGGAGTCTCTGTGCACCAGCAAATGCAGGGATCACAGTTGTTTCCTACTTGCTCTGAGATGCTGGAAGATTATCTCCCTTGCACATCCACAAGAACAGCAGTGCAAAATATGGCTGCATAAGAAAGTTGAAATGTTATGCTGTGATGTGGCAGACATGCCCTGCACTGGTTTTCCAAGGGTTAAGTCTACCCTGTGGGCCAAGGAGGCCACACCCTGTTGACCCTGCTGGGTATGCTCCGCTGGAGACTGGGTATAAGAGGGAGTCAAGCAGCTCAGTCAGGACTGGCTGCTAAAGGGAGGTGACACGGACTTCTGGCTTTCTAGGGAGCTGCAACAGACTCCAAACCCCAAGCTAATGCATGTAGAGCCCCAGATGGTTTCCAAGGTGTTGGATGAACCCAGAAGAGGGACTGAGCTGCCAATAGCTGCACTAGTTGAGGACTCTAGAGGCCCCAGGGAATCATGGATCATCACCACAGAAGACTAGATAGATGGACTTAAACATTTCTACAGAAGCAGATTGGGAAACTGGTCAGTGTGTTTTGGAAGGATCCTGCTGAGGCTCCGTGGAGAGTATCCCTGCATTTCCAGGGCCCTGGATTGGGGCTTGGACAAGCAAGGAGGGCACAAGTGCCTTTATCCAGGGAGCCACACACCCCTAGGTGGCGTCCCACTTCCCCAGTGTACCAATAGATCACATTATCCCACAGAGATGGGTGACTTTATGGATTCCAGCCATTAGGCAATGCTGCCCTGACCAAAAGGTCTACTTTCTTGATTCTGGCTATTAGGAAACATTGCTCTGACCAAAAGGACCACTCTATTGACCCCTTCACTAGGTCTTGCTGCCCTGAAAACCAGGGCCATCTTCTGACTCTAGCCACTAGGCCTTCCTATCCTGCACACCAGGGCCAACACATTGTCCCTGGCCATTGGACCATACCACCCTGAGGGAGAGGGCAGCCAAATTGACTCTGGCTATTAGGCCATACAGCTTTGAGAGAGAGAACAGCCACATTGACGTTGGCCATTAAGCTGCACCCCCTGAGGTTAAGTGGGTTGGGGCACACACCACGGGGCTATAGTGATCCTTACCCACCCCAAATGAGGGATGCACCCACTTGCCCTGTGAGGACTTGATGACAGCCCACGTTCTCAACCAGGACCTGCTGAAGAGGTCTGTATGAGGAGGGAACTGTGACCCACTTCCTTCCTTCCGTTTCTTCTTCCTCCTTCCTTCTTGATTTTTTCTTTGTTTGCTGAAACCGCCTCGAGGCCAAGTGAGATGCAGGTAGAGAAGATCCTGAAATGGCTGCTGGGTAGCCAGTGATGGCAGCCCAACAAAAGCAGCAACTGATCCAACTATAAGAACAACAACAGCAGCTGAAGTAGTTCCAGGAAGAACTCTGGAAGCTATTGGTCCCCTGGCATTTTTGGAAGTGTCTGCTATAGCTAGCCCAATCCATGCGCTGGGCAGGGTATACGGGGAAAGAAAATACCCTACAGAAGGTGGCCCAAAAGGTTTTTCTGACTTGGCATCCACCAAGATGTATGGAACTTTTGTGCAGCCTGCCTGGAGTGCCAAAATAGGAGCCCAAAGGGAATACCAAAGGCCCCTCTAGTGGCCCACCCTGTGGTCAGGGTACCCTTCAAAAGGATTAGCCTAGATCTGATAGGACCCCAGGAAAAGAGTGGGTCTGGATGCCAGTATATACTGGTGGTGGTGGACTATGCAGCCTTGTACAGAACATCAAGGCCACCACAATAGAAGCTGAACTCTTAAATGTCTTCTCCTGGGTAAGGATACCAAGGGATATCCTCATGGACTAAGGGATGAATGTCTCATTAAAGCTAACGTCAGAGCTGTGCCGACTGCTGGATATCCAGACTATGAAGATCTCTGTGTAGATGGACAGCCTAGTGGAGAGGTTCAATGAGATGTTGAATGCCCTGCTGCGGAAGTTTGTGGAAGTTGACCTGCACCAATAGGACAAATTGCTACCAGTTCTGTTATTTGCAGTGTGGGAGGTTCCCCAGAGTTCAATAGTCTTTCAGAAGGTGAATGCGATCTTGCGGGCCAGCACCTACCTCATGCTCTGGGTCACTGAACTGCTCAAATGGTAGGACGTGGGCAAATTCATCTCAACATTAGACTTGATCAAGGAGTATTGGCCCATGACCCTGCTTCAGGAGAAAAGACAGCCTTTCCTATCCCCTTTGGGTTACATCATTTCATCACCATGCCCTTTGCTCTACATGGGGCTGCAGCAACCTTCCAGCAGCTTATGGATCAGGTATTACAACCTCAACACCAGTATGCTTCCTCCTAAGTAGATGGTATAGTGGTGTACAACCCCACCTGGTAGGAACATCTCTGCAAGCTCACTGTTGTGTTGCAACCCCTGGGAGAAGCAGGGCTTATGGTGAACCCAGCCAAATGTCACCTTGAGCAATTCAAAGTGACTTACCCGGGATATACGGTGGGGCAGGGGACGCTATGGCCCTTGATGCACAAGGTACAAAGCCTGTGAGAATACCGAACACCCTGGACAAAGAAATAAGTATGCCAATTTCTAGTTCTTGCAGAGTATTATCGCCGCTTTGTTCCACACTTTGCAACCTTGGCCACCCCCTTGACCGACTTAACCAAGGGCTCATGACTGCAGAAGGTCAAATGGTCGGAAGAGTGCTAGAAGGCCTTTCAGGATCTGAAGAACTAATTGGATAAGGAACCTGTCCTATTCCACCCTGACTTCACCAAACCTTGCAGACAAATGTGTCAAATATGGGACTAGGAGCAGTGTTGTCCCAAAAGGTCAACATAGAGGAGCACCCGGTCCCCTAATTAAGCAGGAAATTGTTCCCCCATGAAGAAAAGTACTCAACTATAGAAAAAGATGCTCTCACTGTAAAATAGGCAGTTGATGCACTCAGATATTACCTGCTGGGGAATCTCTTCCAGTTGGTCATTGGTCATGTGCCTCTCAGGTGTCTCCACAGCAAGAAAGAAACCAATGCGTGGGTGATGAGGTGGTACTTTCCCTACAACCCTTTTACTTTAAAGTCACTCATCAGCCAGGTAAATCCCACATGAACATGGACTTCTTCTCCCAAGCAGGAGGAGATGATGGGTAAGGGAACCACCACCAGACACCCTCTTGATGGGGAGGGTGTGTGCCAGGCCATGCTTGCCCTACACTGGTTTGCCACACCCCCTTGATCACGCTGGGCATGCTTCAGTTGGAGATTGGGTATAAGAGGAAGCCAAGATCTGTCAGGGCTAGCTGTTGAAGGGAGAGGATGCGGACTGCCATCTCTCTCCAGGTAGCTGCAAGAGGTTCCGAACCCCAAGCTAATGCACACAGAACCTCAGACGGAATCCAGGCTGTCAGATGAACCCAGAGGAGGGACCACATTGTCAGGAGCTGCACCAACAAAGGATCCTGGTGGCCCCATGGAATCGTGGATCATTGCCACAGAAAACAGAGTAGGAAGTAGACCTGTGGACTTAAACGTTGCTACAGTGGGGGAATTGGGGAACCAGCCAGCATGTTTTGGGACAATCCCTGCTGATTTGATGGCAAATTTGCCCACCACTGCTAGGTCCCTGGGATGGGCTTGGAGGAGCAGGGAGGGCCTGAGCTTCCCCACTCCAGCTCCTTTACCCTCAGCGCCACACACCCCTAGGTGTTATCCCACTTCCCCAGCATGCCAATAGGCCACATTTACCCACACAGCTGGGTTACTTTATGGACTCTGGCCATTAGGCCATGCTGCTCTGACTCCCACTATTAGGCTTTAATGCCCTGCAAACCAGGGGCATCCTATTGAGTCCAGCCACTAGGATTTCCTACCCTGCACACCAGGGCCAACATATTGCCTATGTCCATTGGCCACACTTCCCTGAGGGAAAGAACAGCCATATTGACTCTGGCTATTAGGCCATACAGTTCTCAGAGAGAGAACAGCCTCATTGACTTTGGCCATTAAGCTGAACCCTCTGAGGCTAAGGGAGTTGGGGCACACAGCCGCGAGGCTATAGCAACCCCTATCTGCCCCAAATGGGGGATGGATACACTTGCCCCATGATATACACTTCAAATTATATTAATATACTTTTGACAGGACAGAGTTGTTTCAGTTAATTTGGGCATGAGCACTGTATGTATTTAATAATTATTGTATGTCACCCAGGTCCCTTGGTTACAAGTGCTATAAAATGTTAGATTAATCTAGTAAATTTAGTCAGTGCATTTATTTTGTTCAATAAGCATCAGTGGTCCTAAATATCTATATATTTCTAATATATCTAAAAGTGTATGTATCTACATCTATACCAGACTTTCTAGCCATTGTAATCTATCCACATAAGGGCCTGATTCTCCTTGACACCATCCTGTCAGTGTAAATCTAATTTATTGCCACTCTAAGATCCTTTTGCACTGCCAGTGTGGTATAAAATGAACTAACTGAAAATTAAAATCAGGCCAGCCCATAGACAAGTCCATATATATTTATAAATGCATACATACGGTATACACTTTTATTTTACATTTAAAATGTATACACATTCCTTCTCAAACTTAAAAAATAAAAGAAACCTGCATAAACATACAGTCTCTGCCAATAAAGAGACACAGATATATCTAAAGCAGGAGAGTAAAGAATGCAAGGTATACATACAGCAACCGATTACAAAGCAAGTGTGACATACACCCATAAGATTCAGGAATATGAAAAGAGAACTAGTACAAATACACAACTCTCTTTTAAAAAAATAAAAAGAGAGAGTGAGAGAGAGACCAGATGTTTAAGGTGACATGGAGCCTGACAAAGATTGAAAGGTAATACTGTACAAGCGCTGTAATATTTTTGACAAGTCATTCCAGCAACTTCTTCATTCCATAGACAGGACACCTTTGACACTGTAGATTTTCCAGGCACTCTTCATTTTCAATAGTGTAGCCAGTTATCATTTTAGACATGAATTGTGACACCCAGGGACAAATAGTTTGCTGACCTATATCCTGTGCAATGGTACTGAAGCCACTGGTGTTCTTTGTGGTAAAAGTCAGCACATAATTTGGCCTCTAGTATGGATATTACACAAGGGCAAGATACCCCTGTATATAATATCTAGAGGGAATAAGATCTAAGAGCTAAAACTTGTGTTACTGAACTCCTAAAACTCCAATGAACTCAAAGATTGGGCCTATGTTTATATTTAGTTATAGAATATACAGGAAACAAATGTTTTAATTTGCCACATCCTATTCAGGTGGGATGTAGTAAATTAAAATGTTTGTTACTTAAAAAGGAAAACAAACATTATTTAGCATCCAGAGTATAAATTTGGTTGGGGACAAATAAGATTCCTAGATACTAGACTAGTTTTGGTTATGTAGTGTATGTTAACTGAAAAATTATATGGCTTCTAGGTGTTTTACATTGTGATATTAAGGCATTAAGACAGAAAGAAAGAAAGAGCGAGTGAGTGAGCAGCCATTAAATCTCTATGGGCATTTTGACATGAAAATCTGTTTGTATCACCCTTAATTAACCTTTCTGAAATGTAGAGAACTGAAAGAGCAAAACTAGAAATGAAGAATCTCCTTTGGAAAGAATTTTGTATGTTAAATTACTTGACATTTAATTGCAGTGTATATTTTATAATGGATTATAGTATTTATAGTCCTCACAATGCACTGCTGAATATGAATGGCAACTCCAAATGTTTGAGGAGATAAATACTGAGGTCCAGATCTGGGACCCATTAAAGATAGTTGAAAGATTCCCATTGACATCAGTGGGCGTTGGATCAATCCCTGAGACCATTTTGCTTCTCTGTTTTTATGATTCCATTGATCCACAGCATTCCTTCCCTTATTCTTGTATTCCTATCATCCAATTTTGTGTCACTGAAGCCAATGGAATTTTTGCCACTGACTTCAATGGGAGAAGGATCATGCCTTCAGTTATGTCCTTTTGTTAACTCTCTTTTGCACTAGTTCAGCAAAGCACTAAAGCACATACACAGGTGCTTTGCTAAATCATTATTAACAATGTAAATGATTGGGAATGTCAGTACTCTAAATGGCATCATCAACTCTCTGGAACCCTAGAGATAGTGTGAGACAGTGGAAGAAAACAAATACTTTCCTTCTTCTTGTGGTGCAAAGAGGAACCTTCCCACTGCCCCAAGATCACATCTTTAAAAGTAAACTTCAGGAGCTGGGTCAGATTATTAAAAATTTTATGCTGTGAATATGTTTTCACCAGTTTTGTGCAGTTTTATCCCCCCAAATTTTGATATTTCCAGTTATGAGAACTTTTGTACTGAAACATTCTTAAACATCAATTTTATTCACAAAAATCTCACTTGCTATATTTTTATGGAGAATGGGAACATCCTGAAGAGGGAGTATGGTACAGTTAGTACATTGAGTAAAGATCTGGGAACCAGGAATTCTTCATTCTGATCTCACCTCTGTCACTGATTAGCCTAAATTCTTTGTACTTACAGTAAACATCACTTTAAAAATGTTTCTTAATTATGCCTCAGAACATCCCTATCAGGAGAAATACAACTAAAGATTTAGGAGAAAGGAGAGCATATGGTCCTTAATCCAACTTCTGAAGTGACTTCCTTTGTGACATGAAGTATATCATTCATGATCTGTTTTTCAGAGGTTCTGCACATCCTCTGCTCCAAATGAAGTTAATGACAGCTACAGATACCTTTTATAAATGAATATAAAATCATTAGATAATTAACAGACTGGCAGCCAAAATTGTATAAATGCAAGAAAACTTGATACAAATTTGAGCTTAGCATGCTCTGCAAAAAAAACCTTAACTCTTATAGAGAAAGGAAATTGTAGATAAAAGTGGGGGTGGGAGAGAGAAGAACAGTTGATGGAATTAAAAAGAAAGTTCTGAGAAAGACTTGGAAGAAACTGATTTTCTTTATTTTTGTAAAGTGTGATTTAAATACTGTCTAGCTTTTAAACATGATTGTGTTTCCAGGTGTCATTCATGTGATTTGCTTAAAGATATTCAATAAATAGGGCAATCAAATATAGAAAGTAACAGCTGGAGGCCAAAAAAGATAGAGAAAATTATTTATTTTCTGTTTAAGCCTCCTAAAAAGGGAGCTATTTTATTTTTTAAAAGTAACTGGCACACCTGGAGGAGAAAGACCATAGACAGTCTGTTAGTTTATTTATTGTTGCCACTTCGCTGAGTGAAATCAATGATGCTGAATCAGGTATTTTTAGAGTAATTTGTTTATTTTCAAAATGTACCTAATTCCTGTTTTCTGAAACAAGTGAGGGCTGAAAAAAATGCACTTGGCAGTTGCCTTTGATGGAGGCCGTGGGCCAGCACTTCTGCCCTATCCTAATAATAAACAGCCTTCTAGCTCTGTCTTTTTGCAGATACTCTGACAGCCAAAACTTCTGCTTAACATCTGCATTCTGGCTCATCCCATAGTCCCTGAATTTGCACCTAAAATCCAATCCAGTCTAAACTCTCTAATTCAAAAATGCCATTGGACCATATGTTCTCAAGAGGTGGCTAGGAACCATTGTTAATCCTTTTGTTCAGTTATTGCAAGCAAAAGGGAATATATTAAGCTTTTCCTACATGACTACGGAGACTGAATTAAACTCAGTCTCCTTTACCAGGATCTCATTGAGGTGACTGCTTCAAAGTCCCTAATGGAAAACTATTACAATATTTTACTGCCAGAGACCTCCATTCAAATGTAGATAAAGAACAAGTGGGAATAATTTGGTGTTTTACTGCCAAAGTACTTTCCAGTAAACATTTGCCCATATCTTACAACCACTGCACTAAGGAGTAGAGCTGAGTGGGTAATTGATTTTTTTGGTTTGGTTCTGCCTCCCCCGCAATACCTTACAACCAGTGGTTAGGAGATTTGGGAGACTCAGGTTTGAATCTCTGTCCTGGAGGGAATTTTTTTAATTTTGTGTTTGAAACTATATGGTGACTTTATGTCAAATTTATGAATAGTTTCAGTTGACCTGAAACTGAATCTTTCTGGCGAATAAATTATTTCTCTGAAAACATTTGCCCAGATCTTCTCAGGAGAAGGTCTGAACTGGAAATCAAGAATAGAGCAGGACTTAAAAAAAGCATTGCAAATCTGTTTTTGGAAACTTGTAAATTATCACTTTGCACCACTATCTATCATAGAATCATAGAATATTAGAGTTGGAAGGGACCTCAGGAGGTCATCTAGTCCAACTTCCTGCTCAAAGCAAGACTATCTTCAGCTAAATCTCCATCCAGTACTTTCAACTTCTATTTTCTATTAGCATTACATTTCTTGTTAAGATTTTTTTTTAAATGAGGCATCTTTAAAAACAAATGGAAAAATAAGGCCTCATCTACACACAGTTTTTTGTAGCAGCATAACTATGTTGGTTAGGGATATGATATTTTACAGATATAATTATATAAGTGCAACCCCTTACAGTGGCTCAATTATACTGGTATAAATCTGCTTATACTGATATAACTTATTTCCCTTACCATATGGAAATAAGCTATGCTAGTAAAAGTTTGTCAACACTAGAAGCCTTGTACCACTTCAACTATATCAGTATAGTTAAACTGTTGTGTGTAAACAAAGCCTAAATGGATTTACTGCATTATTTTAAAGACCATGTTAATGCTGGTGCTGATGTTGAATGCTGGTTGCTTGTGGATTTACAGGCCTGGCTTTAGCAGTGGGCAAGCTGGGCAATATTTATCCAAAGTAAAATTGATTCACCAAAATCTTCCTTACCCAGTGCACCACAAAGAACCCAGTCTGAAAATCCTCAAGCAAAATTCTTAATCAGTGAATTGGGCTTTTGCTTTGGTGTAAGGTCTCTTGTGCAAAGACTTTAGCCCACAGTGTATCTGAAAGTGAGGTCTTGCAATGTGCAAGTATAAAATAATGCCACTGTATTATTTTCTAATTCTTGGTTTGGGAAATATTTTCTATTGCTACATTCATTACTGTCTAGTGAAAAAATTGTTTTGTCTCTTATTTTTTTCTGTTTCCCAGTTTTCATTGTGTTTATAACTTATCTGTCTAATGGAAAATTTCCCATTCACTGGCAGCGGCAAGTGAGGTGGAATCCATAATAGCATTAATGGATAATGAGAAAACCTAAATGTTTTGACTCTGGAAATACGGCTGTTTTCTTCTGAAATTTCCAGTACTTCCAGGTTTTAGCACAACTGGCAATATGACTAGACTTGGTCAGAGTATTTCTATTTTTTTTTTTCATTCTGGTGCTGATTGAAACCAGGAAATGCAGAGATGCAGGGAAATTAGGTTTAATAGGTTAAATACATATTTTGGAGATTGAAAAGATTTTAATTGGTTTTTATTTGGCCTAAATTGGTAATACTGAGCCCATGGCTATATGGCTGGACATGATAATTTAGTGATCTAAGCCTCTCTGACAAAGTGAACCCAGTCCTTCCTCATTCTAATGTACTGTCTGGTTGATATGTTATACTGGTGACAGAAAATGGACAACATACATTAGTAATGACAGTTAAAATAGGAAGGGGTTGTCACCATTCGCTCTGCAGCTGTAGGTCCTTTAGCATCTAGCTCAGGATGCTCAGAACCAGCCTAAAAGCATGCAGGTCATGCCGTCAGGTGTCAGCATGCTAATAACCTTGGTTCATCAGCTCTGCTGCAAGCAGCCTGTCTACAGCCCCACTCAGGCTTCCCCAGTCTTGGTTACAACCACCAAGATGACTCCAACAAATGCCCACTCCTGAATTTTCCCCAAACCATATGTTCTGCCATGTCCAGTCCTCTTCTGGACAAGTCAGAGAATAACAAGGTTTGTTCTTCTAAAGACACAAAAGCAGATCACAGTTTATTAACTTAATAGGAGGAAATACACCCTTCTCATTAAACACAGCAATGAGTTGGTTTATAGTAAAAATAAAATAAACATTTTAACAATAGGGCATAGGTTAAGTGATGCCGAGTAAAAGGAATAAAGTTAGAATGGGTTACAGCAAATCAAAGTGAAAACACACATCCAAAAGTCTAAAACTTAATCTAGCAAGATAGAGGTTTTGTTCAAGATGATTTCTCTCACCAATCTTCCTTTTTTCTGGAGTCAGCACCTTCCACAGAAGTACAAGGCGCTAGCTTTCCGTATCCTCCTAAGTGAAAGATCTTTGCGTCAGCGTGTTTCTCACCTATATTTAGTTCCCAGATACTTCAAATCCCGCATTCCCTTGGTTGAAGGACCCAGACTTCTCAGCTTGCAGATTTCTTGTGTCTGCCTAGTGATGGATGCCCCAGATGGCTTCTGTCCTTGCTTATATTCCTAAGTTTAATTACCTTGTTTCAATAAGCAGAATTACCTCATGCATCTTTTCCCTTCCAATGGGCTTTCCATTCTCCTGTTGATTTCTATGTTAATGGGGCTTCTATTGTTTTTGGTCACACTTGCTTGATCTCTCTGGAGACAGGTAGCTAGCAAAGAAATCTGTTTCTCTCTGTTTGGTCACAGACTTTACAGCATATATAATTAAATATCCATATTTCCTCATATAAGTAAATACTTACATTTCACAATTATATTAATCACCAGTGTTTCATTAGCTTCCAAAAAAGACCTCACTCTCTCTATATTTTTATAATACAGTGATATTGTGATATGTAAAAATGGGCCTTCATTGTCTTTGCCTGAAGACTGGCTGTGGTCAAAGAATGAAATACACTTTTCATTGTCTAAGGCAGACCTGTTCACCAGCTCCCCCTGATGTGTATAGTTTAAACATACTTTAGTCATAATTCCAGCATATATCCATAATTCTTAATATACACCATTCACATATATCAATCAAGAATGTTAATGGTTAGTGAGGTATTAGTTTGAAAATGAAACCTCAGAAGGTATATTTTGTACAAAGATTATTACAACGGTGTGTAGGGTGTGACTACACAGGTGCTTAGGGTCACACGTCCTCCTTACAAAGCTGCAAGAGGGTTAGCTGCTGGTTGACCCATATACAGCAGGTCCAAGCCTTCTTTCCTGGACAGGGCATCTGTTACCATGTTGTCTTTCCCCTTTACACAGAGGAAACCTGTTTGTCACCTTTGTGAGTTTACAGTCTCCAGGACTTAATATCAGAGAGCATCCATAATTTCACCTAGTTATTACAAACATTCGTAGTGACATTAACAACCAGTGTGTTGTTAGATTTCAAATTATATATTACATGTCATCTTTTAAATAATATAGCAGTATTCCTTGAGATGTAGTGAGTATGTCAAGCTTGACAAAAGTTGCTGACAAAGACTAGAGAGCCACAAATGGACCTCTGTCACAATACAAAATAATTCTTAATCATAACTTAAGGATACAAGCATTTGTTATATTCATGAATTTCATTTTATTTTGATTTTTTTTATATATTTGAATTTTGCAGAACTTCTTTCAAATAGTTAGTAACCTCCTTGATGAAGAGAACAAAGAGAAATGGGAAGATGCACAGCAGGTAGGATTTGCCTATATTTCTATTTATTTTATAAAAATTACCAATGCAGAGGTTTCACATTTGGCCCTAAATATACTCAGCAGTACGCCCAAATCCTGTCCTATTTATTAATATATATTTATTTTTGAGGAAGTGCCGAGTCCTTCTTTGGAGTTGTTGTAGATTTCTTTTATCTTTTCATCAAATAGTTATTCGACTGGTCCACATTATAGAATTAAAAGGCGCTAAGTTACAGTTAAAAATAAAATAATATTTTAAGAGGCAGAAACAAAAGCATCTGAAACTGATAAATCTTGTACAAAAGCATTTAAAAGTTCTTATACTAAGCTAATCATATCAAATAATCATGAAAAATACATGCATATTTTCTTATATGAGATGAATATTTCACTTAGTATAAACAGCATTAAATAGCTGAAAGTGCTAGAGAGAGAATTCTCTTTCCAGCACTAAGCAATCTGATTCTGTGATTTTTCTAAAGACAACAGAGTTAAGATTTGCAAACCAAGGGAGTTTTCACTATTTTCCTCTGCCAGTTTGCAGAAGATAATTTGCTTTGAACACCACCAACTGCATTTGTACACCACTCTGGATCTCTGAGATTGTGCTCTACATTATTATTTCTGGTGGAAAGAAAGCCTAATTCACCACCAATAAATTGCTGACTTTCTATCAGAATACAGCTGCAGTGGCTCAACATCCTTTTTCTAGATCATCTGCCAGCATTAGAAACCATTAATTATGGACTATATAGAATACAAATATATAGCACCCACTTTAATATATGCCTTTTATTAAGAGCTGATGTACAGAGTCTACAAAAATAAGTTTTTATTGGGTATGCAAAACTGGAAAATTATGCTACATATTCTTCATCGCCATCTACTGTCACTTTATGTAGCAACTAAATACTTTACAAACATACAGATATAGAGCCCCCATGTAATGCCTATGGCTCAACTGTTTCTCCTGCAATTATTTACTGTGAAATTCTAACTTGACTGAATACAGGCAACAGAACCTTTTGATTGAAATGCAACCATGGTACTCAATTCAAGAGCCTGTATTGCTTGTTTGGATTGTGGTTGATATTGATATTAAAACATGTTTGTTACCTTACACGAAGTCATTAGAAAAATAAATTTTAAATCTGCATTAGTTAGGACAGAATTTGCAACTTGCCAGGATCTTGAGCACCATAATTAATTAGTATAAAAGAAAGTAGATTGTTGCTGTCCTCATCTTTAATACATGGTCTTGCATAGACTACAGAACCCAGCATGCAATTGACCATCTTGGCCTGAGAGGCTCTACAGCCTAGGTACATCAAACAACAGGAAAAAGCATTGGATGCTGGGATTTGTAGTCTCCAAAAGCAACACATGCATATTAAAAAAAAAAAGAGAGTGGCTGTTTTCTGAGATGCTGAACTGTATATGATAAATATCCTTTACATTCTATATTTTGACCATCCCTCATACATGAGGAGAGAGAAAAATGTATTGTATGCAGAAGGATATCCATTTTTAAAAAAACTAAATGATCATTTTACAGGAAATTATCCCTTGTCCATGACACAGACAGTAATCCCTTAAATGAATTACTGATGTATATGTTGCATATGGTTTTGGTTTATCCACTAAATTTGTTAATAAATGTACAGGTTTCTAATCTCTGATACTATTGCATAATGAATACATATTTTTGTCCTAATACCCTCTCAGGACTTTGAAAATGAAATATGTTTTCTTGTAAATGGACTAGCTCTTTCCCATTTGGCAATCATATAAGGGTGAGATTCTGCTGTTGCAGAAATCAATATGACTGTCTTTAGTTTACTATTTTATCTCTGCACCAGCACTACTAATAGTGTTAAAAACGAATACACATAGATTCAGGAATGCTTTTCTTATTTCTTAGTTAAACACTGTTTCAAAGCAGCAAAGAGTTATTATATTGCAAAGACCAAGGGTCAGATTAAGCCTTCATATACACACACAACTCTTATCGGCATTATTGGAGGTTGCCTGCATAGATTTGAAGGCAAAATTTGGTTCCAATTTTGTTTCTGGAATATGATTCTAAAATACAGTAACCATTGATGAGGGCTGTAGAGAGCAAATCACATTAATCCTTTTGTGTTAGATGCATTAATTTATGGGCAAACATCCCACAGTTCCTGGGCAAAGCTGATTTTGAATGATATTGTGAGAGATCTTCTCTGTTAACCTGCAGATAAATGATACACTGAAGACTAAAAATATTATTTTGTAGTAACTTGAGATTTTAGACATTAAAATATGAATAGTACAAAGTAGCTTTTGACTGTCTCACTTCATTTTATTGTACTTGGCTAGTATTTTATGAGAGTGCACAGAGTTTGTGAAGATTATTTGTGTGTCTGACCTTCATTTATTAGATCTATCCAGGATCAGTGGAGCTAATGCAGGTGATTGAAGATTTTATACACATTGTTGGAATGGGGATGATGGACTTTCAAAATTCATACTTAATGACTGGAAATGTAGGTAAGAAATAGGAATTTCTTTTATCAATTTTATTTGAAATTCAAAAATTGCAAGTATGTACTTTATAGATGGTGTCTCTGTGATTGGGATCATCTTCTAAACTTGTGTTTTGGTGTTTGGACATCTAATGTCTAGTTTATTACTCTGTTTAAAAGTGAATGCTTGAAAAGTGAATCTTCTACTTTTTCATATATGACAACCTGAACATAAAGCTTAAGATCCTTAATAAAATTCAAAAAGTAGTTCTTTTTAGGCTACGTATATACTAGAAGTCTGGCATATATACAATGATTCAAATAGCAATTCAAAAATTATAATTAATCAGTATAATATATATAATGAATTGCTTAAGTAATTGCATGAGTAAATGTTGATTTTGTTGACAATATTTCTACTACATTTTTATTGTCCCATAGATGTTAATGTGCATATATGACAGTAATCAGCTTCTACAAATAAATACTATTAATGAAACATTAGTTATCATTATAAAACACAATTAGTTAAAAGACTGATTACTTAGGTTTTCAGTTTTTCTGTGTGTTTGTATGTGTTCAAAATTTTGTCTTGATTTACTTAAAAAAAGGCCTTATTAGAGCAGCTATACAGCATTCCTAATGCCAGTGAAGAACAAGACAGTATAAACAAATAATATACAGAACATATGAAAGATGTCATCAATCTGGACTCAACCTATTAGGGACTGTAATTATCTCTGAAGTTTCAGTGCATTCAGGTCATGAAGTACTAATGCATTTGAAATAACCCAGATTGTAAAGCAATTTTGAGTATTTCATCTTGTTGCCATAATTTGCAATGGCTACTTCTAATGACTATCTGGAGTGGCTCATGAACATGGGTGCCAACTTCAGGGCAGACTGTTATAAACCAGGGCACAAACCCTAACCTTGTTGTGTGTTCTGTAATTAGATTTCACCAACCAAGTATCAAGGGTGAACTCCTCAAGCGCTTTAGTAGCCTTAACATAGAGTTACAGACAGTCTCCATTGGGAACGCCATTCTATCTTGCCACCCAGGCAAGCCTGCCTTTGTGATAGATGGTCCCTTACACCAAAAACCACACCAATATTCATACACACACACACAGACACACACACACACAACATAACATATATATAACAAATAAATTTCTTAGTCTTTAAGGTGCCACAGGACTCTCGCTGTTTTGCTAAAAACAGACTAAAATGGCCACCATATTACCGTAGCACCTAGTCATGAACCAGGTGTCAGCGCCCCCATGTGCTAGGCAGTGTACATATATATATAGAAAAAAGAATATTCTCTGTCCCAAAGAGCATTTTTAAAGCATTATTTTGGAAAAAATAAAAGATGTATTGATTAACATAATATAACCCTTGCCTTTTGGCATGTTTTACTGCAACCTAACCCGTTTATGCTCAGAGACTAAAAATGACATGACTAAAATGGCATGACTAAAAATGGCATGAAGGGATCCTGTGTATATAGCTTCTACATCATCACCATATCAAATGGGAAACAACAACTTCCCAACAGAATCAGAACTACACTGCACTGCACTGTACACTACACTAGCTACTGCATAAACTTAGCAGTGTTCCTTTGATCATCCCCCTCCTTTTCATATCTAATGTTTTTTAAACCCTTAGGACAAGAGTCTTACTTGGACTATGTGCACATGAAAGCAAGTAAAAGAAATTCAGAAAAATAAGATAAATGTATACATCTGTGCTGACCTTGGGTCCTGGCACATTGGAGCAAATGGGCTACCCACCTGCATACACCCTCACTGCAGCCAGCTGTCAAGGAGGGATGGGAAACAGGCAGAGTCTTGGCTCCACTGTCTCTCTTCATTGGCAGAGTAGTTGAGTTGGTGTGGCATGAGAAGGAAGAAATTGATTGCGTGTACAATCTGTCTGCAAATTACTATCGCCTGCAGAAAGAAGGAAGGGGGATCTTCGAGCCACAATGCCTTCCAGGGGTATTTCAGTTTTGGTTAATCTTACATACCACTGCTTGCTCAGGGCTGTTCATAAACTCAGGTTACTTGAGGCCTCTAGCTTCTGCTGCAATACAGATAAACAATAATAAAAAAAATGCAGTCAGCTTCTACTGCCAGTCCTTCAAACTCACCCTGGGATCTAGGAGTATGTCTACACTTTGAGCTGGAACTGCTTGAGGAGACATACACATGCTAGCTCTAATCAAGCTAGTGTGCAGGAGGAGGGACTGCCTGCCCCTAGTGCCTTGCATCTTGGACAGGTAAGTGCTTCGGGCAGCTAGCCCCTCCCACCACTCAGACACAGCTATATTCTATTTTTAGCATGCTATCTTGATGAGCTATGTCTCCTGAAGCTGGAATTTACACCTCCAGGTCACAACGTAGATATAACCTAAGAATCAAGCTGAGTTTTTCCTTTTTGCACCAGTAATAAAGGTTAACTGCACCAAATTCTGCCCTTGATTAATCTGTACAATTCCACTGTCCTCAAATTATACTCTCAGTGCAACACAGTTGCCTTCATTGGAGTTAGACAAGTGTGATTGATTGACCATATAATTGGATGCAATTCTGTTGCTGTTGCATAGAAGGAATACATCCAGCTCATGCTCTCTTAGCTGCATAAACTTTGTAGAGCTAACTAGCTTAAAAAGTAGTAAAAGTTATTTTTTGTCACTAAAGTAAGCAAATATGTCAAATACAGGACGCAGATCAGTGCAGAAAGAAGGGGCCATTTTTACACACAATTAACAGAGCAGAACTGTACTATAGTTATTGTCATGCTCTGTTTTGAATAAACTGAATTTAATAATTTTCAATCCCCTCAGACATTTCAAGCATCCATTTAGAATCTGTTTTCCCATAAACATGAGAAACAAGATTCAGTACTTACAGTGAGCTGCTTATTTTTCTAATGTGCTGTGGAATAGAAAGATTCCAGTTCTGTAGCAAATTCACAGCCTCACAAGTGTCCTTGGTTTCCATTCACTGATTTTAATTTGCATGTCGGCATCCAGTTGCAGAGGAGTAAACTGATCCATAGATCATTTATCCTGGGCAACTACACTTGTATTCGGGTTTGACAGATATGTCAATCTCCTCAGATCTTCTGCAGAGGCAGTGTCATTTTCCTTGCTAATCCTTAGGTGATCTCTGTCTAAATCAGTTTCATTACCGATTCTGAACCACACAACAAAGGGTAGTTGTAAAAAAAGCTCTCTCTTTTCTAGGACTGAATTCTGCAGAAGAGGTCCATTCAGGCTGCAGCTAGCCTCACTCCTTCTCTAGTCTTCTCTCAAATCGAGGAGGAGGTGCTGGAACAAGCTGAAAAATTAAATAGCAACAAGTCACTAGAACCAATAGTTTTCCATCAAGAGTTCTGAAGGAACTTAATAATGTGGCTGACCTGCTAACAGGAAATCTTCAATCTCATTAAAATCAACTGCTGGACTAGAGGATTGGGTGCAGCAAATGTTGTACCTGTCTTTAAAAAGTGATCAGCTGGACGTAGGAACTGTGGTACAGTGAGATTTACTTTAGAAACAAATAAATAGCGTCAAACAATAATGAAAAATAGATACTCATATGGCAGGAACAGATCAGAATTTTTCTGTGAAGGAAAATTGGGTCTCTGTTCTCAAAAGAATGGTAAAAAGAAAACTAGCTGACAAAATTTACTTGTTTGCAGTATGATAGTACCCATGTTGGTCCCAAGATATTAGAGAGGCAAAGTGGGTGATGTCATATCTTTTACTGGACCAACTTCTGTTGGTGAAAGACAGAAGCACTCTGTGTAGCATAAAAGCTTGTCTTTTTCACAATTGGTCCAATAAAAGATATGAACTCACCTACCTTGTATCTCTATAATTTACTTCAACTTTCAGTAACATTTTGGCAAAGTCCCTCACAAGACGCTATTAAGGAAACCAAGTAGTTCTGGTGTGAGAGGTATTGTCATTGATAGAAGTTGGCTAAGACACAGAAAATAAACAGAGTGAATGGGACAGCAAATAATGTGGAAACTATGATAACCTATAAATCAACAATGGGCTATCAACTGAAATTTGAATTTAAAAAAAAAACAACATTTTAGCATATAGAAGGGGTTCTGAGCTGGGTAATAACAATTCTTAGAGTGATGGGAAGAATCCTCACTGAAGGGGGACTGAAATTATCAGAAACTTTTAGTGTTGCGAGGAGAATAATAAAAAGGCATATGATAGATGTATGAAAAATAATGAATAGTAAGAGAAGGTAAACCATCCTTATTTAACCTTACTCCTAAAAAAAAACATTCAGGAGATGTTCAATTAAATGGTAAAACAACAAATTTAAAACTGAGTGACCAATGGAGCCCACTGCAGTTAAAAATCATTGAGGCTAGGTGCTTAGTAGGAGTAAAAGGAAAAACAAGTTTGATCATTTATATGGGGAATGGGAACAATCACAGTTATATTAGACAAGATAAAACCCATTAGAAAGGATACTGGTCTTCATGCTTCTGAGCATAAGCCAAACTTTAACTGATAGGTTTGGTCTTCACTACCAAATTATGTCAGCCTAACTTCGTTGCTCGGGGATGCGGATTTCCCACAACCCTGAACAATGCAGTTGTACCAACCTAACTCCCAGTGTAGACAGCACTATGTTGACAGAAGGGTTTCTCCTGTTGATATAGTAACCACCTCCTGGGGAGGTGGAGTACCTACACCAACATGAGAAATCTCCCACTGGCATAGGTAGCGTCTTCACTAAGTGCTACACTATAGTGCTGTAAGTGTAGACAAATCCATAATGTCCTGCCTCTTCATCTGAAGCATCTGATACTGGCCACTATCAGAAAGGGACGGGGCTAAAAACAACCACTAGTCTAATCTGATATGGCAGTTCCTATAGTCCTAATCATTCATTTGGGATTTCATATTGAGCTGGGCCAAATAAACTTTTCAAGTATTTTCCTGCCTATTTAAAGAGGCAAAGTCTGATCTTGGCCCTCTGACAATTTGTAGGGAGGCATAGGATAGGAAAGTCTTTTAAAATGCTTGCCAGACCAATAGCCTCTTTCTTTCTCATCTGAGATGTTAACATCAGATATTTTGACCGATACGCTTCTCATGTCTCTTAAATCCTCTGTGAATCTCAACTCTGTTAATAACTTTGTGGTTGATCCAAGTTCCCTCGTTGTATTCCCTTTTTTTAAAAAACATTATTGTTCATATTCAGCAAATAGATGCTTACCTCTTTTATGTGCTTTTCCACACCAGTTTGAGCATTTTGTAACAGTGATTCTGTATCATATCGTAAAGTTCATATCTGATCTTATACTATGTTTTTTATTTCCAGCTGATGATTTGCCTTGAGATCATTTTTCATCAACTGCTGGTTTCCCTCCTGTGCTGTTAAAGCTGATTTGATCTTTCATTGCTAAACTTGCTAGTATTTTTCTTTTTAACTGATTCCGATTACCCATTGACCACATTCTGTGGCCTCTGTTTTTGGCTTTAATTTCTTCCATCTTTGTAGCTATATCTTACATCTTTGATCAAGCCAAATCAGTGCAAGGACTTTTTTCATCATTGAAATCTTATACATATTGTTGACACAGATATTACCATTATCAGAAGCAAACACAACTAAGAAAAATATGTTTTACTAATAAACAAAGCACATTTGACCTGGAATCATTATGGCACAATAAACATGAAACCCCTTCATGACACTTTCGGAGAGTCACTTTTTCAGAGTAGAACCATGGTTGTCAGTTATTTGGGAAAATCTGCATAATTCACAGGGAAATTACTTCAATCTATAGTAGAATCTCAGGGTTACGAACTTCTCAGGAATGGAAGTTGTTCATAACTCTGAAACGTTCATAAATGAACAAAACTTTATGATTGTTCTTTCAAAATTTTGCAACTGAACATTGACTTAATACAGCTTTGAAACTTTACTATGCAGAAGAAAAAATGCTGCTTTTAACTTTCTTAAATTAAATGAAACAAACATGGAAACAGTTTTGTCACCTTGTCAAATCTTTTTTTAAACTTTCCCTTTATTTTTTTAGTAGTTTATGCATAACACAGTTCTGTACTGTATTTGCCTTTTTTCCCCCCATTTTTTTATATCTGCTGCTTCCTGATTATGTACTTCCAGTTCCAAATGAGGTGTGTGGTTGACCAGTCAGTTACTAACTCTGGTGTTCATAATTCTGAAGTTCTACTGTACAAGGGAATCAAGAGAAAGATATTGTGAGTTTTTAAAATGAGGTTATGAGGCATTGACAATATGATATGGTGCTGACCAAGGTATGCTACAAGAATCTACAAAGGCTGGTGGATGAATGGATAAGTGGCTGTTATTTCAGCTTCTGAATCCTTGATGGGAGAGAAAAGATTACATAGAGAATCAGGATAATCCTTCCTTATCTATATTTATTTACGATATATACACATAGCTCTTATTAACTCTTTAAACTTTCTCTTTAGCAAAAACTGCAAAATCACCAGAAAAACATACACATTGTACTATGGGTTTTGGCTCTCCAGCAAGTGCACAGAACTTGGGTGAAATCCTGGGAGCTTTTCAGAGGACTCAGGATTTCACCCAAGGTTTAAGTTTCAGCCAAGTATTTCTCATGTATACACTGTTGCCTCATGTTGAGAAAAGTCTCACCTGTCACTTGTGCTGTGCAGGAAGAATGTGTGGAAGCAAAGGTGGCTCTAACCCTCCTTCTTCTTCTGATCCTGTGGCTAGCTGGGGTCCAAATTGGCCCATGGCACAATTTAGTATAACGTAAGGTTTATTCTAATTTATGCAAGCTTATGACAGTGTGTAACACCATTTCTCTGGTGAAGATCATTACAGTGTGATCCAGTCTGGCCCCCTCTGGCCTCCAGAAGTCCCTTGTCTCTCCCACCACACACACTCTACATCCTGAAGGTCAGGAGGATTTGACTTAGAGCAGGTTACACTAGCTTTACATCAGCTGAGGATTCCTATATGCCATTAGAATCCTAAACTGACCATTTAGGACAATTTTGGGTCTCTTTGCATCATCCTAAAAGGCACTTCTCCTTCCAACCGGTTCTATATTTCTCTCTTCTCAGCCTCCCATCCCTCTCCATGCCCATATCCATGAAGATTTCTGTCATGTACCTGATGTCAGGTCTTGTAACCTTTTGGTCTTCTGGAATGCCTCTGCTGAACTATTCAGTTCCCTATAAATCAGCTGGGAAAACCACATATTCATCCCCAGCTAGAATGTTACTTTACCTGACATTACCTTCTAGAATACCTAATAAATAACAGTCAGAATGAGTGACTCCACCCCTGGGGAGCCCTGGGGTTAGCTGGCCATGTTGGGGCTAAACAGCCACAGCTGAAAGGTTGAGGCACCTCAGGATCCACTTATTCTTCCATGGGCCATGAAGCTCAGCTGGTCCTTGGGACCTTACACCATGGATGCCCCTTGAGATAAGATTTGTTTCTAAATAACCAGGTTATTAATGCTATATATCTGCTTATATTGCTCCTGGTGATTAGTATCTGATCACCTAGTTCTTGGGAAAAACAAGGAGATGTAGTTCTACAGAATTTCTAATAGAGAGAGAGTGAGTTCTGACCAATAGTCTCACTACTAATTCCAGTCCTTTCTGGCAACTTGTCTTCATTATACGGAGTGTTTGTTTATCCTAATGGTGTCTGTCCAGCTTATCTATTATACTTATGTCAGATTTACTGCTTTATTTCTTAATGTCAGCACTTCAGGGTTGTTCAGTCACATGCCATAAATTATGTGCAGATCTATAAATGCATTAAAAAGCAAAGCTGCTTATAGAAGTAATTCTTGTATTTTTGGTCTATTTTTAGACGTGGAAAAATAAACTTATAAAACACCTAGAATGTTCAATTCTTACTCAATATATAAATTAATGGCCTGAAACTTTCAGTCCGAAAAACAACTGGGTTTTTTTTAGTTTTATTAGTACATGTAGTCTCACCTTTAGCTTGGTAATGAAATTATTGACATATTCCTAAACTGAGCAGTGTCAAAAGAAAATAACAAGAGCACTTCAATGAACTTTTGAGGTTAACAGGAATTTAAGAGGTATAATTTCAACATTCTCCCTCAACAGAGAGAAAATTTGATCTGTCAAATAAATAGGAGTGAAACTGCTGCAGAACTACTGGAAACAGCAGCAAGTCTCTAATCACAAAAAGTACTCGTTTCTTACTGAGGGTGTTGTAGAACCTTGTAGAACCCATGATGAAGACCTTTGTTTTTCCCCCAAGTCAACCAGAGCATCCAGCCTGACTTATGCAGGAGAATTGCCCCCATAATGGCTGCTCCACTCTTTGGGCAATTAGACCCATTCAGTTTCAGTGTAATCATCACATTCCCTGATGTTCCATAGGTTCTAAAGTTCCAATCTAACAACAATGCTATGTCCACTATACCATTGGTCTCAGATTCTTGGCAGTTATCTAAGGAAAACCTACTGTTCTGTATTTCCAGTGTAATTTTTACAGGAATCAGAAGTTAAGGTTGTTAGCTTTTATGTAAGCACGGCTGTGAATTGAAGGTTTGTTATTTTTGGCATGGCAAACTGTAATTGTTTCCTGTGTTAAGTATTTCTGCATTCAGATATTCATTATTCCATAACGATTAGCATCGTCATACTCATCTTACTCATCAAGGCACTTCTGCAAGACAAAAATAAGGTGGAAATTTTGCGTGGTTTTGAAGTGAGAATATTTATTGCCCAGCCAAGCATAAAAATACAAGTCCTCTTCTTAGGCTAGAATATTTGTATTTTCCTTAAGTTGCGTCTTTCTTTACCAATAACAAATAAAATATATCTACTTATTAAGCAATGGGTAATTAACATTTTAACATATTTTCAACCACTTTATTTTGGTCAAATTTGGCCATCTAGCCAATAGACTTAGATCCTTTTGAATTTTATTTCTGGTGTCAAATATGCATATTAAAAATGACTCATTTACCTGAGATCTCAGCTACTAGCAGTGTCTAGAGGTGGGATTTTTTCCAGTCACTTTTCTAAAACTGTATGATCTGTGATCTTGAAGAAATAAAACTGTCAGAGTAGTAGAGAGAATTACTCATCATCTAAATTTACAGTGGCTGAAGAAAAAGAATGTCTAAAACTAGGGAAACCACTATAAGAGTCTTAAACAAACAGCCACCACAATTGCAGAGTTATAGCTAATTTAGTTCTGCCACTATACCTATGTAATGGACACAACTCAGCTGTTAGCCTTTCTTGACTGGTTTATTATTTTGGCTAAAAGCAGAATCTAAATAAGCTAACCTATTTTAAGATATCTTCCATGTGAAACTTGGATGATCTAATAGTTGTTTTCTTTCTCTAACTTCTATAAAGGAATTTGCAGTGAAATAAAGAATTTTAAAAGAATTAGAGATGGTAAAAATGAAGGCAACTGGCCTTCAGTCTAACCAAAAAGAATAACTGACCTTATGATAGAAAGCAATATCTGCATTATATTAGTGTAAAGAATCATTTATAGCACCTGAGAATATCTGTTTTAATTTCTTTATATCATTCCTTAAGTTTCTGCTTCAGTAAAGTCTGCTGTATCATTTATATACCCCTTTATTCTTGAGTAATTACATGTCAATATGTTCTTAAAAAATCACCTGTTTCATGACAGGCCAGATTTTAACAGGTGCCCTTAATAGGTGCCTTGAGAAATGGAAGGTCTGGGTTTATTTATTCATTTGTCCCAGACTGCTACACTTTCAGGTTAAGATCAACAGCTTCTCAGAATAGCACTGGACACAGAGCAATAGGAATTAAGGGACAGTACTTGTTGCCTCAAGTTAATAGAGTAAAGAAGACACCCAAGAGGAGATGATGACGATGATGATATTATATTGCAATATTGCCTAGTAAGCCCCACCCCATTATGTAAGGTATTGCACAAAGACATAACAGAAAGACAGTCCCTTCCCCAAAAAGCTTACAATTTAATAACATGATGGTCTATGTAAATCTCATGCATAAATCTCCCATTGTGAGTCTCTGTGTACTTCTAATGTACCTATCACCATGGCATCTAGGCATATCTATCATACTAAAGCTGATGGTCCAGGCACCTATTGGGCTGAGAAATAAGAGATGTTGCATCATTTATTCAATAAAATTCCCCCTATTTTGAATAAATAGTATGGGAGAGGTTATTCTCTAAGTATCCTTCAAGAAGGAAAATTTAATAGAATTAAAATAAAACTCTACAAAGAATAAGTCAATTAAAATAGAAAAAAAATGAAGGGCCAGATTCTCAAATGGTGTCAATTAGCAGCGTTCCACTCAAGACAATGGAGTAACCTCAATTGACACTAGCTAAGAATCTGACCAAAATCAGCACTAAGCACCACTTACTCAGTGGCTAGAGGCACTGCAATTAATTCTGTATGTCAAGTTTAGTTCCTTAAATATAGAGCTATTATCTAAGAAATTAGACAAAACTGTGAATCAGACCAGCCGTTTAGTCATACATTACTAATACAGAGAAGATTCAGCTGAACGTTTTAATATCAAATTTGCAACTAGAGAGTGTTTAATGAATGAGAAATATGGTACTGAAGTTATTTCCATGGGTAGCAGCAAACAATCAATACTTTAAACATATCAGACCAGATCTTCAAGTGGTGTAATTCAGTGTAGCTCCCCTGAAATCTGTGTTGTTATGTGTGGTTTACATCCAGTTGAGGATGTGGTTTACCATCTGTTACATTTCTTACTCTTACATCATAATCTGCTTTAAATAAATAAATAAAATCCATCTAGTATAAAAGATAAAATGACCCACTACTGTTGAAAGAAAAGTATGTTTAGCAGATTATCTCCTCTGTGATGACTGCAGATTTTAATCCCAAATGACTGAATATTTCTTTGTTTCCCTTTTTCAAACTACAAAATCTAAACATAACCATTCTGTTAACAAATTGACTGAACAGCTTTCATTTTAGTTAATTCTTTGGAGATTTTTAATTGCTCTGTATTATCAGATAAAGGAGAGAAGTCTTTTATGGCTAATAAATGATAAATCATTGCTTTAGTAATGAAATTATAAGAAATAGTTGAGATTAAACTTCAAAGACCTATAAACATTTTGGTTCTCAAATTAAATTAGAGAAGGAGAGAGAGAAAAAGACTTCTCTTTTAAATGTGGATATTTGAATTCTGAGTTTATTTTCAGGAAGTATCCTAGGCCAAATTATGACCTTACATATACTCAATAGGGTGGCACAGGTGTAACAGGAAGTGAGAAAGTTGCTCAGGTGTAACTGTGACTGAGGAAATAATATGTAAAATTGCCGTTACCAATACATGAGTCAGGCCACTCAAAAATCATGTAATTGGTTTACAAATCTTGATATTTAACTATATAAATATGTTTCTTTTTATTTGCCTTCTGCTTTCCAAGCCTTTCTGGTGAACTTACTTCATGCTTATTTCCTTCGGCTGGAACTAGAGCTTTTAGGTCACCTTTAAATTGCTCTGCCCTCAATATAAAGCGGCCTCAGCTGGAGTGAAGATTTCACCCACAAAGTCTTGAAAGGGTTTGTGTAATGGAGCTAAGTCTTACTCCACCAGGGGTAAATACTGTCCTCATGGAACACTTCAGAAGAAGCTCTGAAAGGGGATCCCCTTGGACTTTTCTGTTACCTGAGTCTGGGGGATTTAAAGTGACAGGGAGCAATCTTTCCCACTGTACTCTTGCAAGCAAGTTAAATAAGTATGGGTTGGATGAATGGACTATAAGGTGGATAGAAAGCTGGCTAAATCATCAGGCTCAATGAGTAGTGATCAATGGTTTGATGTCTAGTTGGCAGCCAGTATAAAAGCAGAGTGCCCCAGTGGTCAGTCCTGGGGCCAGTTTTGTTCAGTGTCTTCCTTAATGATCTGATGATGGGGCGGATATGCTGGAAGGTAGGGATAGGATACAGAGTAACCTAGACAAATTGGAGGATTGGGCTAAAAGAAATCTGATGAGGTTCAACAAGAGCAAGTGCAGAGTCCTGCACTTAGAACAATAGAATCCCATGCACAGCTATAGACTACAGATGAACTAGCTAAGCAGCAGTTCTGCAGAAAAAGACGTGGCGATTATAGTGAAAAAAGGCTGGATATGAGTCAACTCAGTGCCCTTCTTGCCAAGAAACCTAACGGCATATTGGGCTGCATTAGAAGGAGCATTGCCAGCAGATAGAGGGAGTCATTATTCCCCTCTATGCAGCACTGCTGAGGCCACATTTGGAATATTGGAATATCCAATTTTGGGCCCCCTCTACAGGAAGGATGTGGACAAATTGGAGAGAATCTAGCAGATGGCAATGAAAATTATTAGGGGGCTTGGGCACATGACTTATGAGGAGAGGATGAGGGAACTGGGCTTATTTGGTTTGCAGAAGAGAAGAGTGAGGGGGAGGAGATTTGATAGCAGCCTTCAATTACCTAAAGAGGGGTTACAAAGAGGATGGAGCTAGGCTGTTCTCAGTGGTGGCAGATTACAGAACAAAGAGAAATGGTCTCAAGTTGCAGTGGGGGAGGTCTAGGTTGAATATTAGGAAAAGCTTTTTTCTAGGAGGGTGGTGAAGCACTGGAATGGGTTATCTAGGGAGGTGGTGGAAATCCTTAAACGTTTTTAAGGTACGGCTTGACAAAGCCCTGACTGTTAGTTGGGGTTGGTCCTACTTTGAGCAGGGGGTTGGACTGGACAACCTCCTGAAGTCCCTTCCTATTTTCAGTGATAGTAAATGTGGGATGAATTTACAGAAGGGTGGCCTCTGAACAACAGTTTTCTTAGAGGCACAAGCAACTAGAGACACAAATATTCAGATTTCATCTGGGCAGGGCAAAATAGCCTAGTAAATTTTGTTGCAATAATTTTGCCTACATACACAGAGTCTTGGACTCAGTCTTTGTGAATACTTAGATACTTGAAGCTTTTCAAGGATACAGTTTGAAACACACTATACAAAAAAGATGTATTGTTTACACTATTTGAATGGTGTGTTAATGCAACCTAGCATTCAAACATCATACCTTCTGTGTTGATATTCATCCTTAAAGTAATTTTTGCTACATTTTCAGCAAGTTTTTGTTCTTCATCTGTGATACCATCTACATTAGTTAACAATTATCAGTATTAATGATCTGCATACTTTTTGTTAAAATATTAAAATATTATTAAATATTAATAATAATAAATATATTCGTTAAAAAGATATTGTTCTAAAAATCATTTCATACAGCCTAGTGCTCTCTTCCAACTACTCAGGATGTGAGAGCACCGTGTCCGGAAACACAGAACGAGGAGTAACATGAATGCCCCATTTCCTCCTGTCCATGTCTTGTTGTTCTGATACGTGGTTGGAGAGTAGCTTATATCTATGGCATGCTCTCCAAATAAGTCTAGAAATATTTAGAGTTATTGTCAGTAAAATTAAAGCTATCCTATGCATCATTCAATTCCTGACCATACGTGCACTAAACCCTTATGTCCAATGGAGCAGAGGAATGGAGAGAAACTGGTCTGTCAAAAGTGAAGGGAAAGCAGGACTGGATATTCAGGACATGGTGGTCAGGCAATATACATCTCTGTACACTCCAACCCTCCCCTTCTAAGTGGAACAGTTACCAGAAATTCTGTAACATGAAGCTCAGTCTGTTTCTTGGGCCCTCAGTCCCCTTCTTAGTTTTGACCACCGGAGGATACAATGTGCTGATAAAAATGTAAAGCAACAGCTCATTATGCCTTTAGGCATCTTTGCTTATTCATTGTGGAAGCATAGAGTGAATGTCCTTTATTGATCATTTCATTCTGAAAATCACATTGCTGTGTAGGCAATATTAAAAATAAATAAATAAATAAAACATTCTCCCATCACAGTCAACTATGCACAAAGAACAATTAATTCCTGTGAAATGACTGACATTTAACTTTACCAAATTTAGCTTATACCTGATTGTTGGATATAAGTCGTTCTGCTACTGAAAAGTGTGACTGGTCATTGTATGTTGCTTCAACGATTTTAGATGCATTGTTCTATTTAGAATTCATTTTCAGATGCTAGAAATGTAGATATCAACTCTGATATAAAATTAAGTGATCTTGACTGTACATAAACAGGATAAGAAGTTCAAATTCTAAGTTAATTTGGCTGCTTAGCACTATTAAATGGGAGAAGTAGAAAGATTAAAATGCTTGATTAGTATTTATGCTCTTTAAAAATATTTTATTCCACCAGAGAGTGAGGGGGAGGATTCAGTGATTTTCTGAATTTGTTTTTTGTTTTTGCATGGATTTGAAATATACATTTAGAGTTTTCTTTTGATAGCTGGAAGAGTCAGGTGGTGAGTAATTCATCTTTTCTCTTCTGGAAGACATGTATCTGTGTGTTCTCTGTACCTTTATTGCAATATTTTCCCCTGTTCAGAATAAAAACTATCTCATAATTTATTCTTTAATTTTACAATATTGTCAATGTGGTTTTAGATCCCTTTACGAAAGAGTTCATTGTTAATCTTTCACACCCTTACAATTGTATAGAACCAGTTTCTCCATATATCCTAGAATATTTTCTGTTGACACCAGGAGTTACTGGGTCCAGTTCTCTTTGGTATTATTTTGCACTCCCTGTGCTTACCTGTCCCTTTCAGCACTGTTGACGAAGCAATCACCACCCCTTTTTGACACTATTTGGAATTAGGAATTGTAACTGCCCTCACCCTTGGCTGACTAATCACGTTATTACCCTAGTCCTGACTCAGCCTTTTGAAAGTAAAGGTGAACATCTTTCCTTTCCTTTCCTTTCCTTTCTTTCTTTCTTTCTTTCTTTCTTTCTTTCTTTCTTTCTTTCTTTCTTTCTTTCTTTCTTTCT